>CM068987.1:26111577-26717846 GCA_035357415.1 Ophraella communa | reverse complement strand
AATAAAAAATCAGATGCGGTTATAATAAAGCGAATTAATACCTTAACTAAAATTTCTATTTACACTATTTCTCGGGTTATTAAGCGCGGTGACGTTATAGGTTATTCGCAGGTGCGGAAAAACAAAATTTGCAAATGTTGACCATGCTACAAAAGATGTTATAAAGCGAACGGTTTATAATTTATATTAAGAAAATATTGTACTTACTTTAGAAATTGTTCAAAGGAAAATTACGAGATTATCCTGATTATAATTATAAAAACTTAGAAACTTTACGCGGTATACTATTAGAATGCGCTTTTAATTATAAGAAATTAGATAAACGAATGGTTATAATGGAATCGCGGCGTATTGTTGTACTTCGTGAAGAGTATTTAGATAAAATAACGAAGTATCGTAAATTAAAAAGGCATATATTATAGTGTATTTGAAAATCAAGAGAGAGTAAATTCCCAAAAATGTTTTGCAGTTATCAGTGTTAAAGGCAGTAAACCATAGACGTACGTTTTCAAAATTAAATTAAGGTACTCGTACATTTCAGCCTTTTGCTCGCAATTCTATTGCTAGCCTTTTTTGTAAAACAACTGCGCATGCGTTTCAGACTTTTGACTGCAACAAAAAGGCGCACAAAAGTATAGAACCATTTCTATTTATTCAAGGTCAAATCCGCGCAATCTCGCCTGTTTTTAGGGAATTTTGATGAAACAACCCAAAATCTATGTTGGCAGAAATGTCAGTTTACTTCAACTGATTCTATCCTGTCATCGTATAAGCATAATAATCATTGAAGTATTTTATAATAATAATTATATGTTTATTCCGAAGTTCGTGTGTACTTACAGTTTGTATTTGATTGAAAATCCATGTTTTAAACTAAAGGTAACGTAACCTCAAATATTCAGAAACTGACAACACTTGTCAAATGACGAAAAAAATCTCTCAAAAGTTGCGGCAATGTACGAAGGCATGGTAAAAAGTTGCTAGCAATTCAAAATAGACTTGCAGGAAAAAGGCTGAAATGTACGAGTACCTTTAATATGGAAATAGAAATATTTAATTTGTTTTAGTTATTTATACCTAGATTACCAATTTTAGATAGATAAACATAATTCGTAAGTAGTAATTTAATTTGGGTAAAATGAAGAAAAAGTCGATATTATTTTAGGCATTTTGTTTTAGGCATATGTTTATTTACAAAATATGTATATAATATGTACAGATAATTACAATTACTTATAAATTAATATGAGGAGCTAAAAAAAAACAATTAAGTAGGTATATGAGAAGAAAAAAATAACCGCAAGGATAAAATTTGACAAGCAACATGCAAAAAATACGACAATATTAAATCTTAAAAAATAAAAATCTAAAAATAAAATTAAAGTACATAAATTAATAATTTTAAAGTTATGGTTCCTCGTACTCTGTGTCAGAAGATTCACCATCTGATTCTAGAGAAATTACAATGGGCTCTATAGTAATATCAATTATGTTATCTAGCTCCCACATTTTTTTTTCTATTTCTGTAACGTGTCTAATACATTTTTTCCAATTTTCACTTGTTACTTCAGATATTGCCTTATTGAAGAGATTTTTAACATCTGATAATTTAAAAGTAGTGTTATTTCTGGCAACATAACCTTTAACGTGAGCCCATATCAATTCTATCGGATTCAGCTCACAATGGTAGGGTGGTAAACGAAGGATTTCAATTTCTCGTTTTTTGGCTATCTCCTCAATATTATATTTTTTATAATTTTGCTTATGTTTTTTAGCAATAGTTAACAATTCTGCCCTCAGCAGTGTATTATCAAAGGCTAAATTTTTAGAAGATAACCATTTTGCAATTTCATCCTTTTTCCATTTAGTGGAGTGGTAACTTGCATTGTCCATTACAATAACCGATCCTTTTGGTATGAATTGAATCATCTGTTCAAAATATTCCTCAAACACGTCTCATCACGTCTTCGTGATAATCAACGGTTTTTTTTTATTCAAATAAGAGTAAACCATTCTCAAGAAAACTGTTTGTACTGCCTAAATGACAAATAATTAATCTTTTACCTTTTCCTATAGGTTCCTTAAAACCAGTAGTATATCCTTCTAGAAAAGCTTGATGGGATGATTTTATATTTTTGTCTTTCCAAACTCTTCCTACACAATGTCCTTCATTAACCCATGTTTCATCTAAATAATAAATGTTTTTATTTTGAGCTTTTTGTTGTATTCTTCTGAGGTACTGTCTTCTCCAACATACAATTTCTTCAGAATCAATTAGCATTGAGTGTCTGCCCATTTTTTCAAATTTAAAGTTTAACTCATGTAACGTTTTCCATAGTTTATCCCGGCTTATTGTGGGTAAATCAACATCATTCGTAATGGCTTGCAAAACTTTATATAAAGTTGGTATTTGCTTGTTTATAAAAAATGAGTGAACAAGCTTACGAATAGCATTTTTAAAAAACTCGTCCACGTTGACTTTTAATAGTTTTTGTCTACCTGGTTTCGGCTTTGGTGAGGCGAGATTTTCCATATCCCATTGCCTTAGATGTTGTTTCAACTACACTGTCAATAGTGTTTGAGGGATTTTGATGTTTAAAATAGTGGTACACATTCACTACAGCACTCTTTTCATTGAGCGATAAATGGTCTAGTTTTTAATTTTTTCACTGGCGTATACTCACAAACTGCTTCCATTTTTAGTCACTACTATTTGTCACGTTTATCGAAAATTAAATAACTGCATTTCTAGAAACTTAAGCACTATTTAAGTCAAAATATCTGTCATTAGAAGCTGTTGCCATTCGGAGGTCGTTAAATAACAATTATCCCTTTCTAATCTGGTTACGCCTATGACGCACGTTAATCCTCTTAGGCCTACTGTAGTAACAATGAAAGATCATAAAATAATGTGATAGTCCAAGAAATTTAATAAATTTTGTATTGAAATTAACAAAAACAATTTAGAATGCATTACAAATATTGAAGTTTTACCGCACGTACTGTACTATAGTTTTGCAAACCGAATTAGTTTTTATTCTGGGAATTTACTCTCTCTTGATTTTCAAATACAGTATAGTTTACCTAGATCAGACTTGGTTTGATACACATGATACTGTTCAGTATGGCTGGGTAGATCAGTCTCAAAAGTGTATGGAGACAATGTTCCGACAAAGGAAAATTTGCCGCTAGGCGGTACCTTTTGTAGCAACTTATTTTAGTTATACCACCGAACATTAACAAAGTTAATGTTTATGTACGGTGGTTATACTATAGAATCTATCATAATTATTGTTTATAGACAAAAAACCGAGGCACCAATTCCTTCGAAGACATCGCCAAAATGCAAAAGAGCTGTGGAACACGTTCAACATCTGGAGAAAAAAGTCGAACAATATCACAGGTTTTTTTTTAATACAGTATGTCCCAAGAATGAGGCCAAAACTGGGTGAAATTAGTAGGTGGACGCCACTGAAATCTTTTTATTTTTAATTCTACTTCTAAGTGTTTTTAGTTATAGATAATATGTTGTGATAAATATCAATACCAGCCAGAAGATGACGGAAAAACTGTCTGAATAAAAAATAACATTAAAGTTGGTAAAGAGATTTCCAAATTATTTATAACTAATGATTAGTTATAAATAATTTGGAAATCTCTCTCGAGGTTCGCAGCACCAGATTATTAATGATTTTACTAATATGCAAAAATGAGACCAAACTAATTTAGTTTCGTTAGAAACTAACAGGCAGGATTTACAATTTTTCAAGAGATCGTAGATTCTAACATTAATCAAAGCACTACCTCTATCAAATGGAGAAACAGTATCATCTAACCTGACGCTATTTGAATGATTAAAGTCAGTCAAACGAGACACCCTGTAGATTATTTTCTCGAACACTCGTCCCATGTTATACCTATTTATCCGCATGGATCCCATTCGGTCGTGCCACCCTGTATACATAAAGAGAGAGGGAGATTCAATGTGTAACTTTTCAAAATAGATATTGACATAACAAATAATAGGTTCGTTCCAACAAGAGTCCGAAACTATCAGAGATTGTTATGCGCATGCGTATATGCATTTTAGCGTTCCAACAACAATCTCTGACAGTTTGGTGACTGATAGTAAGCTGTTCCAACGTTACATGCAAATGGTTTGAAAACTGTCATAAAAGTTTGTGAATTTGTTAGGAACTATAAATCAGACGCATGCGCAAAGGACATTTGATTATTCGAAACCACGTGTTTGTCCATTTAATTCAACTTTTAACCTTTTTCGCGTATTATATATTTATATCGTGAGGAGATCTATTTAATATAAATAAGAGTTACAGTGGCTCGGATAAAAATATTGGCAACAGCGATTTATTAGACGAAAGTATTGGTGCATTCCACAGTGAAGACGAATCCAGTCACGTTCTCGAGTACCTAAATAATTGATGAAATTGGTGTTCGCCCGCAAATTTTGGAATGGGAAAATATTTTCCACTGTCATGTGTTAAATGTCAAACTAGTACTACAGTGTTCCAACAGAACAGTTGTGGACTAGTTTCAAATTTCATCAAATGCGCGCATGCGTAGAAACAAATTTGAAAACAATCCGAAACGCATCCCTGATTGTTTGTTGGAACGAACCTATTATTTATTATATATCGGATGGTTCCAAGAAATCCGATGGTTTAAACAGCAAATGGGTATGCGTCACCCAAATAGAGGTCAAAACGAGTGACGTTAGAAATCCCTAGATTGTCGATGCTTTGTTGCCGATAAAAAATAATTTCGCGTGATATACCTATAAATACATGTAGAGTTGGAAAAGGTTATTTGAATAATACACCTACGCTAGATAATTAAAAATTAACAAATCTCCAACTCTCTTCGATTAAATTTTATATCAAAACTACCTATAGTTATTTATTTAAGTAATTATTTAGTTTCCCACCTCTATCAATTACTAAGCATATGGTTCGGTAAATGTACAATGAGCATGTCGTCAATAATAATAAAGTATGCATAAGTAAATTAATTAGAATTCAGAATTTACTGTCAATTATTCAGGTGACCCTGGAACTTTGTTCGATATTCAATAAAAACAGGAATTTTGTACCTACCTAAAAAAAACAATTACTTAGTACTTAGTCTATTACATATCTTATAAATCTTTCTGTATTTATATAGATAATAATAAAGTTTGTTTAATGATTGTTTAAATTGATCTATTTATCTTGGTATTGTCGAATTTCGCTTAACTGGAGGAATAGTTGACGACATGGCAACTGTACGCAGTTTGCAACATGTGGTGGAATGAAGGAATCCGTGCGGGAAAAAGGGGGCAACGATCGAGACAGACAGCGTATGACGCCAAAGTGATAGTCACAGCGGCGCCAATATAGTACAATACCGTGCAAAAATTCGTATCAAAGTTACATTTTTACTTATCTCAAAATGTATACTTGAAAATTTTGATATCGCTATTTGTATACGGTTAGGCAACTCTAATCACATTTAAAACTAAGAGATATGAAACCATGTAAGAATTTAATAAATCCACAAAGTACTTACCTTATTTTATAAATTGTATTTCGCCTTTACGTACTATTACAAAACCACAATGTTTACATTTTGCCGTTCAACACACTTATCTTGATTCCATCTATCTATTAAATATTATTCGAATTCGAACACAATCACAAAAATATACAAAATACTATAATTTTTCGATACGCGAGCTGTAAATTTTATTTAATTACGAAAATATAGAGTTGGCACTTTGTTGTAAATTGTTTGATTTATCACTAATTGTAATGTTGCATGACTATTACACACTTATCTTTAAAGAATTCCTATTAATTTTAGATTAATCTACAGATACTGCGTGTACAAAATACACTAAATATGATATGATGGGTCACACGGCGCCATGTTTACTTGTTTGACTCTTCCGTCTCTCTTTCTCACCCGTGCGCTCCAAGCGATCGCTCTCTAAAGCCGACCACACACCCGTTTCTTGCTATCTACGTTACACAATAAGATTACAATGTGGTCGATTGGCACTATTATAAGCATTTTTTTTTTGTTTTAACTCTAAATCTAAGTTTTAATCCAAAAAATAGCCTTTTGAGCTCAGAATTTTGAAATACGACAGAGTGTATCAGTAATAGCAACTAACTGGAAATTTTAAATGTAAGCTGATTACAATTTAAAACACAGATTCCTATTTCGTGATCCCTTTATTCTTAAGACGTGTTACTTATGTGTACTGGAACATATCGTTTTAGAATGGTAGCAATCCAGCTTACTAAAGATATCTTATTAATAAATATTTTATAATTGGAACACATTCTAATATCTTTCATAACTGGAACCAATGAATAAGTGTGTTCCAGTACACATGACTTGGTATGGATACTTTTTTGATAACTCTAAATCCATTTATGAATTAAACTTGAAACCTGGTTCTTTAGGAGGATTTTGGAAAAAATTCTACTAGCGTCCTTGAATCAATCATTGGACACCTTACCAGTTAGGTTTGACTTTGAGACGCCGTTTTGGGGGTTATACAAAACCATCATACAGTTGAAGAAGTCGATTCAGAGCTGGAAGAGGACCATATACAATACCCTCAAAAGGTTAATGTTTGGGCAGAGATGTTATTGGTCCCTTTTTTGTTGACGGGAATTTGAATGGCGATAATTATTTAGCACTACTACAAAATTATGAGGTGCCAAGATTAGCAAATTTATTTCCTGATCCAGCAAAACCTCAAGTTCCAGCAAATACCATATAGTTCCAGCAAAGATGGAGCTTTATTGTGTAAAGTAACGTTTCATTGATATTTATTTTGTATTTATTACTGGTCCAAAATGCCTCTATAGATCCTATTATTATGGCACGAATTGTAGCGTTCATACAAGATGGTAGAGGACAACGTGAAACCGCCAGAATTGATGGTAAGAGCCTCTGTGCACAAAATGTGTACCAACGTCACCAGGAGAATAACCAGACGACCCAGATCTGGTCGAAAAAGAGCCACTAGTAAAAGAGATGATAGATTTTTGTTAATGTCAAGTTTGCGGAATAGAACAGCTTCTGCAGTTCTGCAGGCTTCGTGCTAGTGGATTGTCTTGTAGAAGGTTGGCTATAGGGCCAACATTGAACCGCCAGCATAGAATTGCAAGATTGAATTTTGCTCGAAATCACTTGTTATGGAACGATGACGACTGGAGCAAGGTACTCTTTACAGACGAGTCTCATTTTTGCCTCAATGGACCAGACGTCGAAGAATATGGAGACCTGGAGCTTGTATTGACCATAGACGTAAATTTGGTGGTGGGTCTATTATGGTTTAGGGAGATATAGTCCAGATATCAGGAAAAGCAGGGCAACTCAAAAATATAAAAAAAATACAGGGTGTCCCATTTAAAATGTTGAAGATGCATTTTATTGGGCACTGCCTTTATACAAAATTCGGTCTGTTGCTACATTTTTGGTCGGTACAGATAAAATAACACAACTTTTATTTGAAACTTTTTTTTGTATTCCCGAAATCAATGAAAATAAGTAGGGGTCAAAATATAATGAGAAACCCTGTACAGTAGATGGATAGATGATAGATGTTTAAGAGGTGGCCAGAAGCCTATTCCACTGTGACCTTTTCAGATCTATTGTGGTCCTCGAAAAACTAGATTACATCCCCCAGTCCGACTCTCTTAACGAAGTCTATAAGCTTTGAGACTGTAACCTTCATGTAGTCCCTTGCCAATGGATATTCTTCTCCTAAAGTCAGGAACCGCATATTTACCAGTCCGTCGCACTGACATAAGATGTGCTCTGGTGTTTCCTCTTCTAGGTGACAGAATCTGCACAGATCCGTCTCTGTCAACCCCATCAGCTTAAGATGCCTGTTTAGCTTACAGTGACCCGTCAATAGACTTACTATAGTTTTGACCGTTTTCCTGTCTTTACTCAATAAGTCTGACGTAAACTTTTGCGAATGTTCCATTATGAACTGTTTCGCTTGCCTTTGTCCTGGTGAATTCCACCACCATTCCCGTGATTTTTGTGCCACTCATGGCCGTTTTTATTATATTTTTTGCAATGCCGCAGAAAGGTTCCGGTCCAATAAAAGGCATTGATGAGCCTAGTTTAGCCATTTCATCTGCCTTTTCATTGCCTTTTAGACCCCTATGCCCTGGTACCCAAGCTACCGTAACCTTGCTACGATCCCCCAAAGCATTCAGAGCATGCACACAGTCCCAGACTAGCCTAGAATTGACCTCTACAGAATCTAGTGCCCTTAGCACCGCCTGACTGTCTGTGAAGATGGCTATTGAACGGTACGTCCTATCCAGCCTTTTAATTTCTTCTACACAGTAGTGAATTGCCGTAACTTCTGCTTGAAAAATCGTGGCATTTTGGGATAGACTTACTGGGAATGTTATCCCTTGTTTCCTTCCGACTACGCCGGCTCCCACGCCATACGGCGTCTTTGAGCCGTCCGTGTACCAGGTTGACTCCGCCTCTACGGGTACACCTTTTTCCCAGTCTTCCCTACCTGGTATAACTATTTTAAATTTATTGGCAAAGCTATATCTCATGACTGTTGCGTCAATGGGTTGCCCCAAAATGTTATCCGCTTTTAGTTCCTCGATTAGCTTACCATTATCAGCCCCATGCGATTGGCTTATGTGCTGCTGATTAGGTATTAATCTGTGCATGGCTGCTCTCGCTTCGCCCTGTATATATATGTGTAGTGGTGGAATGTTTAACAAGACTTCCAGTGCAGCTAAAGGAGTAGTTTTTATGGTCCCCGTAACGCACAGGCAAGCTAACCTTTGTATGTTACTTAATAGCCTTACTGCTCCTGTTTGCTGTGTCTTTGTCCACCATACCACTGACCCGTAGGTTATTATGGGTCTAATAACCCTTGTATATTACCATATGGTCATTTTGGGGTTAAGCCCCCAATTTTTTCCACACATTCGTCTACATCTGCCCAATGACAATATAGCTTTCTGCGTGGTTTTTTGTATGTGTGTGTTCCATGAGAGTCTTTGATCCAGGAATACTCCTAGGTATTTTATTTCTTTGACAACTGGAATCACTGTTCCCCCCAGTGTTAGTGGTTTTAGACCGGCCAATGTTGTCTTTTTTGTGAAGTTGATAATTTGTGTTTTTTGAGCATTGACTGTTAGTCTCTCTTGCTTACACCAATTTTCAACCGTGTTTAGGGCTATCTGCATTCTGTCAGATAATACCCCGGCAAATTTGCCTCTGATGAGGCAAATTAATGAGAAACCTGATGAGAAACCCTGTACAGTAAGCGAAATAAAGAATTTATTCCATTTGGCATTTGGTATAATAAAATCGGTGATAAATTGTTTGTAGTGTGTGGTTGGCTTAAGTAAGTCATTCTGGAATACTACTTCTCCCCTCTCCCTTTTCACGCCGCTCCCAATTGTCAAGACATTTGTTATTCTACCTCTTTCTTCGAAAACTTTCAAACCTGTTTAAGCACTCGCCAGCAGCAGCTGTCTTTGTCTACGCTTGGATTCACCTTACTCCCAACCAAACACACAATCACATACGGTTCGTTCTTTCTAATATCTATAGTTTTCCTTATTTATTTTTTTGCCAAATGTGCGATAGCGATAAATCGGTCCAAAGTCTATATTTAAATAAATAATACGAAAAAAAAAATGATTTTTCAATGGCAAAAAGATAAACAGTCATCTAATTAGTTTATGATATTATTTATTTGATCGATTTTAATAACAAGAAAATATATTTTATAGCTCACGGATATATTTATTCGACCTACAGGATATAATATAATACAGTGTGTATGCATATTATTGGATGTATTTGTTTATAGGATGCGATCATAATCTATTTTTAGTAAGTAAATCTTAACTACCGAAAAAATACGTAGGCATCGGTGTGATGTGAATTCTTCGAAAAGCCGAGGGATCACCGATGCAGCTCGTCATCTTTTTCTAATGTAGCGGAATTTCCTCTCTCTCTTCACGAAGCGGATTCTCCTCATTGTCCTTGTTTTATGTAACAGGTTTTCAGTTGTTTCGGAATCTCCCTACGTTGTCCTTGCTGTTCGGTATACATGGGTATGTCTATGGGCATGGGCGTTGCTATATGCTATAAGCAATGAAAAACGCAGCGCCGGACTGGCTTAACTGGCCAGTATTTTTTAAATATTCGATATTAGTATAATGAGTACCTAAAATGTCAACAGAAGTTGTTTTACATTACCTTAATCAACTAACTTTTATTATACAGGGTGATTGATTAGTGTGAGGAAGCTCAGTAGATCTGTTAAGGTACTCGTACATTTCAGCCTTTTTCCTGCAAGTCTATTTTGAATTGCTAGCAAATTTTGACAATGCCTTCGTACATTGCCGCAACTTTTGAGATTTTTTTTTCGTCATTTGACAAGTGTTGGCAGTTTCTGAATATTTGAGGTTACGTTACCTTCAATTTAAAACATGGATTTTCATACAAATACAAACTGTAAGTACACACGAACTTCGGAATAAACATATAGATATTATCATAAAATACTTCAATGTTTATTATGCTTATAGGACAACAGGATAGAATCAGCTGACGTAAACTGACATTTCTGCCAACATAGATTTTGGGTTGTTCGATCAAAATTCCCTAAAACCAGGCGAGATTGCGCGGATTTGACCTTGAATAAATAGAAATGGTTCTATAGTTTTGTGCGCCTTTTTGTTGCAGTCAAAAGTCTGAAACGCATGCGCAGTTGTTTCACAAAAAAAGCTAGCAATAGAATTGCGAGCAAAAGGCTGAAATGTACGAGTACCTTTATAGTAAAAATTACAAAACAAAGTTATTGACAAAAATTGTAGGCAGCTTTAAACTCCACATTTTAAAATAAGTTAAAATCTTTCAAATCTTCAAATTTTATGAAGTACTTCCTATACCTAAAATTATCAGTTTTCTATATATTTTTTATTAATTTGGTAGATATTTTAACGTGTTGGCCAGTATGATATTAATACTTTTCGATAGTGATATAAAATACAGGGAGTTCTATTTAAAATTACCAAGAAAATAATGTACTTGCATTTTAACTTATCCTGTATTTGATTTAACGAATATTATAAGAACGAATATGTTTTATAATTTTTGACAATTATTAAAAAACTATGGTTGCAATAGATCAATGTTCCTATTCTCTTTTTTAATTATACAAGGGGTTAAACTTTACAGGTAATTTAAAATAAAATACAGGGTGATCCTTTTAAAAAAAACATAAGTTTGGTGTACCACCAACTTATGGAACACCCTGTAAGATTGTAACTAATTTTAAAATGTGGAGTTTAAAGTTGCCTACAATTTTTGTCAATAACTTTTATTTGTATTTTTTACTATAACAGATCTACTGAGCTTCCTCACACTAATCAATCACCCTGTATTTTAATTTTGATTTTAAAGAGTAATATAGATAAAGTATGGAACCAAGTAAATATCTTTTAAACGAAAAGAACGATATTTATGAAAATTTGCAGGTAAGTGCAATGGAACAAAACGCATCTGATGTACATTTTTTTGATAATAATATACTTCCGGTTTAACCGGAAATGCCATAAACTTCTTTAATTTAAATGGGACACCCTATATATTTTTACAGATTTTGAAAGAGCTTGTTATTTTGAATTCATACATACCGAGTTTAGTGTAAAAAAAATTGTAAAAAAGAGGAATATAGCACTTTAACCAACCCCCTTTGAGTTTTTTGCATTAGAGCAAAAAACTATTTAGATAAACTAATTGATGTTGTTTGTATGCATAGTAATAAATAAACAAGTACTGTTTAGTACGTCTTTTGTTCTTCAAGTGTCAAATTCTAATTGACGGAAATGAATTACACAATTTAGAATGGTTCAATTAAGTGAAAAAGAGCGTATTGAAATTTTAATGATGATCGGTTATGGTGATCGTGTTAGAACTCATGAAGAAGTGTGTCATATTTTTAATAATTTGCATCTGGAGAGAAATCCTATATCACGCTCAACAGTAACTAAAACATTACAACGTTTTAATACTACTGGGATGGTAAAAAATTTGCTAAAACCTGGAAGACCGCGGACTGCAACGAACGAAACTGTTAAACAAAATATTGCAATCGATTTAGAAGAATCACCTCAAACTTCCACCACAAATTTAGCACTAAACCATGGTATCAGTCGACGTTCTGTAGGAAAGATATTAAAAAGTGAAAAGTATCATCCGTATAAGGTACAGTTGGTTCAAGAATTGTCATACGATGATTTTTACCGACGGCTGGAATTTTGCGAACGGCTAATGGACATCTGTGATGTCGACGAAAATTTTGCTTCTAGCATAGTTTTTTTCCGATGAGGCAACTTTTTGTTTAAATGGAACAGTTAATCGCTATAACTCAAGGTATTGGCCAAATGAGAATCCTCATTGGATTCATGAAGCACATACCCAGCATTTACAGAAGTTAAATGTTTGGATGGGAAAATAAGCTTATAGGCCCATTTTTTATCGACGGAAATTTGAATGGTGGCAAGCATTTGGATCTACTAAATAACGAAATTATTCCTGCACTTCAACAGAATGGGCAATTACCACAAAATATTTGGTTTCAACAAGATGGAGCACCTTCCCACTATGATAGACGGGTTAGGGATTTTCTGGATGCGAATTTTCCAAATCGTTGGATTGGACGTAGAGGATTCATAGAGTGGCCTGCTCGTTTTCCGGATCTTAACCCGTTAGATTTTTTTCTTTGGGGTTATCTAAAATCACGTGTTTACGTTAGACGACCAACAAACTTACAGGAATTGAGACAAAGAATTATTGATGAATGTGAACTAATACGTGGAGAAGTCTTGGAAAGAGTGACTCAAGAATTTGTTAATAAGATGGCATATTGTCAGCAAGTAAACGGCGAGCATTTTGAACATTTGAAGTAATTTTGTTTCTCATTATTCTAAAATAATGAAAATGTACATCTATTGTACTGCTAACAGTGAGTTATTCCTCGTTTTTACAAATTTGTTTACATTAAACTCAGTATGTATGAATTCAAAATAACAAGCTCTTTCAAAATCTGTAAAAACATATAGGGTGTCCCATTTAAATTAAAGAAGTTGATGGCATATCCGGTTAAACCGGAAGTATATTATTATCAAAAAAATGTACATCAGATGCGTTTTGTTCTATTGCACTTACCTGCAAATTTTCATAAATATCGTTTTTTTCGTTTAAAAGATATTTACTTGGTTCCATACTTTATCCCAACCCCGTATAATTTTAGACCAGTTCATTTCATCTAATATTATATTGAAAAAGAAAATAATGGATTTTTGTAAAATTGGATGTTTTTGTAACATCTAGGCTTTAATATTGTTATGTCTTATTACTTCCTTACTTGGTCTAGCCTTAACTACTTATCAACATCAAGTACCTAGTTACAAACAAACAAAATGTAACTTCAATATGTCAATCTGACGATGCTATTTCGATAGCGAAACGGCTGTCATAACATTTAAAGTATTTTTCGAATAAATAGTGAAAGTTTCATTCAACCGTTTAGTTGTTTACAGTTCTTAATAAGATGGACTTCCACATAGTAAGGGTTAGTATAATAAATTTCATATAAATCTATGTCAGGGAAGCACAAACATTGCAAAATGTCACTGTTATGGAGAGCCTTTATGTTACATAATTTAGGGGGTTTTAAATAACTTAACAACTTAATAGGTGCGTCTATTTTTAGAATAAGATTATGAGGGTAGAGGCCAGATGGTTTAATAAAATCAAAAAATCCTTTCTTTAGTGGGTGGTTACTGTCTAAATTTTCTATTTCAATCTTTATCAGTTCTGAGTTGATGAATCAGTCAGTCAGGATAAACAATTTTTTATATATTTATAAGTATATATAAACAGATATAAACGTCAAAAGCCAAAGATTTTACAAATTTAAATTGCCAAAAAGACCAGTCAGGCACTGTAAAAAAGACTTTAAGTTTATCAATGCCCACACACACACACTCGCTTTTGATTTGTCGTTCACTTATCTAGCAAGTTGATTTGATATCAGGCGTGAATAAGAAAGAATACAACATATATGCATGCTACAATAGCAACAATGTATGAAGTGTACTTGAAGATTTTTTATTGTGGTTGTAACGTAGTTAAAATTCTTCACGGCGTTGCCGACTGCTCTTAGTATAATTACCAAAATACTTGCTTCAAGTACACGCATTATTTTGAATCTTTTATTGAAGCCACATTAATTGAAAACAAATTTTGTCAAGCGAGTATATGTATAGTATTTCCAATATATTAATTGCTAAAATCCATTTAAAAGTGTTATACAGAGTGAGTTAGTTTACTAGGCTTCAAAGTAGAAGAAATGGCATGAAAACAACATATTTGTCCCGTTAAACATCCACTCTGTATCGTCGGAACCCAAGCTCTCTCTAGACTGGTAGTTGTACAGCGCGAAAACAAGTGCGATACGCACGCGATTTGTTGACGGCTTTTAATGGTACGCTGTATTCTGTTGCGTGCAGGGGTCTGGGGGTTATTTTTTGTGGCAGTTTTTATATAACTTAGAAAGTCGGTGTCTAGTGCCGATGCGGAGGGTCCAGATTTTTATTTGGGGCAGTCAAGTATTAACTTTAGATATATCTTTGTTTCGGTAATTCATTTTTAATAATTGGTTTACGTAGTTGATAACTCACCTACAACAATTTTGCTGTAGTCTTGAAACACATTAAGTCTTACTAATGTCTTCCTTTCAATTGACATTGTATTGTATTTTTAGCCTGATGATGGTCTGGTAGACCGAAACTAATTGCAAGTAACTTTCTTTATTAAATTAAAGATTGTGGGATCGACTTTGTGTTTTTCTTTGAACTTTTTAGTTATACTATACCAAATACATTCGTCCGTGAAGAGACGATGTTGCCGAGTGACTGACGAAACGAAATAAAATTCCCCCAAACCGAGCTTTAAAACCCCCAAAATTGACCATTTGTAAAAAATTCCCCCAAAGAGGTTATGTAAGTTTTGATCACCCGAATATCTTTTCATAAATTTCATTTTCGATTTTTAAAATTTCTTCAAAATCAGGAATTTGGTACAAATATCCCTAATTTTAATCATAAAAGCCGTGATATTTACTGTGTACTGAATTATAACTTTGCAAATCAAAAGTAGGTAATAATAGTATGTTACATAATAACGAGTGTGGAAAGTGAAGTATTACGCACAAGTGAAGTTTAGCACGAGCCGCGTAGTGGCGAGTGCGGAAACGTAACGAGTGCAAGAAATACACTTTCCAACGCGTTGTGTACACGATTTTTCCTACGACCCCAATATTTCCTATTATAATAAATATTTTAAATTTATTTATAAAATTCATTTTAATTGTTAGTCATGTTAAAAATTAGGATTTAAACGAGTTTATATATATTGCATGGAAATATAATTAATTAAAATTAAATAACCACCTTTCTCAGGAATTCACATCAAAATTCTTTATTAGATAAATGACATTTTAATTTTTTTTGTGGGCTCTATAAAAATTAAAAGTAAAATGGTCAGTCGGTGAAATTAATTGAAAAGTAATGTAATAATAATAGACACAAAGGTAATTGTAAACAAAAACATAACTTCAAAAATCCACATTCGACACATGCGCGGAACATAAACACAATATAAAAAAGAAGAATAAACTGTTCTTCTTTCTAAAAGTGTTTTTATAAAAATAATAATACTGAATAAAAATATGTTTATTTTTTAAAAACCTATAAGAAACTTTATTCTTACTTTATACAGAAAAATTTGTATTGGCAATTACAATACAATATTTGACACAAGGAAGATTTAAAAAAAAATTAAATGGTCCTTGCTTTGATATTTATGTGTTTTTACTATTGATTAATTTGACATAAATGTCACAGATCATAGAACTATATTTTTTACTTTTCAATACGTGTATTGATATTTACTTTTTATATTTTGCACTTATAAAAATCTTAATTATAAAACGCATTTGTGTATCGTAATGTATCTTTTGCGCACGCAAATTTTTGTTTTAAATGGTTGGCGACATGAGTGAAGTGTCAAATGACAAGACTATTGACAATGACATTTGTGGCTAATAGCAATTTATTAATTTTATATTGTTCTTTAAGAAAGTATTTGTAATTATAAATATGATTTTTTACTTATATAATATATTATTATTGGTGTATTAGTCATTTTAAAATATTTTAAAACATAAACATTTCATAATTTAAATGTCAAAACTGTCAAATGTTATAAATAACACAGTGCTACCGACATACTTTTTAAAATCAAAATTTTCGGTATTACGTAAAAATAATAAATTTATTTAAAAAATGATAAAATGACAAAATATAAAAAATAATAGAGAGTTTGCGGTCAGTCGTTTTACGTTACGTTAGACTCTTATTTTACGTTATACTGTAGTGTATCGTAAAATTTGTAAACATAGCTTGCGGTTATCGCACCTTAAAAATCAAGGTTACAGATGACATATGATATGTCACTAGTGCAAGTTTAGAAAAGACCGCTAAAAATAATTAACAAAATTAATAAAAATAATTCCTTCTATTTACTGCTTTACAGAAAGCAGTCGAAAAAAGAAATAAAATACTTTATTCTACATGAAATATATTGTACAAACCCTTACCTACTACGTGAAAGTCACAGACATATAAGTAGTTTCTTGTTTCGTTTTAAAAATCAAGACATTATTGAACTCGATAAAGTTTTGCAAATACCTAACAGGATTGAAACTAACGATAAACATGCATGATACAACAATTTACAATGTAAATTTGTTGTACCATGGAAGTAAATTATAAGCATTAATATCTGATTGGTTAACGTTATTTACGGTATAATTTTTACTACATTTTTACGTTATACATTATAACGGAAATTTTTATAACGTAAAAAACCTTACCGCAAACTCTCTATTATAAACAACTTATTTCATATGGCTGTTGTGACACTCGTTCTTTAAAAAACTCATCGCTTCGCGATTCGTTTTTTAAACTTGAACTCGTGTCATAACAGAATTCCATATGAAATGCGTTGTTTAATAAACTATTTCAATACTTTCTTAAGTACAAGTAAGTGTGCAAACAAGCACTTTCATGTGGTCGTAGTAAAAAATATATGTTTGAAAGTATAGTAGAATGTTCCTCCGCTTCGAAAAAAATCCCCCAAAAAATACCCTTGAAAATCGAATCCCCAAAATTTCCTCCAGAGTAAAAAAAATCCCCCAAATTTTGGGGAAAATCCCCCAATATGGCAACACTGCTTTCGCCCCATCCCGCATATTTCCCTCTCGCGCGTCCGGTTGTTTCTTGCGTTCGGACGTTTTCGGCGCCCCCCACGTCCTAGGACCGCCCCTGCCAATTTGTTTATCTTATTAGAAGATAAAACGTGTATGGTATTATAAACTGTGTCCGGTACCTTGGAATTTAACAAAAAAAAAACTCAACTAGTTGCAAAACGTTTATTAATAATTAATAATTAGCAAAAGTGACACTGCACAAGCCTTCCGACCATCGGTAGCTCGAAAAAAATTAAGTTAAATCCGATTATAAAAATAAAACAACAGCAGAAACTTAATCAGTTTCTTTGGCTTCCTGCTGTTGCACCTGACTGGGAGTAGGAGGTTCGTTTCCACCCTTCTTCTTCGATCCAGACACGATACCATCGATACGTAACAAAAGTATCGCAGTTTCAACAGCAGTTTTATACGTTTGAAGTTTTACCTACAAAAAATAAACAATTATTATCATTAATAACAAAAAAAAACAGTTTCTACTTACCGCTAACGGTTCGTACAATTCCTTTTTATCCATCTCCACTATTTCTCCCGTTTCTCCGTCAATTCCCCACGTACAAGGTTTGTTAACGTCTGTGTGGTTAGCGTGTTTAGCTCTTAACGCCGTTAGAGTCCTGATCGTATTAGCGCCGCAGTTTTGAGCCAACGTTCTTGGAATAATTTCTACGATAACAATAAAAATAACCAAAATCTTTTAACTTATTTCAAAAAAACACTCACCTAAAGCGTGCGCTAGTGCTCTGTAAGGCCCGTGCGTTGCTTTTTGCATCAGACGTTGGGCTACCGCCATTTCTACAGCACCACCTCCCGGTACCAATCGAGGCGACAAAACGATGTTCCTAGCCACTTGTAGAGCATCTTGAAGATTCCTCTCGGTTTCGTTCAAGATATCTTTGCTGGCTCCTCTTAGAAGAATCGTACAGGCCTTTGGATTTTGACACTCGACCACGAAACAGAAATATTCGTCTCCGAGTTTCTTGATTTCGAATAAGCCAGCTCCGGTGCCTACGTCGCTTTCTTGCAGTTCTTCGGTTCTGTTAACTATGGTGGCACCGCAAGCTCTGGCTATTCGATTGTTGTCTGATTTTCTGACGCGTCTGATCGCCGTGATTCCAGCCTTCAGTAAATAGTGTTGCGCCAAATCAGACACTCCTTTTTCGGTGAAGACAACATCAGGTTTCAAGGCGATCACTTCTTCACATTGACGTTTAACGTGCTCCTCTTCCAGCTCCAACAATTTGGTGAAATCCGTTTGGGCAGTGATCTCGACGTTCGTTTGGGATTCTCCCTTTTTGTATTCCAAAGAACAATCCAAGAGAATGATTCTCGGGTTCTGGAAACACATCCGTGGGATTTAGCCAATTAAAAAAAAAACAGCAAAAGGAATCAAATATTTCAGCCAGAAAAACAATAGAAATGGAAGAAGGTGTCTTTGGGAGAGATTTACTCCATCTTCTATGACAGAAAACTTCTTGGAGAGCCCAAGAAAAGGGAATGAGCAGAAAATGCTTTCATGAGAGATTTACTCCATCTTTTATGGGAGAAAATTCTTTGGATTTCTTTGGAAAGCTAGAGGATGAGATAAACTACGATAAGGTAAAAATAATCAAAAAGGAACCACAAAACAACAAGCAGGAACCTCCAAAGGGTGTACAAACCAAAATGAAGATTAAAAATGAGGATGAGAGCATTAGAAAAACTTTTTTGAGGAAACCCAGGTCAAATAAAGCAGTGGAAGAAAAGTATAGCACCATAATCAAACGAATGATAATGAGTTTGAAGTTTGAAAAGGAATAAGGCAGCACTGGAGAAGGAAATGATGCTTGGATCCGAAGAAGAAAGGAAGTGAAGGCAGCAGTAGAAGGGGAATGAGGAGATTGAAACGCTTGGAGAAATCCCAAGGAGCAGACATACTGGGAAGTTCAGAAATTGCTTAAACAAACAGATGGTATAGAGAGGTTTGTTGAACTTTACCACTGAGGTTGCAAATACTAATTAAAATGGAGCTTAGAGGCTTTTTAAGGCAGAAAATAAAGGGAGGAACAAAGCATGGGACTATGAGGGAGTCCAAGTCAAAAGTAGTAATGAGAGAGGGTGTTTGTGGCAACCAAGGTAGCACAAAGGACAGAAAAACAAAGTGGAACAAGAAAATGAAAAGAAGCAGAGGAGGAAACAAAATAAAAGCCAGAATTGCTAGAAGTTAGGATGAGAGTATGTGATTATGATAGGATCCAGGTCAAAATAAGTATTGAGAGAGGCTCTAACTCAAATGGATGATAGGAAAGAAGGAAAAGGTTTAAGAATGGAATGGGAAGAGGTGTTAAAAGAGAATAGAAAGATGGTGAAGTGATTTTTAGGTTTTCTGGGAAAGGGAAAAGATAAAGTTCGCTTTGATGATATATTCAAAGGTGCCAAATCATCCAAAAAAATTGAGGAGAAAATTTGATATAACAGTAATAGGAATACAAATATTTAGGCATTATTTTGGATCACTACCTACTTTAGTGCAGCCATATTGTTTACTTAAAAGGCAAAGTTGAAAAGGGGGTAACTATGTTGAAATCACTCAGAAGAGTTGAATTGGGACAGAAAAAAGACCTTATGTAGATATATAAAACTATTAAAAATAACGAAATTAATCAATTAATTAGACAATAAGCTGTAGAAATTTTTACAAATAGCACTGGAATAAATAAATACTATAATAATGACTAAAAGTAAATATTTTTCAAGTTACTGTGAAACAGCAATCAATCAGAGTAATACCAAGAACTTACTTTAATATATCTCTTCATTTTAGGATGAGTGACATCTTTGTTAAGCATAACTCCTCTCAAAATTTGTGAATCTTCAATTGAACCACCAGGAATTTTTTCAACTTTTGCATATCTCTTGATGTCAACTTCTGTCCTACCGTTTTCCTCCAGTAATACTGTATTTACTGCATCCAGTGCAATATTTACGGCAAGATCAGACCATTTACTCAAAAATTTTGTACCAATACTGCCCTTTACCTGAATATAAGCAAGTTAATCACTAATTCCGAATGATTTTACATCAAATATGTACTTACTACTTTTGAAAGTGTGTTTTTATCATTTTTGTCGATTGGTATACTCAAAGGTCCTTCTAATAGTTGAACCATGTCTTCAAGAGCTTGTCTGTACTGACGAATTATTACAGTGGGATGTATTTGTTGTTCTAAAAATTGTTCAGCTGCCACCAACATTTCACCAGCTAAGACTATTACTGATGTAGTGCCATCACCTACCTAAAATAAAAACAATACAGCTGGTACTATTAATGAGATATTATTTTGTTACCTCTTCATCTTGTGTTCTGGCGATTTCTATCATACTTTTAGCGGCTGGATGTTGCACTGTGATTTCTCGAAGAATCGCGTTACCATCATTTGTCATCACAATGCCCCCCATTGGATCCATCAACATTTTTAACATAGCTTGGGGGCCCAAACATGTTCTTATAACGTCTGCGATTTGCTGGAAAAAACTTGTTATTATATTTGTTTTTTTATTAAAATTTCATTTAAAAGTGTCACACGTGCTTTTTCTTACCTTCCCGGCATTGATATTCTCCAGCTGAACTTTTCGGCCGGATTCTCGCTTGGTATTTTGACCTAAAACATTAAAATAACGCATTATTAATAAAACAAAACTGAAAATTACTCAAATTCTTACTTAAAACTAAAATAGGCGCTCGTCCTCCCCCAAACATTTTATTTTTTTTATGTTAAACTGGATGGAATGAATCAACACGAGATTCTAGAGGAACTCCTAGATGTCAAAATGTCTACTGTCAAAATCTTCTTTCTTTTTATTGTAACAGCTAGATAACTTTAATTATAAGAGGCCATTAAAATTGACATTGACAGTTTTTTAAATGTCATACTTTCATTGTAAAAAAATATTATTTATTTAATAAAATAGAACTGATTTTAAAAAGATGGCTTTAGGAGATTGTTGTGAAAATTTCAATTTACCTCCATGCATTTGGTTTGAAGGAGATAAAAGAAACGCTATTGTTTCTATGTTAGCTGGTTTATTGGTAATGCAATAACTTTTAGTTATGATTCATACATTTTACATGTATTTCTTATTTTAGTTCTTTTCTGGATGGTGGTGTGTCATAGACGCAGCAAGTGTTCATAAAAATATTTTGGCTGGCTATCACATGTGTGGAGTTGTAGGTACTATATCCTTGCTTATGGTAAATTCTGTATCCAATGCTCAAGTGAGTTTATTGTTGTATTTATTAATTACGTAAATATAAACGTAAAATTTCTTAGATGAGAGGTGATGTGTATGAAGGAGGATGTATGGGTTCAAGAGGGACAAGAATTTGGTTATTTTTAGGATTTGTAATGGGCTTTGCTGCAGTAATTGCTTCTTGCTGGATATTATTCGCCGATTTTATGGAAGACGGTTAGTACATTATATCAATGTTATTCTGGTTATATTTTTAAAATATTTTAGGTAAACGTTGGTCTGGTGTAGCTCTATTTCTTCAAAATGCTTTAATATTTATATCTTCAATAATATATAAATTTGGAAGATCTGAGGACTTGTGGGGTTAATTAGCCAATTCTGTATTAAAAAGTTCAAGAAACAAAGAAAATCAATATATTTGAGTTAATTATATTAGGTGTAAATGAAATAGATCTGCTTTAACTAAAATGAATTGGTGATAAGTATTAAAAATAACATCTGAACTTGAAGTGTTTAAATTAATTTTTATAGATAACAATTAAAAGATTAATTTTTTTGTGTAAAGCAAGTCTTGAGAGTGTAATGGGGAATGTATATATGTAAGTGTACAATTGTAATGAATTTAGTTGTGTTAAGATTCAATTTCAAGATTTAATAAATGTACTTTCTAAGGGAAGTGGTTTTGTTTGTTTTTAATGGTTTAACCCTGGTCCTCACAACATATTTATGTTTCCTTCAATGCCAGTATGACTAGATCATCCTCAGAGACCCTTGTTATCAAGGTATTCAAAATAAAAAAAACCATACCAGTGGATTATTACATATTTTATTTAAAATAGCTGCAACACATATATACTGTAACGTTATAGAAACAAATAAAATTAACATAAACTTCTGTAAACAAAGTTATTTGTTTAGGAAAAATATACCTATGAAGCTGTAATGAATACGAAGAATTACCTTTTAATACAAGGCTTTATTCTACAAAAACTGACATAAATGATTGTCAACTTAATATAACAACTGATAATGTTATAAACGTAACTAAGGGAGAGTAATATCATGGCATTCTTCCCGCCTTCTTATTTTTCGAGGTAGTCTTCTAAATATTGAGGACGCCTTCGTGTCCTAACTGGCCTATCGATATTCAGTACTGCGTCTTGATTGTTTTGGATTAAGTTGTCTTGAATTATATGGTCTCGATTTTCTTGAACGATTTGGCCTTGGCTTTCTTGACAACTTTGGTCTAGATTTTCTTGAATGCCTTGGTCTCGATCCGATTTGTCTTGATTTTGAAGCTCTTGATTTAGATGATCTTGAATTTGATTATTAGAATTTTCATATGAATTAATTAATGATGTGTCTCCTCGAGGAGCTAAATGCCGAGTGGAAACTGTCTTTTCTTCTCCATTTTTCATTCGGATATGGGCGTAATCCGAGTTTGCTTCTAGAAGTTGGACTTCATCAACTAAAGGTTCGTATTTATTCATACGGACGAATCTCTTTAATAGCACTGGTCCTGGAGAAGCTAGCCATGTAGGAACTGACGATCCATAAGTTGAGCGTCTCACATAGTTAAACAGACGTTCATGTGGGGTCGAGTTAATAGCAGTGCATAAAAGAGATCTAATAGAGTGCAGAGAATCCACTAGAACCTGCTCCCACTGGTTGATTTTCAAATTTTGAGATTTTAAAGCCAACTGAATTGTTTGCCATATGATTCCATTATATCGTTCGCATTGGCCATTACCCTGAGGATTATAGGGAGTCGTGCGACTTGAAGCAATACCGTGAGACTCTAAAAATGACTTAAGTTCGCGAGACATGAAAGAGGTACCTTGGTCAGAATGAACGTATGAAGGAGTGCCAAATATAGAAAATAATTGACGCAAACATTGGATAACTGTAGAGGATGATATGTCAGAACATGGAAATGCGAATGGGAATCTGGAAAATTCATCGACAACTGTTAGTAAGTACTTATTTTTTGAAGATGAAGGCAAAGGACCTTTAAAATCCAAATTAAGACGTTCAAATGGTGAGGTGGCTTTTATTAATGTTCCTTCATTTTTATGAAATTTTGGTTTAATTTCAGCACAAACAGGACATGAGGAGGTAATTTGACGGACGTCATCCACAGAATAAGGGAGATTTTTGCAACGTATCCAATGGAAAAACCGAGTAATACCAGGGTGACACAAAGAAGAATGTAAAGCAAATAATTTATTTTGATCAACCGATGATAAAGTAGCAGAAGTAATACGGGAAAATGCATCAGCTACCGTGTTTTGACTTCCTGGTCTATAAACGATATCATACTTGTAGCATGACAATTCCAAACGCCAACGTTGAATTTTTTCATTTTTGATTTTTGAAGAAGACTTGTTGTTAAACATAAATGCCACTGACTTCTGGTCCGTAACGAGCTGAAAATGTCTGCCAATTAAAAAATGTCGCCACTTTTTCAGTGCTTCTACTATTGCGTACGCTTCTTTTTCGACTGAAGAATGCTTTTGTTCCTGAGAGGATAACGTTCTTGAAAAAATGGGACTGGTCTACCTGATTGAGATAACTGAGCAGCTATCGCAAACTCCGAGGCATCGGTTTCAACAGTTAATACAACGTCGTCATCAATTGAAGAAATCGAAGAATTGGCTATGTCTTGTTTGAGCTGTCTGAATGCCGAAATTGCTTTTTCAGATAATGGAAAACTTGTGCTGTGTGCCAACGGCTGAATTTTTTCGGAAAATTTAGGGACCCATTTAGAATAGTGTGCAAACATTCCTAAAATTCTTCGCAGAGAAGCTGTAGAATCAGGTACTGGTAAGTTTAAGAGAGGCTTAAGTCGTTCTGGGTCCGGCTTCATAGTTTTGTTGCATATTAAATATCCAAGAATGGAAATCGATCTGAGGGAAAATCTTGATTTTGTTTCATTAATTGTTAAACGGTACTTCTTAATGACATTTAAAAAAATTTGTAAATTTTCATCATGTTCTTCTTGTGAGTTACCGCAAACAGTGACGTCATCCAGATAAGTATATACGCTTTTAAGATTCTCTTTCTTGATGATGCTATCGATGGTCCTTTGAAAACAAGCAACTCCATTGGTAACACCAAACGGAATACCAGTAAATTGGTACAAATTTCCACAAGCTTCAAATGCAGTATAGATCTTTTCTTCATCTTTAATTGGAATTTGGTAATAGGCACTACGGAGATCAATTGTACTAAAAATGGAATACTTTGAAATTTGGCTTACAATGTCTTCTATCCGTGGCAATGGATATGCATCCAATAATGTATATTTATTTATAGTTTGAGAATAGTCAATACACATGCGTTTCTTGTGGTTTTCACTTGAAACTACGAGAGGTTGAGCTCGCCAGGGGGAGATACTGGGTTCTATGATCTTTTCTTTTAGAAGATGTTTGATTTCTTGCTCAATAAAGTTGAGGTCTGAAGTTGTAAATCGGCGGGATTTTATTGCGATTGGTTTGCAATTAAACGTCAAATTTGAAAATAAACTGAATGGTTCAACATTTGCTACTGCTAGATTGCATATTGATAGGGCAGATTTATCCCCTCCAAAGAGAATTTCGAGTCGGGAATGTTGTTTGAGAATATCATGACCAATGATTGCTTCCGTGCAGAGTTCATCAAGGACTAAAAGCTTTACATCTGAATAAGTGTTATCCAAAATTTGAAGGCGTACAATACAATATCCAAGAACTTGCGATGTGAGAGATAATGACGCCATTTTAACATTGATTCTTGACGGGAAAACACAAATATTTCTACTGGCAACAATTTTACTTGAAATATAGCTATCAGAACTTCCTGTATCGACTAGTGCATCTGTGATTGTGTTGTTTATTTTAATTTGAATAATGGATTTTGATAGACAACTAGGAGAGGCAGCAGAAATCATAGACAAAATAGCAGCAGACGACTTCTGAGCTCTTCTGGTGTTACTTGATCTACACACAGTTGAAAAATGACCCCTTTTATTGCAGGAATTGCAAATTGCATTTTTAGCAGGACAATGTTGGCGCAGGTGTCTCTCTCTGCCACAAAAGAAACATTTCTGGAAAGATGCAGCAGCCGTTAACTGCCTGGTTGATGAGTTTTCAGAATCTTGTGACGGTTCTGCGTTTTGTAAAACGGCAACACTTGAATCAAAATTTGATGAATATGATTCAGCATGTTGCTTGGCTATTTCTAACGCTCTCGCAGTATCAAATGCTTGAATTAAGCTTAAAGAAGAGTGCTCTAGAAGCCGCTGTCTAATTTGAGGTGAACTCAAGCCACTGATAAACGAGTCTCGAATGAAATCATCTCTATTTTGCTCTGCAGTAACAGCTTTAAAATTGCAGTCTTTGCTCATCTGCTTCAAAATTTGTAAATATTGGTCAATTGACTCACCTGCTAGTTGTTTTCTTGATGAGAGAGAATGTCGAGAGAATATTTCATTTTTGGGCTTTATGTAGAGGCTTTCAAGGGTTTTTATGGCATCTTCATACGTTTTACTCTCACTAATGGACTCAAAAACGACTGGACTCACGTAGTTTATTAGTAGATTCAGCTTCTTTTTGTTGTCATGTACATCTGCCGCTTCCAGAAAATTCACGAATGATCGGTACCAATGATTCCAAAACTGACCTGCATTTCCTAGTGTAATATCAATATCTAATCGATCGGGGCGAAGCAGCTTATCCATTTTAGAGATCAGTTTTTGTAGAATAAATTGTAATGAATACGAAGAATTACCTTTTAATACAAGGCTTTATTCTACAAAAACTGACATAAATGATTGTCAACTTAATATAACAACTGATAATGTTATAAACGTAACTAAGGGAGAGTAATATCATGGCAGAAGCACAATAAATTTGGTGGATATAAAATGTTAAAAGTAAAAATTTGTGGTTTTTGTTTATCACAGTCAGACATAAGTACAAGCTTTTTTTAAAAGAATGAACTATATACCAGATAATCACTGAAAATATATATGAATGGAGTTTAAGTGATCACCTTGTATAATTTAAGGCACATTATTTTATGACAAAAAGTTAATGGAACTGTCGGATATTTGTTTTTAAAGTCTTCATTTAAAAAACTTCAAGTTTTGGAAAAGTATTTGATTAATTTATGAGATATTACCACTTTAAACTGAAAAAATTCTGACTTGTAAGATTCTTGATTACATTTTTCACAACCAACAAATCTGACAACCCTTAATGATAAATCGTTGGTATAGATTATAAAATATTTTTTGGCAATTTCAAATCACGAATATTGTACGGTTTTCTATTAAATCGAAGGTTTAGGATTCTTCAAGTTTAATGGTACGGTTTCGTAAAATTGTTCTGTGGAAGATGCCCGCATCGCTGATTTGGTATACCTCTTCTTTCTACAGTACCTACAACAAAAAAATATAAAGTTATCTCATTTAAAGACAAAGCTCGTTAGATATACTTACCAGTAAGCTAAAAATCCGATCGGCACAATGATAAGAATGATTAACAACATGTAAAGATGATTAAATGAACCGTATTCTGTCTTTTCCTTTGGCGTAGGGTGTGCCATGTTAGTTTTCAATCTCTCGTAGTAAACTACATCGTGTTTAGAACCTTTATACACGTTACTGATAATAAATGTCAAGCAATACTTTGTGTTAGGTACCAGTCTTTCTTTTTCAGAGTTACCTATAACTATGTTATCAGTCTTGTTGCTTTTTCGAACCTATAAATAAAAAAAATTAATTATTAACAAAAACTCTTGGACCAAACGTTACAAATGTATATTAAATAAAGTAATTTTTAATAGTTATATATACCAAACAACAGAAAGTGCAGTAGACTGAGTGTTTGTTACTACCTCCGGCAGTGGCGTTGCAGTCGATTCAAAATATAAGTTGGTAACGATTCCTGGAATTGTCATTTTGCTTAAGATTTTTGTTCTATGTGAGAGATTCAGTAGTTTACAGAAAAAAAGTCGGTTACCCCGGTGTTTTCAAATATTTTGAGTCGTAGTGATTAATTACAAGTGTGATACTGTTTTAAAGTGTAGTTGTTAAGTGTTGTATTAAAATATGGTCTCATCGATACAGATACAATCAACGGAAAATGCAAGCGATTCAAAATGGTGTACAGGTGAGCACATATGATTTCTTTATAGGTTTAATTAAATAAAATTCAAATAGTTAAGGCATTAGTAATTAAAACTGTTATGATTATATACACTACCTGTATATTTTTATAAATTAACGGTATAAATATTAATTAGTTTGGATTTTTTATTAATCCTGTGAACAAACGAAATTTTCATAGTTTCTTGGAAATTTGTGTTGTATTTTACTTAATAAAAATATTAGTAATGCAATAAATCATATAAAATCAAAAAAATCCTCTTTTTTTACGGTTTATATCAATCAAACTTTGGAAAAAATATAAATAATGTTATAACTTTACATTTTGCATCATTTTCAAGTAGGTACATATAAATAGTTTTTCTAGGTATTACTTATCAAATTCTTAAAAACAAATTTTTAAAAATGCAAGATATATTCTTAATTCTTATTTTAACTATTTTATTTCGTTGCATTTTTCAAGTCACAAAAGAAATTTGATTACCATTAAATATTTTTTATTTACGTCTAACAAAATTTATCTTAGCTTAGAAAGAAACAATAGTAATTCAAGTGAGTAATATCTTTTAATATACATAAATATGTAATTTTTTTAGATACTTACTGGTTCAACTTCTGTACCTACCTACCTACCTTTTTACTTAGGGTGAGTACAATTTTTGCTATAACATATCTGAATATATTTACCCAATTTTAATACAGAAAATAAACATATTTTATTTAAGAGAACACTTTAAAATCCCTTGGTAAATTTCCAAGAATAGAAATGATATTTTCAATAATCATATTTAGCATTTTTTATAAATACACAATATTTATTGGAGAAAATGAGGTAAACTTGTATTTTTAAGTGTGTATATTAATAATTTAAAATTTCATAGCTAAGCACCTTCAACCATAAAATAGGCCATCTTCAGAGCTAAATGTCAAGTTAAATATTTCCCAAGAGAGATCATCAAAACACACTAGGACACAAGTTTACCTCATTTTCTCCACTTTATCTAAAGTGTGTACTAAGTATTACAGTCCTTTACAATATTTATTGTTCTAAATAATTCCAGTGATTTTCTGTATAAATGATAAATGCAATAACAATTTTATGGTACTTTTAAGAAACAATTTATTACACAGGAGAATTTATTTATTTCATCTATTTTAGTACTGCGATTATTTTTAATATAAATTAAATTTTCATATGATTTTTGTTTCAAAGAATCTAGATAAATAATGGAAGCTTTTTTGATTCAAAACAAATCAAGTTAAAAACTTGAATTCAGTATAGATTGAAAATGTATTAACAGTTTTAAACAATGAGTTTACCAAATGACAAAAATTGCTTATAGGGGGTGTTTGTTTACCATGATAAAGCTCAGTACATCCTCTATAATAATTAATAACAAATATTGTAGGCAAATTTGAGGTTTACATTGTAAAATAAGTTAAAGAAACTTTTTGTCTTACCTCGACGACTTGAGAAATCCACGTCCGTCCGAATTTATTACAAAGATTATTCCCGATATGTTCGTTTCTCAACAACTCGACATCAATTTGTTTATTTCTATCATAATCTTGAACCACAACAGTCATATTATAATATTCCAATCGATGATCCAATTGCGATATATTAAACACCAACGTATCATCACTTTTACCCACTAATTTCGGCATCTGATCGATATGATGACCTAAATCGTCGATTTTGACGGATTTTTGAATAAAATCACTCTCGTACACGGTGTTGCCGGATCTAATATACAAATCGTAGTAGCTGCTGTAAGGTAGATTCTTTATCTATAAAAATATAGGGTTGGTAAATTTTGGTAAAATAATTGCATGTTTTTTTACAAACCTGATGAGTGTATTCGTAATAATACGTTTCGTTATTGATGTTATAGACGTCTCGAATAAATATATCGTTTGTTTGGTCCGTGCTATTTAATACTATGTCGAATTTGGTTATGGTTCCGTTCTGATAGAATGGGTGTAACCAAGTGACATTTAAATGACAATAATCTTCAGTCTTATGACAATCGACGATTCTATAAGTAACATTTGTAGGAATTCCTGGAACTAAAATATACTATTTGATTCAGTGGTTCTCAAACTCACCTCATTATACTAGACAATAGTGTTAGTGCCCCTGCTGCTAGTACCCCTGGTGGGGGGCACAGTTTGAGAACCACTGATTTAATTGGCTAATCATATAAAACCAGTCACTAACCTCTTTCGCGAGCTACTCCTCTTACTATGGCTTCTTTACCGAAAGTGGGGGTATTCAAATTCTTCAAACTCACCCTAAACGTGTAAGATTGAAATGGCGATAGAGATTTTACCTCCACGCAATATTTGTCCGGCCATAAGCTGCATTTTTTCAATAAATATATCAAAGCTCTGCATTTTTTGTACGATAAACTGTTGCATTTGTTGACTTGGATTTCCTTGACCACTCCGTTTGAATTCGTGGGTAGATTGTACCTAAGATGGGCGGATTCTGTTCCAATGGAGTACAATTCCAAATTCTCTGGTGCTGGTGCAACTGAAAGCAAGAAATTTTATTCCATAGGTAGTATCCACACTGTATGTACTACCAAAGCATGATCTTTTTCCTTGACAATGGGACCGAATAAAATTTAAATTTCAACACAAACAATATTTCACAAGAACTGGTAGAACTGGAATCTTACACTTAAAGCTGTCTTTTTTTCCATATAACAGAAAAAAACAACATCTACTTCAAAGAATTGCTTTAGAATGTTATAAAATTTTGTTTGAGGATCTTCAAAAAGTCTACCAGGTGTAAGTGCAGATAGAGGCTTAAAACTATATCATCCTCCAACTACAGATACCGATTATGTTAATTGCAAGTTATTTCAAGCTCAATACATTGAGAAATGGGGCAAGAGGGAAGGGCAAAAGGTCAATCCAGGCAAAACAACTTTGATACTGTTCACCAGGAGATGCAGCCTTAGTGGCGAGCTGGATAAACAGGACATTCGGGAAGGCAAAATGATCTGCCCATGGTGTGTGGTGCTAGCTTATCTAGTAAATACAAGGGAATGGATAACGTGCCCCACAGCAACCTTAGAGTTGATGCTGGGTCTTTTTCCGCTACAATATTGCATAATGAGGCTGGTGCCTTACTTACCTCCAGCTTTGGTGGTGAAATGTAGAGTGTAATTGCTGGTCTTGATGCCGTTATGTAGATTCCTGCCATTTCTAGCTGTCAAAATGGTTAATGTGTACAGAGTGTTCGGTTGCAGTCCGGTTATTTCGTAGCTAGTATTAGTCTGTATGGAAATTTGTTTAGAAAAATTTAGGGTGGCATTTTGAACGATTACGGTATAAACTAATCTACCGTATCTCCTGCGACAATCTACAGGTTCCCAAATGACTTGAATCGATGTCTCATCGGCTCTAAGTTGAATGTTGGACGGTAGTTCTTCCAAATTAGGCTCCGCGGTTTCTAAAGTATTGATAAACATTTTTTTATCGGCCTCGTGTAACACCGTAGATATTGTAACGTTGTAAACGGTGAAAGGTATTAAATTTTTCAAGGTCACGTCGTTTAATTTTGTTATGATCAAACCGTTGGATTGGAATCTATCCAAATTGTGTGGTTCTTCGGTGCAAATGTCGTTACCTTGATAGAATATAAAGTAAGTTATGGATTTATCTATAGAAACTTCGTTCCATTTCAGTCTTATGGAATTGTTGGTACTGGAGTAGAAAACTTCGGGAAAATCTGAAGAAAAATAGTTAAATTACACATAATATATACAGGGTGTACCAACCGTACGACAAAGTTCGGTATATGGGTTATTTTAGAAGATATCGAAAAATATTATTAACAAAAATAGTAGATGTCTTTAGGGTCCATATTTTGAAATTAAAGTACGTTTCACAATAATTCGTTGACTTGGTACCTGCTCTTAAGGGATTACTAATAAAAGGTGGTTAATATTTCTTCGAACATTTACAGAAAGGTATTATTTATTTTTGTCCAGGAAGATATATTTTGGATTTTTTATTTTTCAGGTAAAATTTTAATTATTATTACTGACCATCAATAGTAAATCATTAGTAAATGATTTTTGATTTTCTTAATCATCTTGGAAGAGAAAGTGGGAGTTTCGGGGTAATTTGTTTTTAAAATTCTCTCCTAGAATTTTAGTTTGTACTAAACATTATACTCTGAAAGTAATCTTGTGTTTATAACTAAGTATGTGGCGTCCTTGGGCAAAAAAGTGCATTTATCGCCGGATGCGAAACAAATTGTGAAAAATGTGTTTGAAACATTGAATAATCGAGGTTATAGTGTAACCGATGCAGCAGAAGAAACATGTAAGTTAACCAAAACCCCAATATCCACAGTAAAAGATATTATCAATAAGCCAATAAGTAAACGAAAAAACGAAGTGACGTTAATAATACCAAATGTGTTGATGAAATACAAAAAGATATAATCCGACGAACGATATATGTCCTATACCAAGAACAAATGATACCAACCCTAGATTGTATAAAAAACGGTTACTTAAAGACGACACGGGAATTATTTGTAGCCGTACAAGTTTGTGGAGAATTATTTCTCAGATGGGATTTAAATATTGTACCATTAATAAAAGACAAGTGATAATGGAGTCATATCGTTTACGAATGTGGCGTTGTCATTACTTACAAGCTATTCAAAAATATAGAAGTGAAAACCTTTCAATTATCTACCTCGACGAGACATGGTATGACACCCATGATACTCCAACGAAGGGTTTTGTTGATTCATCGGGAAATTGCAAAACAAAGGCTCCATCAAATAGAGAACAAAGAATTACAATAATATATGCCGGATCAGAAACAGGTTGGGTTCCAAACGCTTTATTGTTATCAGCAAAGAATATTAAATATTCAAGTTTAGATTATCACGAAGATACGACAGCAGAACTTTTTGAAGATTGGTTTAAGAATTATTTATTGCCGAATATACCGGAAAAAAGTATAATTTTAATAGACAATGCAACTTATCATAGCCGTCAATTAAATAAAGTACCAAATAGTAACAACAATAAATGGGAAATTCAAGAGTATTTGTTAAAAAATAACCTTTATTTTGAAGAGTCGTACACAAAACGTGATCTCTTACAAGTTGTAGCAGCGTTCGGTATTGAAAAAGAATACGTTTGTGATACTATTGCTAAAAATATGGGCCACACAGTGTTACGGCTTCCCCCATATTATTGCATGTTCAATCCTATAGAACACATGTGGCATCAGCTAAAATCCAAAGTTAGATCGGAAAACGTTTCACCCACATTAAACTCAAGTGTTATAGAGTTAATCAGAAATGTGACAAGTAATATTCCCATTGATAGCTGGAAAAATTCTATTCAGCATGTTATTAAGGTTGAAGGTACATATCGAAATGTTAATGTAACTGTAGCACCCTTAGTTATTAATTTAAATGAAGACGATAGTGATACTGAACTACATTTAGATTAAATAGTTGTAAATAATGTTGAATTAGTTCATTTGTTTAATCGTAATTTATAAATAAAGTTAAAATTTGTTTTTAAAAAATTTCGTGATTTTTTTTACAAAATAAATTTAAGTTTTAGTAAATGTTAACTTAGTTTTATTTAAATCAATTTTTTGGGATACCCTGTAGTACAAAATATTTTTAAAATGTGGCCATGATTAAACTACATCTTTTTTATTTGAAACATTTTTTGACAACATCTGCCAATTAGATGAAATAGACCAAAGCGTATACGTATACGTAAGTTTCAACAGTTTTGTTTAATTTCAATTAATAAATACACTTAAAATTTGTTTGTTTGTTTTTAAAAAAATTCGTGATTTTTTTTACAAAATAAATTTAAGTTTTAGTAAATGTTACTGAGTTCTATTTAAATCTATTTTGAAAACCGGATTACGGATCTGTTAATGTTTACTGTACAGTGAGAAATTTATAACCTTTCATTACTAATCCCCTAAGGTCAGGTACCGAGTCAACGAATTATTGTGAAACGTACTTTACCTTAAACTATACAGAGTGTTGTATAATTCCGTTACAAACCAAACATATGATTTTTTTAAATGGGAACCCCTGTATATTATACCGAATTCGGACTGCTCACATTTTTTTGAAGCTTTTGATATACGATTTTGATACGTTATACTTCATAAGTTATGGACACGTTTATGTGAAAATCGTAGGCAAATCAACGCTCTGTATCTTATTGTACGTTGAAGAAAAAAAAAGTATTTTGCCTAACAGAGTTTCGAAATATGATACAATATCACCGTATTCTATTAAATATTAATTATTTTCCCTTTTGTGTACAGGGTTGACGATAACTCGTACCTTTCAATTTCTCTCTTCTTTCAAATGGAACACCCTGTATTTTATATCATAAATACAATATTCGATTATGCAACTGGGTTCCCATTTAAAAAATCATATGTTTGGTTTGTAACGTAGTTATACAACACTCTGTATAGTTTAAGGTAATTTCAAAATATGGACCCTAAAGACATCTACTATTTTTGTTAATAATATTTTTTGATATCTTCTAAAACAACCCATATACCAAATTTTGTCGTATGGTTGGTACACCCTGTATAAAATAATATTGTTGTTTTTTTCACCTTTCATTATGGGGTAAATTATTTTTTTCGGTTTCCAACTAGGGTAATGTACCAACTGGCAAGATATGCTTTCTTCCGGCACGTTGTTTACTTTCAAAAAGGATACTTTTATTTCTGTAAAACGAAAAAATTTAAAATATCACAGAGATGGATTAAAAAAAATGGTTACCGTTTTCGTTACATACTCTAGCGTTATCTATGGCCCAAAAACCTTCACTTTTCTCGGATTTGGAATCTGCAAATTTGGTTTCTACGAACAGATTCACTCTATCCGTTAAAATATTTTCTTCCTTCAGTTTTACTTCCACCCAATCTTCGTTCTGGAAATTTTTAAAAACTTTTTAATTATACTAAGTGACATAAACAACCGAACACACAGTTTAAATGATTTTATTTTAATAAAATTTGGTGAATAGACATACACGTTGTTAAGTAACAGAGGTTTGACAAGCTTTTATTCAACCGGTCCAAATCTTTTACGTCATCTATAGGTACTTAAATGGCAACAAAAATAAAATTCTCTAACCTCGTTTCCTTCGAGTATCTTCAAAACTTTTTTCGTTTTGTCCATGTAGAAGAAGATAATCTCGCAATGTCGGCATATCTTGACGAAAACGGATACGCACAATTGTTTATTAGGCAGTGACAAAATGGGACCTAACCTCGAAATCTGCGTCGAATTTGTATACATAAAACTATCTAAAATATTTTAATTTATTTTCATTAATCAGAATTGTAACTGACTTACTTTTATGTATTTTCCATAAACTATTATTGGCGCTTCTTATAAACATATATCTAGGAGTCAAGGGTTCGTTAAATGAATGATCTATCAATGTTCTATTCAAATTTCCATCTATCAGTTGCAGGAAACCCGTTTTATTGGAACTTACGTAGAATGTTCTCCATTCGTCTTGGGATAAAATATTCGAAAATGCCTAAAATAATCATTTAAGTTTACTATGGTTCATTTGTTTGGAGTTGGCAGCACAGTGAAATGCAAATCCTCCAAAGCCCAAGCAAGGGAGGTTTATGAAAAATAACTCAAAGTAGTATACATTTCTATTGAAACATAGCCATAGTTGTTATTTTTCAAAGACTCCACCCTGTAATGAGGGATTAACTAACCCAAACACTATAGACACCCTAGATAATATTGTCACAACAAGTAGCTAAAAATATGCTACAAACTAAAAAGTAAGAATTAAATATAAATTAATGCAAAAAGCACTTACTCCTTTAATTGTCGGCTTCCATTTCGTCGTATTCATACGAAGATGAGTCAGATTCGTTGCCTGGTCCGATAGGAATTACAATTGGTTCGAACAGTTCTTCAATTTAAAAGTTGTATTGTTTCTTGTCACCTCACCTTTTACCTGTGCCCATATTAATTCCATAGGGTTTAATTGACAGTGATAAGGTGGCAAACGTAATACAGTTATTCCTTTTTCCTTTGCCATTTCGTAAATTACATATCTTCTATATTATAATTTGTGGCGCTTTGCAATTTTCAGTAATTCCGTTTTCAGCATGGTGTCGTCAAAAGAAATATTGTTGCTCTGGAGCCACTCTTTAATATGTCCTTTTTTTCATGACGTCGTTGGTAACTTTTTTCCAGTTTTGAATGATAACTAGCCTTATCTAAGACAACCACTGCAGCACTTGGCAAAAAGTCCAATAGCTGGGAAAAATAATCTTCAAAAACATCTGAGGTCATTTCCTGGTGGTAATCTTTGATTGACCATTTTCTGCAAAACCATGTTCACTGCCAATGTGTGCGTTTATTAGTCTGCGACCTTTTCCTCGAGGAGAATTTAATCCTGATGAATATCCCTCCAAAAATGCCTGACGGGAATTTTAAATATTGGTGTCCATCCATGAATGAATGTATGAATGAGTTAGGGGTGATGATGACACTGCGACCCATAGGATCTATTGTGTCCCCCCTTACTTGCCATGTTCTGATGTTTTCTCAGATTTATAGCAGCTCTTCGAGTCCTATTTTCCTGAGGAAGTTTAGGACATCGTCGGGCTTCAAATCAGGTAGATCCCCTTCCTATATTTCATGTGCTCCTAGGTATCTAGCCCTAGAATTTTGCAAGGCAGGACATTCTGAGAGTATATGTATTGAGGTTTCATCCTCTTCCTCACAGAATCTGCACTTTGCTTCATCTGTTAATCCTAGTTTCTTCATGTGGCTTCTTAACCGGCAATGCCCGGTTAATATTCCCGTTAGAATACGGAGCCTTTTTTTATTGAGGTTGAGGCAGCTAAGAGATCTCTTCTGGTCATAGTTCCCCAGTAGTATCTTAAATTGCCTCAGTCCTTCCAGCTGATTCCAGTACTTGGATTTTTCTTTCTCCATTTCCTCCCTTAGTTTTCCTAAGATTACTCTACTGCTGATCCCACAAGATGGTTCTGGTCCCAAATGTGGGGTTTCAGCTCCTTTTTTTGCCAGCTTATCTGCTGTTTCATTCCCCTCTATTCCTATGTGTCCCGGGACCCATAGGAGGGTGACAGTGTTCTTCTGGCCTAGTTCATTTAGTTTGCCTAGGCATTCCCAAACCATCTTCGAACTGATTATATTTGAGCTCACCGCTTTGATGGCTGCTTGACTATCCGACATGATCACAATCTCTTGTCTGCGGTAGTTTCTTCCAATATTGAATTCCACACATCTTTCGATGGCGCGGACTTCTGCTTGAAAGATGCTCGGGTATGTGCCCAAGCTTTCTGAGTATTTGGCTCTCGGTCCAAAAACTCCTATCCCAGTTCCCTCGTCTAGCTTGGAACCGTCCGTATACCACTTTATGGTATTCTGGTTTAAATTCTGTATAGTGTCTTCATCCCATTCAGATTTATTACTCAACTTTGTGATGAATTTTCTCACAAAGTTGAATTTCTTTGGCATATCATCTTGGGGCATTTCCCAAGTTTGATCAAAGTGATGTGATCGAGGATTTTCCCTGATAATTCCTTCTTTGATCATTCTATATATTGTTTTCTTCCTTACACTTTCTAGCAGAATGTGCAGTGGGGTCAAGTTTAAAATCACCTCCATTGCAGCAGTGGGGCAAGTTCCCATTGCTCCAGTGATACATGAACAGGCTAGTCTTTGAATCTTCGAGAGGTTTTTCCTCGTCGTATTCAGATTAGCCCTTACGCCCCAAGCCACTGCCCCATATGTGATTAATGGTCTCACTATTACTGTGTACATCCATTGCAGGATACGTGGGTTACATCCCCAGTTCTTCCCTGCAATGTTCCTACACACCATGAGGGCCTTGGTTGCTTTGTGTATTACTTCGTCTTCGTGTTTGTTCCAGAGTAACCTCTATCTAGGATTAGCCCTAGATATTTTACCTCTGTTTTCCACTCGACGATGTTCTCCCCTATTTTTATGATTTTTAGATTAGGTTTCTTTTTCCTTGTAAAGGCTACTAGTGTGGTTTTGGTGGGGTTGATGCTGAGTCCCACCGAGTCACACCATTGTTCCGCAATGTTCAATCCTCTTTGAACAATATCACAGAGGACGTTTTCATACTTCCCTTTTGCCAGGATAACCATGTCGTCGGAATACCCTTGACATGGTATGCCTTCCCTAGTCAATTGACAGAGCAGACTGTCCACAGTGAGACTCCACATAAGCGGGAATGCAACTCCCCCCTGTGACCCTGTCACATTAAGAGAGATAGTGTCTTGTCCTGCCTCCATTTCTGCGATTCTTGTAGATAGCAGTTGCGACATCCAACTGGAAGTCGTTCTATCTACTCCTTTCTCAATCAGTGCTCTTTTGACTGCCTCATGTGGCGTATTGTCAAAGGCCCCTTCTATGTCTAGAAAGGCACATACCACGGTCTCTTTTTTGTTCAGTGCGTCTTGGATTTCGTCCGTCAACTGTGTTAAAGCGGTTTCCGTGGACTTTCCCGCTTGGTACGCATGTTGACGAGGGTGCAATGGCACCTGTTCCAAGATTTCTGTTCTAATGTAGTTGTCTACAGCTTTTTCCATCGTTTTTAGAACAAACGATGTGAGGCTGATCGGTCTAAGGGATTTGGGGTGCGTAGTGTCCCATTTCCCTACTTTTGGGATGAAGGTGATTTTGGCCCTTCTCCACGCTTCTGGTATGTATCCCAGTTCAAGACTGCTCCGACTAATTCGGATCAAGTGTGGAATTATTGCCTCTTGGCCCTGTTGGAGTAGGGCAGGAAATATTCCGTCCGTTCCAGGGGTGTCCATCCATGCTTTAGAAGCAGTGTGTCCTTCGTTCAACCATTTTTCATCTAAATAAAAGATAGTTCTTCCCTCGCTCCGAAACTTTTTAATACCTACTTCTTAAGTACTGTGTTCTCCAGCAAATAATTTCTTTTTTTTTATGCGACTCATACTTAAAACCAATTTCATTTAGGAGTTTCCATAACATATTTCGTCCAAATTTGGGACATATGCTGGACTGCTGATTGTCGAATTTGACGGAGAAGTTTCTATTGTCGAGGTAGGATTTAAGCAGAAGCAAATAATTACTGGAAAAAGCATTTTCTTGTTTGTAGAGCAAACCTCTATGCCAGACTTTGTCAAACGCTTGGGAGATATCTAGAAATACAGCGTTGCAATACTTCTTTTCTTCAAGACTTTGTGATATTTGGTTAACTATTCGATGAACTTGTTGTATATTTGAATGTTCTTCGCGGAATCCGAACTGGTATTTTGGTAGAAGTGTTTGGAGATTATGGTCTGTATGATTGCTCTGCAGACTTTGCTTATTGTTGGAAGCAGGCTGATGGGTCGGTAGGATGTAGTTTCGTTGTGCTGTTTTCCTGTTTTGGGGATCATAATAATTACAGCAAATTTCCAAACTATGGGAAAATAGGATAAACTTAACATTCGATTGAAAGTGATAGTTAAGAGAGTAACGACCTTTCGTGGGAATTGTTTTAGTATTTGGCCAGAGATTAGGTCGTATCCAGGAACCTTTCTTACATTGAGTTTGCATATTTCGTTTTTAACTTCTGTTGGAGTAAAGTTTTTGATAGGAAGAGAGGTTTGGCATGGTGCGTTGATAAATTCTTCAATTTTTTCATCAGAATCTCCCGGTTCTGTTTCGAAAACACTACTTAGATGTGCAGCAAAAGTGTTTCTTTATCAGAGCGAGCCTATTCACCGTTTGGTCGCTTAAGTGTCTTCGTTGCCTTCTATAGTGTATGGTCATTTTCATGAACATTTAAACAATAGTTTTTTCTCTTTGAGAAAACGCACTTTGTGTTAAATGAACCACTTGTACTGGAACAAAACTCGAACTTGACACCATTTTCACTACCGAAAATATTCTTGGAGTAAAATAATAAAAAAATAGATCATAATATAAACCACCAACACTATACTGTATTTGAAAATCAAGAGAGAGTAAATTCCCAGAATAAAAACTAATTCGGTATGCAAAACTATAGTACAGTACGTGCGGTAAAACTTCAATATTTGTAATGCATTCTAAATTGTTTTTGTTAATTTCAATACAAAATTTATTAAATTTCTTGGACTATCACATTATTTTATGATCTTTCATTGTTACTACAGTAGGCCTAAGAGGATTAACGTGGGTCATAGGCGTAACCAGATTAGAAAGGGATAATTGTTATTTAACGACCTCCGAATGGCAACAGCTTCTAATGACAGATATTTTGACTTAAATAGTGCTTAAGTTTCTAGAAATGCAGTTATTTGATTTTCGATAAACGTGACAAATAGTAGTGACTAAAAACGGAAGCAGTTTGTGAGTATACGCCAGTGAAAAAATTAAAATTAAACCATTTATCGCTCAATGAAAAGAGTGCTGTAGTGAATGTGTACCACTATTTTAAACATCAAAATCCCTCAAACACTATTGACAGTTTAGTTGAAACAACATCTAAGGCAATGGGATATGGAAAATCTACAATATATAGAGTTCTAAAGGAGGAAAAATCAGGTGGAGTAACCTCACCAAAGCCGAAACCAGGTAAACAAAAACTATTAAAAGTCAACGTGGACGAGTTTTTTAAAAATGCTATTCGTAAGCAAAGTTTTGCAAGCCATTACGAATGATGTTGATTTACCCACAATAAGCCGGGATAAACTATGGAAAACGTTACATGAGTTAAACTTTAAATTTGAAAAAATGGGCAGACACTCAATGCTAATTGATTATCACGAAGAAATGAATGGAGACGTGTTTGAGGAATATTTTGAACAGATGATTCAATTCATACCAAAAGGATCGGTTATTGTAATGGACAATGCAAGTTACCACTCCAGATTACTTGAACCTTTACCAACCACTAAATGGAAAAAGGCTGAAATTGCAAAATGGTTATCTTCTAAAAATTTAGCCCTTGAAAATACAATGCTGAGGGCAGAATTTTTAACTATTGCTAAAAAACATAAGCAAAATTATAAAAAATATAATATTGAGGAGATAGCCAAAAAACGAGAAATTGAAATCCTTCGTTTACCACCCTACCATTGTGAGCTGAATCCGATAGAATTGATATGGGCTCAAGTTAAAGGTTATGTTGCCAGAAATAACACTACTTTTAAATTATCAGATGTTAAAAATCTCTTCAATAAGGCAATATCTGAAGTAACAAGTGAAAATTGGCAAAAATGTATTAGACACGTTAAAGAAATAGAAAAAAAAAATGTGGGAGCTAGATAACATAATTGATATTACTATAGAGCCCATTGTAATTTCTCTAGAATCAGATGGTGAATCTTCTGACACAGAGTGCGAGGAACCATAACTTTAAAATTATTAATTTATATACTTTAATTTTTCTTTTAGATTTTTATTTTTTAAGATTTAATGTTGTCGTATTTTTTGCATGTTGCTCGTCAAATTTTATCCTTGCGGTTGGTTTTTTTTCTCATATACCTACTTAATTGTTTTTTTTAGCTCCTCATATTAATTTATAAGTAATTGTAATTATCTGTACATATTATATACATATTTTGTAAATAAACATATGCCTAAAATAATATTGACTTTTTCTTCATTTTACCCAAATTAAATTACTACTTACGAATTATGTTTATCTATCTAAAATTGGTAATCTAGGTATAAATAACTAAAACAAATTAAATATTTCTATTTCCGTATTAATTTAATTTTGAAAACGCACGTCTATGGTTTACTGCCTTTAACACTGATAACTGCAAAACATTTCTGGGAATTTACTCTCTCTTGATTTTCAAATACACTATAACGAGTACCTATATTCTTATGTATTAGGATATAAACAAATCCTCAATTTATAGACTATTATACACATAGGGTTACATTAATCCCTTAACACCCCTAACGACCACAATTATTCTCGTTAAAATCTAAAAACAAAATATCCTAAATATCGTACTGTGACTGCTTATCCCTAACCTACCTAAGAAAATTAAAATATGATGATTAAAAGAAATTTCTTAATACCGATATAAATAAGTACGTGCGCTACTGATTTAGGATCTTGTTTACAACATTTTATTATTTAATGACTTTTCTTAGCTGCCAACTCCAAACAAATGAACTATAAACAATAATGTTAATTTGTAAATCTACCTTTGTACGTTCAAAAGTTCCATTTTTCACATCATCCCTTACATTATTCGGTACAGCTGCGTATTGTTTGATGTAAATATCCCTGTAATTAATATTTATGTAATAACAAGGACTATTGTAAGGATTCGTTCCCGAACAAATAAAAATTTCCACCAAACCTTCAGCTCTTAGCGAAAATGCTTGTTTAAACTCCGTATCTAAGTCTAGTTTTTCTTCGAACTCTTTACTGGTATTTGAAAGAAAAATTGTCGGGAAATCTTTAACAAAAAAAACTCGATAAATTCAAATGGATATACAATTACCTCTATATTTTACCTTCCCATCTGATATCTGTGATTATTTCTTTGGTTTTTGGTGAATTCGTGTCAATTTGCCAATCTGTTACGGACCACAGTTTGTTGCAGGTGGTATTCGTGTCAAATTGACAGTTGTAATCGTTCTGGATGTTCGGTATAAATTTTGTGTCTAAAATTATGAATTAAGCTTTTGTTAATTTCAAATTCAACCAATTTAGTTCCATAAAGGGGCAAATGGGTAGTTTACACAATTATACCTCGGCGAATCTGAGCTTTTACAAGAGCACGAGGCGGTGACTACATTAGAAACAAAATGTAACTTTAATATGTCAATCTGACGAAGCTAATTCTAACGAAACGGCTGTCATTGAGTTTAAAAAAGCAATTTTTTGAATAAATAGTGAAAGTTTCTTAATAAGACGGACTTCCACAAAGTAAAGGTTACTACAATCAATTAAAATAAACTACACTTATATATATATAAATTTTTTTGGTTCACAAATAATCTGATTTATATGGATGAAGTTTTTCTTTATTAAAACACCTTAGGACAGTTGTGTGACACATTATTTTGACGAGAAATTTGACGTGAACTTAACGTTGGATTCTCCACGACACTTAACATAATATCCACTTTCACATCATCTTCAACGAAGCGCGGTTTTCTCTTTATTGGTTTGACATGTCCAAGTTCTCTGAATTGTGCATGAATTTTAGACACACTACCTTGTGAATTATTAGGCAACTGGGGTTACCTCTGATTAAATAAGTTTGCCACTTCAACTGCAATTATCGCCGTAACCAATTATCATTAAAATATCAATCCGGTGAGTCTCAGTTAAATATTTCATTATTACTTCGCAAGATATTAGTTTTTGATTAAGAATTGACAACTACGATATTTAAATGTCAACACCTCAACAACTGACGGACATTATTTACCGATTTAGTTTAATTATATTGGCATAGTTATCCCTATACAGTTTTTACCTATTCGTGACAAAAAATGTTAACAAAACCCAAAATATTGATACTTAGTGATGAAAGTTGAGGTCTGCATTCAGCTAATTAAAAATAATACCATTATTTAAAGTGCAGCATCTTTCAGTTCTCGTAGAGTAATTGGGGGAGGGTTTCGCTTTTTAATGCGTGTTTTAAGAATGTCCCATGCATGTTCAATTACGTTCATGTCAGGGGAATTTGATGGCCATCTTAATGTGGATATTCCTTCTTCTTCCAAAAAATTTTGTACTGCAGCTGTTCGATGTGGAGGTGCATTGCCATGCATAAACACAAATCCATCACCTACCGCCCCCCGGCATAGACGCACAACAGGATTTATAACTTCCTCGATGTACACAGCACCAGTGATTCTTCTCTCCTAAACCAGGAGAGGCGTCCGTGTATCCCTCATAATACCATTCCAAACCATAATATTCCCACTTTCAAATGGAACACGTGGTTGGGCTGTTTCTAATCGGGCTTGTCGTCTTGAGGCCCTCCAAACTAGCTTTCTTCGCGAATCAGAAACCAAGCCAATTCTTTATTCATCAGAGAACATCACGAAATTCCAGTTAGGACCATGGTGTAACATTTCTTGAGCCCATTGCAACCTTACAATTTTTTGTTGATAGGTTAGTTTGGGAACACGTATTAGAGGTCTTCTGCGATACATTTAATCTTCGTTTAATTGTTTGCCTTGAGATATTCAGTCCTTTAAGTCTAGCAATTTCTCCGAATATGCCACTTGTAGATTCCTGTCGATTTCTTCGAGCTATTAATGTTATCTGCCGGTCTTGTGCTGCTGTTGTACATGGACTTCTGCCACTTCTGGGACGATCCTTCACATCATTTGTGTCTTGGAATTTTTTTTAAATCTTTTTATACAACACCCTGAGTAACACCAACAATATTCGCGATATCACTTTGACTAAAGCCCTGTTGTAACAAAGCAATTACTCTAGACCTATATTAAAATATGATATCATGTCTCTGGGCATTTTTAAACAGCTCAAATGAAATTTAAACAAGACTTGGAATAATGTGAAAGCACCCAAATCAATTAAATATGACCAAATTAATACAAAAATGAATCACTTAGTATTATTTTGATTTAAAAACGCTTTAAAACAAATATCAACAAAGAGTTTTTAAAAAACCATAGGCGTAGATATATTATTTCTAAATATTCCAAACTTTTGGACATATTATGTGTATTTTCGAGATATTTTCAAAAAAGTGGAATAGAATTCAACAGCCTCTAACTATGTATACTTCAATTTTATGTCAAAACGAACTTACGTTCAAAAATACAGGTTTTCTTTTTGAATGATAGTTTAAATCTTCATTTTATCGAACTATTATGTAAGAAAAGAATTAGTTACTAAATATTCCGATGTTTTGAGTTTCATTTTTTGTCGGGTTATCATAAATTTGATACGACTCTACGGTAATATGACATCAGACGTTATTTAACTTATACCGAATAATGAAATTTATAAAACTGACAGCATTCATTGTTAACGCTAAATTATAACAGTAGATTACATGAATTAAAAGCGTATGTACAACAAACACTAATTATTTGTCATGCTCCCAATTTAAAATATACCATTATTGATCTAATTGTTAGTTTTTTTTTACTTGTACGAGGACAGCTCAATATTATTTTACAGTATTTTATATTTTACTTCTTCTGGAAATAAATTAGTTTCATTCTCCTCGTATAACGATTTGTAGGCTTGCACTATAATCTATTTTCGTCTCGTCTTGAAAATACAACTAAATTGACATGAGTCATAACTAATTTAATATTAGTCTTAATACAAATTCGTTTCCTGATCGAACTAATCGTCAATAAAACAATAAAAACAGCTGGTAATCTGTTAAATATGCATGTTGAACGTGTAGTTATTACCGATATATGCGTTAGAATGTGTTGTTCAGCTATCCAAACAATTCAGATTAACTGTTTAGACATTTTTAATTCTGATCATAATTGTAATTTGGATGAATGTTGGTGTTTTCCATAGGCGTAGGTCATAAATTTATAATTTTATGCACAACTATTAATTAATATATCTGTTAAATATGTAATTTTTATCAAGTAAAACCATGCATTACCATATAAAATTGAATAATAATGACAGTTCGATATATTATAAATACTTATAAAACTTTTGAATAAATAATTAATAGCCTATATTTCCTGGACTATTAATCTTCACAAAACGAAATTTCGAATACGTTAATCTTAAGTTTACAGTATTAATTATATCAAAAATGATTCTTGTACAATTTTTATATTACATTAATAAATCTATAAATATATTCAATAATTTTGGATGTTTATACATTGGGCAATGACCCCATTCCATGATTATTCAACTAGGTAACTAAATTCTTTAAAAAATGATTGGTATACTTACCAATACCAGGTAGGTCTTGTGACGATTTAGGGATGGGATATACCCAGCCGATCCCTTCCTTTCTTTCCGAATCTTCAGCTATGCAACTGGGGATTAAAATATTTTCATCCTTTTGGACGATGTAGGTTAAATTGATACCGGTCACATTGGCCAAAAAATAACACATCAACAATAAAATCAAACGTAACATTTTTGTTGTCCTAAAAATGTACACTATTAAATTGTTTTTCCAGCGAACTAATAATAGTTGATCACGCTTATTATTATTTTTTTATCCTAACTACAGTCTATTGATGTTTCTTATCTCGCTCAAGAATGTTTATTTACTTAGAGTGGGGTTAAATTACTTAATATTTCAAAAACACTTATTATACTTACTGAATTAAATCGTTGTTATGGCTCATTGGTATTTGAGAAACATTTTATTACCGCGATGGGTTTGTGTGTGTATGTCTGCGTGAAAAGTCAATTTGAACGCATTCGAAATAATATATAAATAGAACAGTCCTTGAGTTTATTTACTGTAGTCGCTGCTTTTCATTTTTGCCATTGGTTAAACAATCGTTTATATTGTTGCAATTCGTTTGTTTTTGAGGTTGTAGAAGTAGGCAACTCTCAATACGTCCATGCAAAACGGATTGATGGAGAACAGGTAGCTCGTTATGTTTTAGTAAAGGTGGGAACTCAGAGTTACAGAAGTAACTGTTATAAGTGATGCAACTTTTATTATTGTCAAGGAGGAAAATACCGGGTGTCTCAGAAGTTTCTGACCCATTTTAACTGCAAATATATATGGTTTTTAAGTTCCGATATATTTGCAGTTAAAATGGGTCAGAAACTTCTGGGACACCCGGTATTATGGATGGAGTGGTTCTATTACATGTACAGAAGAGATCAGAATCAAAATAATCATGGAAAAAGTAGCTTTTGAGAAGGTGAACCAACTGCTGATTGCAAGAATAGGAAGAAGTGGTCTAGGATAATGAAAATTAAGCTGACTGGAATAGATATTCCTAATTCTCTTCATTCTTAGGCCAGTGACAGTACACATGATAAAAAATACTTCGATATTTAACTATTATTAAAAATATTGATGTATTATGTATAATAAATTCAGCCAATCGTTAAGTTCTCAATTTACTGCTCAATCTAATTGTTCTAAACATGTCGACATTAAGCATTGACTTTTTTTGGTTGATGGGTATGTCATGCCCAAGTGAATTTTTTCGGAGAAGAACCAATCTTGTGAAGGATCTATTCTGGGATATTTAGTTTTAGTAGTTTTATGATTTTTTTTGTACTTTCCCCTATGAAATTGAATTTTTGTTGGGAAATTTTAAACTTTTACTGAATTTTTTTAACAAATTGATCTTTTTTTAAGAAATTCTTGAAGAAATTTATTTTTTTATTGGAAAACTTTGAACTGTTCTTGAACAAATTAGACTTTTCTGGGGTAAACCAATCTTTTTTTTTTTTTAAAATATTGAACAGTTTGGTAAATTTTAAATTTTTCTCGAGCCAACTTTCCCTTTTTTTGAACAAATAGATCTATTGGGGGAAGTTTTGAACAAATTGAACTTTATTTTTGAGATTTATTGAAATTTTCTTGAACAAATCAATCTTTTTTGGAAAAGCTTTTAACAAAATGTTCTTTTCAAGGAAAATTTAGAACAAATTGAATTTTTGCGACTTATTTTGTAAAATTTTGAAATTTTCTCAAACATTTTGATTTTTTTTGCCAAAAACTGTTAGAAACTACTTAGTCAACTGATATACTTCTTGATCAATCAGTGTCAACGAATCCAAGGAGAGAATTCTTTGCTCAATTGAAAATTAACGTTAGGTACATTCCCATGCCCATCTCTAATTAGTTTTACCTGATGATCCAACAGGTTTGTATATTATTTTAGGAACATGAAGTTGTGTTGTTGATAAGATGTAAATATTTTTCTAAAAGTTGTTTTAAACATATAAAATTTGGAAACAATACAGTTCAAGTTCTAGAGGTTATTGACAGGGAGGTACTGGCCCATTTGAGCAGAAATAAAACATAGCAAAAAGAGAAAACTGGACGTTGTACTGGCGTTTCAAGAAAATCCTCATACCAGTTCTAGGCAGGTCGCACTAGATAATAATGTCTACCAACTGTTGTAAGAGTGCTAAAAAAGGAGAAGTGGCATCCATACAAAGTACATCTGGTCCAGGAGCTATTAGAAGATAACTTTGATAGAAGAATCGAATTCTGCGAAATCGTTATGGAACAATGTAACAAAGATCCGCGTTTCATACAAAAGGTACTTTTTTCAGATGAAGCATCTTTTATGCTGAACGGTCACGTAAATCGCCAGACATGTCGATATTGGGCAAGTGAAAATCCACATTGGATGGAAGAGTATAGGACCCAATATCCCGAGAAGGTGAATGTTTGGGTCGGCATTATAAACAATCAAATTGTAGAGCCATATTTTTTGAGGAAAACCTAACTGCTGCCAGTTATATGGAATTTCTTCAAAATTACCAGTTGCCACAGCTGAACAGGATGGAGCTCCCCCACACTATGGCGTCGAGTTACGAAATTACCTTAATAACGTTTTTCCAGGAAGGTGGATAGGTAGAAGGGGGCCTATCGAATGGCCACCAAAGTCTCCAGATTTGACTCCGTTAGACTTTTTTTTGTGGGGATATTTAAAGAGCAGAGTATATCAAAATCGACCGAATAATGTAGAAGAGTTGAAGGACCGAATCCGAACAGAAATTGTTCAAATAACACCTGAAGTCCTCGAAAACGTTAGGAAAGAATTTACTGCTCGCCTTTCTCATTGTATCATTGCTGAAGGTCGGCAATTTGAACATTTGTTGTAATTTAATTGTATTTAAGTAAACATTTATTCTAAGTTAATTGTATTAATAAACCAACAGTTTTGGTTAACCCTGTAGAAATAAATATTCAAATGATTACATTGTTGCAAAGGCAATAAGGAGACCTTTCGAATGAGCTGTCACCTTACCTCGGTTTGTATTTAAAAAAATCGTCGATGACCTCATTACGCCATCACTAATGACGTAATGTCCAACACATCTATAAAAGTTGATGGTCATTCAAAAATTAAAATTGACGTGTTATAATATTTTTTTTATATTTTGCACTTATAAAAATCTTCATTATAAAACGCATTTGCGTATCGTAATGTAACTTTTGCGCACGCAAATTTTTGTTTTAAATGGTTGGCGACATGAGTGAAGTATCAAATGACAAGACTATTGACAATGACATTTGTGGCTAATAGCAATTTATTAATTTTATATTGTTCTTTAAGAAAGTATTTGTAAATATAAATATGATTTTTTACTTATATAATATATTATTATTGGTGTATTAGTCATTTTAAAATATTTTAAAACATTAACATTTCATAATTTAAATGTCAAAACTGTCAAATGTTATAAATAACACAGTGCTACCGACATACTTTTTAAAATCAAAATTTTCGGTATTACGTAAAAATAATAAATTAATTTAAAAAATGATAAAATAGCAAAATATAAAAAATATTATAAACAACTTATTTCATATGGCTGTTGTGACACTCGTTCTTTAAAAAACTCATCGCTCCGCGATTCGTTTTTTAAACTTGAACTCGTGTCATAACAGAATTCCATATGAAATGCGTTGTTTAATATACTATTAAAGTCGTCTGTTTCTGCATCATACTGTATATTAGATTATGTAAGGACTCTGCAGCTACTTGTCTTTTCCTATTTCCAGAACCTCTTCCAGAACTACTATTTTACTCTATAGGATATTTCTGGTCCTATTCTTCCTTATTGAGCTTTGTTGTATCCTGTTAAAAAACCTACCTATTCTGTTATTTTAGACAATCTATTATGAATACCTTCGCCTCCAGCATCCTTGAGGCTTCACTTTTTCTTCTCAGGCTAATAGGTCCTACTCTTCGTTCCCTTCATGTCCAGGCATTATGTCCTTCCATTTGTAGAATGTAACATTGGGTAAATAAATAAAACAAACGGCAAAATAAACATTTCTTTATTACAAAAATGAATAAACAATGAATATCTTGGAATACATTAACGCACGAGGAGAAGTCACAAAAAAAAACAAAAAGAAATCACAGGTCATACAAAATTCTGTGGTAACTACCGCAGCTATTAGGAGAACGTTTCAAACTTAATATCTTTAGGAACCGAAACGTGGGACGTCCAAACTAATCCTTATTTTAAGGAGGAGAAAGAAAAAAATAAAAATCAAACTTTGATCCTATTCTTATATGCTACATGCAAGGACGAACGACGGAAAAAAGTTTGCGGAATTTTACTTACTTTCCATAACTATCTAATCTTTATTATTGCGCGGAATTTTCCACGGGAACTTCCTCCGCTTCGGTGGCCGTTTCCGGCGGTTGATTGCTCGTATCTTCTTCGGAACTGGATTCCTTCAAGTGATTTTGTTTGGCTGACATCGGAGGGTCCATTTCTTCCATCGTAGGACATTCGAAATGTACGCAATGAAACACCTGAAAGTAGAACGTTTAAAGATTCCCATCTTTATCCTTAAAAAAATATATAATTACTTCGTTGGCCGTGTTGTGTGTTCCCACTACTCTTATAAACACCACCGGTCTGGGAGGAAAACGTATCACTTGCCACGATTTACAACTTTCCCTCGAATTGTCCACGACCATTTCCCAGTCCCAGAGATTTATCGAAGACTCGATGTAGTAGCTGTAACTCCGGTCGTCGCAGTCCCACAACAATAATCTTAGACTGGATATTATGTAAGGTTGACCTAAGGGTGTAAAAAAATTAATAAAGATTCAAATTTGTTAATCTAAAAGATAAAAATTTGCACCCTTCAAGGCGTTGGCGTTGCAAAACTTTAACTCCAATAATCCTTTGCATTTGCTCATTTGGCATGGCTATGGATAGTTTTATCAGAAGAAGTAAGCTCTATCCCGAAGGATATTTTGAACGTGAAAAGCGTTTGACGCAGTGAGCTTGCAAATTATGGAGGGTGGCAAATCTTTTCCCCAAAACATTCGATGAAAATTGGTAGGTAGAAGAATGGAAAAAAGTGTCCAACATGACCATGAATGATTTTGTTGGATGGAGTCCCCAGGGGGTCTTCTGAATACGTTATGTTATGGAGATTGGAGAGTCTCTTTCCCCAGAGTTTTGTTCCTGTTCCTCTTAGAGATATGGGTCACAAGTTCTTTGCTGATGAAATTGACTATTCCTCCCAACGTTGTGATGAGGTTGCCTCTTTTCTTAGCTTTGTCCAGGGTTAACTGGAGATAATATTTCTGTATCCCTCTCTCCAGAGAATTGGATGAATAATGTTAGCTAGAAAATTAGGGAAAATTGGGAAAAATAGAACAAAGTCTCGTCCAACATGTTTTTCTTGGCTTATTTGGAAGAAATGGGTAACGGAGTGCCCAGGGAAAATCGTATTATAGAGTGTCTTCCCTCCAAATTAAAATTGAGATTTAGTCAGAGAAGATGGCCAGAGTTTTGTTCCCGTTAGGCGAGATGTGTGTCAGAAGTTTTCTGCTACTGCCAACGCTATTCCCAGCTTTGTTAATTTGAGAAAATTTCACTCCTCAGTTTTCTCTGAATGAATGGGATATGGATAACCCACGGGGTATTTTGGAGTTATGTTGTGGTGATTGGAGAGTCTTCTACCCAACGAGTTTGATGAAAATTAGGTAGCAGATTGGAAAAGTTCCTGTTCCACTTGGAGAAATGGATCAGAAATACTTTGCTACCGAAACTGAATATTCCTCCCAACGCATAAATCACGTTTACTTTTTTGATCTTGTGGAGGGTAAATTTGAGCTAATTTCACTCCCAAATAGACTATAAGTATTTTGAGACCCTATTTCTACAGAATTGGATCAAATTTGGCAGAGGAAAAGTATAGAAATTACAACAGTGTCTTCCAAATGAGCTACGGATTACCCAGGGAATGTTTTGACCGTGGAGAGCATTTGGCGTTGTAGGCTTGCAAGTTATGGAGGTGCAAAAGTTTCTTTTACCAAAAAATTTGATGAAAATTGGTTAATGAAAGATTGGGATCTAGTAACCATAACTATGCTTCATCAATTGATCTTCCTCTAAATGTAAATTTGCCAACACTGGCATGGTCTTAAAACCCAGGAAAGGCTGCACAAAGCCTGAATCATGAAATCCACCTCCTTTATTAGCATTCTGAGATAAATAGTCTTCTTAGAAGCACAATTTGTACTCTCACAATATAATCTCCCTTTTCCAAGCAGGATTTAGATCATTTGATCAACTTATTGGATCTCCAGAAGGCTTTTGATCATGTCTGGGGTATGAGATTGATCAGAAAGCTCACAGTATAAAAAAAGGTATCCCGCAAGGCTCTATTTCAGCACCTCTTACCTACCTAATGTATAATATGTAGCCATCTATCAAAATGTCATAAATAAAATGTTGATCTTTCCGAAAAACTTACCTAATTGAATAAGGATGGCTCCGGATCCTAATTGATGGCAGGTATACCCGGAATCCCAATCGTATCTTTTAGTGTCTCCATTCAAGAGCGCATTTCTAGCACGACTGACGCCTTCGATCACCACTGCGCTCTTGTCGGCAGTAGCTACGTTGTAATTCGGACAGATTATGTCGTTCAACATCTTCGGTATCTGTAGTCTGCACATCGCTTCCAAATAAACCAAATGGAATACCTTATTTACGGTATTGTGAGTGCCTACTATTCGAATATATTGTACCACTCGATTTTCGAAATATAAATACTGCCACGAACGACAACTGTATTGACTGTAATCTATGACTCTGATCCAATCTTTCTGTTCCATGGAAACTTCGATGTAGTAGGAATAAGATCTGGAATTGAGACAAAGATAACATTTGGCAGAATATTAATTCCAATGGTGATACAATATGACATATAGCCCGGGAAGTAGTTATTTTTTCATACCGAGGAGCAAAATGTACTGGTACACAGTTATTTTTTTCCTTTAGAAATTAGCATTAGGAGTAGCAGTACCGTAAAAACTGCTTGTTAGTGGGGGGAAAATTCCGTATCAAGTTGAATACAATCTAAATAAAAACATGTTACTGATTAAAAGTCTATTTAAGTGTGTTTTAATTAATATATTGACTGAAAATAATGAGTTATCAGAGAGATATTAGAAATGAACATGAAAATTACCAAGGATTTAACCGACCAGGTTGGTGCTGGTGTTAGTAATTCTATTACATTCAACTTTTGAGATAAATAGAAACATCCTGCAACCTTTTTGGCGAAGTAGATCTCGATTTAGTCGACTTACCTGATATCTCTATCCCAGAGAAGCATTCTTATATGGTTAATAATAGAAGGTTGTCCTAATTTAACTATAATTCCATGATCGCCAGGTCCATTGATACCGTGTCTCGTATAACCCATTTCCATGTCGTAAGAATAATAATCGCCATCTAATAAATATTCCATCAGTTCTCCAGAAACCACTATGGATCCGTATCGAGGCGAAGCCACGTTTTCATCCAAAACTAGAAGACAAAAGCATATAATTCGAATGTTAACCAAACAATCGCGAGGAAAACTTACTTAATTGACCTCTATGAGGCAAACAACTGAGTCTTATGTTTGTTCTTTCGGCGATGGCATCAAGTAAAGCGTCAGGTTTCACCAAACCCGCAGGTCTGACTACAGACAGCAGATCTGCTACGCTCATGAGAGGTAGACGCACGCATTTCATAACCAAATCGTTCTTGTCTTCGTTAATTTTACACCAAGCACAAACTCCCCTGAAAATGTCTACTTCCGGTGCGAAGAACGAGTTTCTTTTAAGGAGTTCCACGAGAGACGACTAAAACAGAAGAATTTCAACATTTTAGGAAACGCTATAGTGTGTTTGTTGTAGTGGTAGTACAGATAGTGTTCAAAAAACAATTTTAATTACCTGTGATAGTTGAAGGAACGTTTCGTGTACCAAAATTTCAGAAGCATGTCTGTCTAAAAAACTGTGACAAATCAAAACTAATTTCTCCAAGCTGTATAGATGAGCCGTGTCCAATATAGGGCAAACGTTATTCAGCGCTAATAGCTGTCTTAAGATTTCGGAAATTGCCGTTTCTAACTCTTGAAATCCATATTGATGAGCCAAACCTAACGTATCTAATATTACGTCTTCTTTAAGGGTTGTTAGAAACATATGACCTGAAAAAAAAACCAAATGACACTATTTTTACAAACATAAACGGGTCTTTAGTTGTTTTTTAGAACGTACTTGAAACATAGACAACCAGTAATATAAGGGCGTGTATTGGAAGCCCAACAAATTCGAGGTCTGGCTATTAAATAACGAGACTGAACCTCTGAAGAAAATCTCAGCAGATCTGTTGACGGACGAACTTTTGTATGTATGTATGTATGTATGTATGTATAAATTAGGGGTGATAAGTACACTGCGACCTATAAGATCTATTGTGTCCCCCCTTACTTGCCATGTTCTGATGTTTTCACAGATTTATAGCAGCTCTTCGAGTCCTATTTTCGTAAGGAAGTTTAGGACATCGTCGGGCTTCAAATCAGGTAGATCCCCCTCTTCTATTTCATGTGCTCCTAGGTATCTAGCCCTAGAATTCTGCAAGGCTGGGCATTCTGAGAGTATGTGTATTGATGATTCATTCTCTTCCTCACAAAATCTGCATTTTGCTTCATCTGCTAACCCTAGTTTCTTCATGTGGCTTCTTAACCGGTAATGCCCGGTTAATATTCCCGTTAGAATTCGGAGCCTTTTTTTACTAAGAGATCTCTTCTGGTCATAGTTCCCCAGTAGTATCTTAGATTGCATCAGTACTTCCAGCTGATTCCAGTACTTGGATTTTTCCTTCTCCATTTCTTCCCTTAGTTTTCCTAAGATTACTCTACTGCTGATCCCACAAGATGGTTCTGGTCCCAAATGTGGGGTTTCAGCTCCTTTTTTTTGCCAGTTTATCTGCTGTTTCGTTCCCCTCTATTCCTATGTGTCCCGGGACCTATAGGAGGGTAACAGTGTTCTTCTGGCCTAGTTCATTTAGTTTGCCCAGGCATTCCCAAACCATCTTCTAACTGATTATATTTGAGCTCACCGCTTTGATGGCTGCTTGACTATCTGAAATGATCACAATCTCTTGTCTCCGGTAGTTTCTTCCAATATTGAATTCCACACATCTTTCGATGGCGCGGACTTCTGCTTGAAAGATGCTCGGGTATGCCCAAGCTTTCTGAGTATTTGGCTCTCGGTCCAAAAACTCCTATCCCAGTTCCCTCGTCTAGCTTGGAACCGTCCATATACCACTTTATGGCATTGTGGTTTAAATTCTGTATGGTGTCTTCATCCCATTCAGATTTATTACTCAACTTTGTGATGAATTTTCTCACAAAGTTGGAGGGGGTCAAATGTTTTGGGACCAACTTCGCACAGACTTTCTTCATGTTCAATTCGTCATGTAAAATTTTTTTCTGACAGTTTCTTTATCGAAAAAATACTACTACTCGTTATTTAATAGCCAGACCTAGTATTTCACCCTTTCATGTTACTGACTGCAAAAAATCTTCAATGAATTATTGGGACTTTAAAAGGAGATGAAATAGGTGAAGTTTAGTTAGAGCACAGATATAGGATTTAGATCCTCTGTAGAGCTGGTTAGAAATGTTAACTGATGTAATTTGTGTGAAGAGAATATTTGACAGATTATTGATTAAGGATGATGTGAAAATCTGCAAAAGTATAGCTGTGGAGCTATAGCTGTATTGAAAAGTATTGTAATGAACTCTACTTTGTAAAATTCCATCTTACTAAGAAATATAAACAAAGTTCAACAATTTTGTGTGCAACTAGTGTCTAATGGTGACCATTAATATGCTAGTATTAAACGCCAGTTGTACACACTGATTTTTCTATGACCTTTCACAATAATAACATAGAAATTATTTAAGAACTGTCAAATTTCTTTTATGCCATGATTCTTATGAACTATGCAGAATAAACAGATTTTTTATTTGCTCAAAGAAAGCTGTATTAATATTAAAAAAATGGAAATAATATACAGTTACGAGGGTTGTCTGAAAAGTTTCCGACCTAACAAAGATACTAGACATTTTTTCTTCAAATTAATTTTTATTTTTCTACATAGTCTACTTGTAAGTCTATACACTTCTCCCAGCGATGCTCCCATCTCTTCAACCCGTCCAAATAGTACTCAGCGTCTTTCTCTGCAAAATAGTTGTTTACGAAGGTGATGGCCTCCTCATTCGACGAAAATATCTGTCCTCCGAGCGCAACTTTTAGCTTAGGGAACAAAAAAAGTCGCTTGGGGCTAGATCTGGTGAGTAAGGAGGGTGGTCAAGCAGTTCAAACCGTAATTCGTGGATTTTCGCCATGGCAACCGCTGAGGTGTGAGACAGCGCATTGTCTTGGTGAAACAAATTTTTTTTTCTGCAAATGTGGCCGTTTTTCCGCAATTTCTGTCTTCAGCTTGTCAAGTAATGATGCGTAGTATGCTCCTGTAATGGTTTTTCCTTTTTGAAGATAATCGATTAAGATAACTCCATGACTATCCCAGAAAACAGTTGCCATCACTTTCCCAGCCGAAGGAACAACCTTTGCTTTTTTTGGAGCCGATTCCCCCTTCGCAGTCCATTGTTTTGACTGTGTTTTTGTTTCTGGAGTATAATGGTGTATCCAAGTTTCATCTACAGTAATTAATCGCGCCAAAACTCTGATTTATTGCGCTTAAACTGCGCCAACAGAAAGTTGGAAATGTTCATTCGAACACGTTTTTGGTCCAAAGTAAGCAAACACGGCACCCAACGCGCGGACAGCTTTCTCATGCCTAAATCTTGATTCAATATGTGACAAACACGTTCTTTGGACATGTTTATAGCCTCTGCTATCTCTCTAATTTTAATTCGACGGTTGTCTAGCACCATTTGGTGAACTTGAGCGATATTATCGTCAGTGGTTGTAGTTTTTGGACGTTTCGAACGTTCATTGTCACCCAAGCTGGTACGGCCACATTTAAATTCAGCAGCCCAAAATTTCACGGTGGTAAATGATGGTGCAGAGTCCCCGTACACAGCGTCCAACTCGTCTTTGATTTACGTAGGCGTATTTCCTTTCAAAAACAAATATTTAATGACAGCTCGATACTCGATTATTTCCATTTTCATAAAAACACTCACATCGACTCACTCAAATGATTGTCAAACAACAACTGCGTGTCCAAAATGGCTGAAATTTTAGTGGGTACCTTTCAAAGCATGCTGCCATCTTCATGTTGAGGTCGGAAACTTTTCAGACAACCCTTGTACATATTTCAAGATTTTTGACAACTAAATCCTTACGTAAGATACTTAAGAACCTGTAACTTAAATTGTGACCATCAAGGCGTTTTTTGGTGATCAAAGACTGATGATGTACATGCATTGTAGCACCATTATTTATTTTTATTGATTACATTAGGATGTTAATTTTATATAATAAACTTGTCATTCAAGTTATTCATCCAATTAAATGCAGAATTTAAAAACTAATTGGTGATGCTGTTATTTAAATTCTATTTACCAATGAATTTTATTGTATTTGGAACACCAGACCAGTAACTGTTGAATGGTAACTTCCACTATTTATTTATAAAATTAACTTTTTTGCTTCAATGACAATGGTGAGTTGAATGACTTGAAACTGTTGTCCAAAGTTATTTAAATAAATAACGAAAGTACCTAACCTAAATGTTTTTAACCATAAAATAATTAATAAAAAATAGAATTCTTGGATTGAGACATCTTTTCATGTCACTCCAATTCTTTCATAAAATCTAGCTACAGTTCCCTAGAATTAAAAAAATAATTTTCCTTGGAAAATGAATAGAAGAGGGTCCCCAGATGATATGTTTTCATTGACTTTACAGTTTTAATAACTACTTATACTTGTGTTAGATATTTGGTATTATTAATGCCATAGTTTCATTCTATACACTGTTATGATCATTGATAATAATCAAGAATTTTTTTAAATTGAAATTATAACAAATTTGCATTGGTCATCCATGGAATTCACATATTTTAAGTCTATTGTTTGTCTTTTAGATCAGTAACTACAAACATAAAGGATTTAAAGTTTAGTTAAATTCTGATGTTTACTTGAACTAAAATGAATACATTTTGTTATATCCTGTTGAACAGGTTAAAGCAAAACATACAATCAAAAAAGAGTTTGTTGTTAATAGCAAAAGTGAGTAAATATTATTCAAAAAAAGTCTAATAAACCATGCAAAATAAACAGATTTTGCCATATGAATATGTATGACATATACAAAACAAAGTTGTTTACATTACCTGTGTAGATGTATTTCAACAGCACTTTGAATGCTTTCAAGGGGGCATCAGGTAAAACGATTTCTTTCTGTGACGACTCTTTGAGCCCCCCATACAACAGCGCTCGAAAATATTCGCTTCTAGCAGCCAATATAACCTAAAATATTTCTCATAAAACTTATCTATAACTTAAAACGTGAATACTTACTTTATGCGCTTTTAATTTGTGTCCTTCTACGATTAAAACGATGTCAGAGTGTTCCTGATTTAAGCACAAAGCTGCTAGGTGTTCCGAAAGTTGGGTTACATGTTCAATATCGCTTGGGCGAGCAGAGGAGGAATTTTTTGGGTTAGTGTTTTGTAAATGTTGGTGGCTTCCGCTACTCATTTTCAAAATAAATTTGAGAAACTTTACTGGCACTAATTTAGATGGTTTTCTAATGGAGATTTAGCACATTGAAACTTTAAAAGCTTTAAAATGAACACATCACTACAATAAACTACATTTAAATTATCGGAAAAACTTGGACGTTTCACACAAAAATATTTGACTTTTACTTGCGATTGCTCGAAACTGATTGTTGTGTCATGTTATGATAAAACGAAATATTTACTACTAAAACGATCAGCTGTTATGCTAACCGTTACGTATTATATTTGGAGTAGAGTATGTTTGTTATATTTATCGTGTCTACGAAAATATTTATGTAAATTTACTAATATTAACTTTGAAAGGTTAGCTACGACTCACGAATACTTCTAATCGTATGGCGAAATTACTCGAAGTTTTGAGTAAACAATTTTGATTTATTCGAGGAGTATTTAACCAGTTTTATATCAAATAAACTAGAAATTTTTAAATAATTGATTTTACACCGTTTTAATCAAACAACTACTTACAATTTTATAAAATATCAAAACATATTTTAACAAGTTGACTGTGACTGTCAAAGTCTTCTTCTTTCAAGATTTTTTTGGCCTCCGACGTGGTGGTACTTGAACAGATTTATACAAATTTCTCCTTATTTTATTAAGTCTACATTTAGAAACCTTATAACAAAGTTTAAAAAACGAGTGGTATTTGAACTACCCGAGGTATACAGAATGAGTCTAAAGTAACTCATAGACCATATATTTGACACAAATGCTTTGAAAATTTTTGAAAAAGTAAACCTCATCGTTCATTTGAACTACTAGAGTTTAGATGAGAGAAACATTTTAAAAATAAACTGTCCAATAAAGAGTTTTCCAGAGTGTTTACTGTTTTCCTCTTGGACCCTAAGTCAAGCTACTATGTAAGATGACTCCAACGACCATTTTCCAGAGCCAATGAGGATCTGCATAGTCCCATTAGGTGCGACATGAAGTAGAACTATAATTTTAGTACTTTGAAGAAGGACAATCCCTTTATAGCATCTTCCCTTATCAATAACTCGCTCGCTGAGTAGCCAGTGAGTATTTGAGGGGTTTTGTCTACTTTTTTACAATCCTATGAAGGGATACGTCAGTCCTATTTTATGGCCCAAACATGTGGACAGTAAACCGAGTTTTCCAATACAGCTTGTTGGATTAAGGCTGCTGTGTGTGATTGATCTAAAACAATGATTTGAAGAACTTTCCTAACATAAAAACAGGACCTGGCTTTCTGTGACGCTGCTTCTTCAGGTTCTCGCCACTTTATACTTGCCTGCTTAGACTCTGGCTTCTAACTCTAATGAAATCATCCCTTATCTGCCCGATAATATGCTGAAAGTAACCCAAATCATCCTTGTTGATTAATTGGACACTTTTCATCCCCACCCATTATACAGGGTGTCCCGAAAAGAATGGTCATAAATTATACCACAGATTCTGAGGTCAAAAATATGTTTATTGAACCCCATTGAAGGGGTGTTGATCCTCTCTGAAAATCCACAATAAATCAAAATAATTGAATGCAATTGTTTCCTATTTATTGGGTATTCTCTACTAGTATTTCCTATAAATTTTCATACATTAACGTTAAACCGTTTTAGAGTAATAAAATTATTTAAATTTTTAACTTTAGCACCCTGTAACTTTTTTTGTGTGCACTATTGTATCTAGGTAAGTGGGGTTCAATCAACATATTTTTGACCCCAGAATCTGTGGTATAATTTATGACCATTCTTTCCGGGACACCCTGTATATAAAGACTCCATCTAGAGAGCGATTTCTCTAAAAAGAACACTAACTACGGCTACTTTTGATTTGATTAAAAAAAACGAAAGTATGAGGTCTCAATTTTTTTATTTATACCTTAAAATGTTTGTATATAACACATTCGGTAAATTATAACATACATAAACATTATTAACCGTGATGTAGGTATATGAAATCCCTGATTTTTTTTTTAGTATTAAAATTATTCACCAATCAATTCCATCATAACCGAAGTAGTAAAATGTTGTTGTCTAGAACATATTTTTAGTTAACCGCATCCCAATCCAGATGGTTGGTAGAAGAAAAACACAAAAAGAGAGACATTCAATTTTTATATTAAAGATTCGTATACAATTTATTTAAATTAATATGTCGTTATTTTATTTAATTTTTCGTCACTACTCATCGGTGTTTAAGTTAGTCTATACGGAGACGTAATCAATGGAAGACTTTTTCCTTTACCATAAACAAACATCTGGTAACTAATCCAAAGTTCAAGCCGCCTATTATTTTTATTTTTGTCTCATGTATAACCATCAACACGCGTTAAGCAAAAAATGTGTTTTAGACATTTTAAAAGATTAAAAATATGTTAATAAATATTATTTTAACTAACTTAAATCGACTTCCCGAAGAGCAGTGCTCCCAAAAATAGAAAAAATGCAATTCCCCCAAAAAATATGGGCACAAAGTAAAAAATATATATTATATAAATATGGTAACGAAACTGATTATTACAGTAATAACAGTGGTGTCAAATTTTCCGAGAGTAATCCGTGCGGCCGTTCGTCAAATGCATCGATTCATTGGCAGTAGTTCAAATGTACCAGCAAAGCATATTTGTCACTAAACGAGGAAAAAAACAATGGAAAGTTCTTCCTACCGAACAAAATTTACTCTACCACTACGTCTAACTGTTTAATCTAGCAAATAGCATCGTCCATTTGAACTGCTATAGTTAAAACGACGTATGAACCTTTTGAACACAAATTGTCCAATTAAGAAGCTTTCCAAAGGGTTATTTAATGTTATAGAAGGACCTACAGTGTCTTGTGTTCACTGAGTCAAGTTACAAAGAGTTTACAGTGACTCCCTGGCCTCGTACTTGACACAAACAACCCAAAGAAAGTTTTGAACAAAGTAAATAGAGCAAACATCATCGTTCAATTTAACTACTAGAGTTAAAACGACGTATGAACCTTTTGAACACAAATTGTCCAATTAAAAAGCTTTCCAAAGAAGGACCTACAGTGTCTTGTGCTCACTGAGTCAAGTTACAAAGAGTTTACAGTGACTCCCTGGCCTCGTACTTGACACAAACAATCCATAGAAAGTTTTGCACAAAGTAAATAGGGCAAACATCATCGTTCAATTGAACTACTAGAGCTAAAACGACGTATGAACCTTTTGAACACAAATTGTTCAATTAAAAAGCTTTCCAAAGAAGGACCTACAGTGTCTTGTGCTCACTGAGTCAAGTTACAAAGAGTTTACAGTGACTCCCTGGCTGCGTACTTGACACAAACAATCCATAGAAAGTTTTGGACAAAGTAAATAGGGCAAACATCATCGTTCAATTTAACTACTAGAGTTAAAACGACGTATGAACCTTTTGAACACAAATTGTCCAATTAGGAAGCTTTCCAAAGTGTTATTTAATATTTTAAAAGAACCTACAGTGTCTTGTGCTCACTGAGTCAAGTTACAAAGAGTTTACAGTGACTTCCTGGCCTCGTACTTGACACAAACAATCCATAGAAAGTTTTGGACAAAGTAAATAGGGCAAACATCATCGTTCAATTGAACTACTAGAGCTAAAACGACGTATGAACCTTTTGAACACAAATTGTTCAATTAAGAAGCTTACCAAAGGGTTATTAAATGTTATAGACGGACCTACAGTGTCTTGTGCTCACTGAGTCAAGTTACAAAGAATTTACAGTGACTCCCTGGCCTCGTACTTGACACAAACAAACCATAGAAAGGACAAAGTAAATAGAGCAAATATTCAGAGATAAAACGAGATAGGAACATTGTTAAGATAAATTGTCTAAGAAATAAGCTTTCCTGAGGGTTATTTATTCTTTTAGGACTGATTTCAGAACTTACAGTGCTTCTTGGATACCGAGTCATACTAAAAAAGTCTACAGCAACTTCCAGACCATTGGCCAATAGCTCTTAGAACATTGTCAAGATACACTATCCAAGAAATAAGCATTCCTGAGGATTGTTTCTTCTTTTAGGACTGATTTCAGAACTTACAGTGCTTCTTGGATACTGAGTCATACTAAAAAAGTCTGCAGCAAATTCCAGACCATTTGCCAATATATATCTTAGTTCAACAAAATGTTTTTCTACTGATATTAATATAAAATATTTTCAATATTTCAAAATAAAAGTAAGTTTTCTGTTGGTATAGTGTTAGCGTAAATTGTGTTCGGTATCACTATATATATAAACGAGTTTTTTGGTACATTTTAGTGGGTTTTTATTAGAAATAAGAAACAAAATATAATTTTTTGGCATAACTTGTCTTACATCATAAACTTTTTTCTATTTGAACAAAATAAAAATAACTTAACAGTAAAAACAATATTTTAAACCTTTATAAAATATTTTAATACGTAGAATAGTTGCTTTTTGTTTAATCTTAAATAAGGTTGAGTAAAATATTCGTAGAGAACCAGCTGAACAAAATAATTGGAACATCTTACTCAACCTTGAAGATACAATTATGAGAAGTAAGAGAGAAACTTTGACACCCCCCCATAGCCAAAATTAATAATATTATCATTTATATTAATTCATTAATTAAAAAAAAAACAATTGAACTAAAAAAATTTCTATATAACTAAAACTATATTTAAAATGTACTACCGTATGTGCTATACATGGGGTAGTCCGGTACTCACTTCCATTAGTTCATCGGTACATGTATTCTGTGGTATATTGAACGCCATTTGGTGGGGGAATTGATTGTGTTGCGGCGCATGCGTATGATGCGCGTTCATATGCGACATGTGATTGGCGTGTACAGTCGACATCGCAGCACCGCCGGAAAAACCGCAATTTTGATCGGACACTAGGTGTTGATGGTGGGTGGGAGTAAAAGCGAACTGCGGCCGGTAGGAACCTTTGCGCGGAGAACGAGCTTTAACTATCGTCGGTTTGTAGATATCCTCCAACACCGATGGGGCTATATACGTAAAACCCTACCAAAAAAGGAAAACTTTAATACAAAACCGGAGAGAAAACCACGGGAAAATTTACCTGGAAAATCAAGTTGGCACTTTCGCTGAGAGTCGATTCGTCCGGGGAATCCACTGGAGTCTGTTTGGTGAATCTCGTATCAAATTGGGACACGTCGTCATCGCTTGCCTAAAATAATAATAATAAACCTTGACCAACCTTACTAAATACCCATTCATTTTGACAGTTTCTTTATTTCTTGTTATTTAATGGGTCATTATTACAACGACAAAAATAACCATAAATAAGGTTACTATTCATAAACAGATTTATATAAATATAAAATGCTTTATTTATAAATATCTAATAAACCGAAACAAATAATGTAATTCCCTTAAAGTACGTCTATGACCAGCTGAATAATCCCTAGCCTATTGTTATAACAATAGCAGATAACTAAATTTTACGATAGTCCGTATGATGTGGCAAATTTTCCATCTAAATAGTAGAACCCAATGTAGAATAAGCTAAAATATTGATTAGTTTTTTTTGAGAATTTACTCCGGCTTATTTTTCAAACGTACTATAGTATGTAGCTGCGTGGGTGTGTTGGACCAAATGAAAAGTTGCAACAAGAAACAATTAGAAAGCAAAGTGGATGTCTATGTATCACATTTCTTAGACATAAACCTTCATATAGAATTGTAAACAATTAAAATGGATCCATCAGTATATTTGAGAGCAGGAAGATGCAATTCGTTGTCAGAATCCAACAAGGCTGCGGATTCTAGAGAAGAAAACACGTAAGGAGCAGTACAAGTTGATTTACACTAAAAAGCAAAGCACAATTGATGGGTAAAAGTCGCAATTATAATGGTATGATGACCAAAGGGACAACAAAGAAGTGTTATCTTCAAGATAAGCAATGTGCAAATACTTGCTTCTATTAAAATCACAAAAACGGCAGTCAGATTTCTCTCCTCTGTATATCATAGTAAAAGAAGTGGTCAGAATAGTTTTTTAATCCAAATCATAAGTACACGTTTTGAAGGGTCTAACAATAAATTTTTAAATTATGAAAAAGAGGTCTTAGAGGTTGTCTTACAACTTAATTTTATGTATATATAAGGTAAAAAAAGAATGAACAGATTCTTCAGAGACAGTGTATATCAAAACATGTGGTGTTTTCTCTATTTTCCTCACAGTACTTTAATAAATGTAGGCTTCAAGCTCATACAGGATCCAAAGTGGAACCTGTCCACAAGTTTCTTTCAAAAATTAGGTTTATAGGTTTTGTAAGAATGAGAGTTTTGAGACATGAGATCATTTTAGGTATAGACAGATTAAGCAATATTGATCTTAATGTATCCTTGAGGGATGGTCTCTTTTTTCTTCAGTTGTTTCTTGGTAGTTTTTTGCATGTTCCAACTGTTTTTGAAGACATAAAGCGTTTGGACCATGCTAAGTATATTATACTTCCTCCTGATCCAGGCCTCTTTCCATATGAGTGTTCCTTCATCTGCCAAGCATACCATGACCTTTGTTGTACATTGACATGCTTCTTATTTTTTCTTTTTCACATTTGGACCAGTTTCTTGCCTATTCCTCTGTCAAAAAAATGTTTTCATGGTATTTGTTTGGGTCTTCTATAATACTGGTGTCCTTTTTTTGTTCAAACATTTTGATGGAGGTGTTTAGTAATCTCAGACCTCTTTAATCTTCACCTGATGTCCTTAGCAATGTTATTTGGTAGTTTCTTGGTAGAAGGTCCTCATTAGGTATATTGTACTTCCTCTTAAACCAGTGTTAAATAAATGTTGCTATGTTTCCAGGTGATTTACCTTCTTGATTTTATCCAGGAGCTTTTCAAATTTAATTCCTTCAAAGCTGATTGCATCTTCTGGTCTTATTTATCTTCCTATTTGTAATTGGCCAAGTAGTGCAAAGGATATCCTAACCTCAAAATTGTTTGTTGGTCGAATAAAAGGTACTTACCAGACTAGGCTTGAAAGGGGGTTCGTATTTTCGTCGCAAGACGTCGTCCCAGACGATGTGTTTGAAGAACTGATGTCGTTTAACGGCCGCGGCGTCTTCGGGAGCAGCACCTAATCTCGAAGGCACCTGTCGCTTTAGGAGTTTGCGCACCAAATCGCGCGCATCCGCCGTCAAATACGGCGGTAAATTCAATTTACCTTTGAGGATTTTTTCTATTGTCTTTTTTCGATTTTCCGCCGTAAAAGGAGGCTGCAATCAAACGGGATTAAAACAAAATATTTTCCTGAAAAGTGAATCTACTTACCGCACCGGTAAGCATATCGTACATAAGCGCCCCCAAAGACCACCAGTCTACTTCTTTACCGTGACCGTGTCTGGTCAAAATTTCCGGGGCCCTAACAATAAAAAAAAACGAGTTTAGTGTCTGTATTGGAGGCATTGTTCGATGAAACACTTACATGTATTCGATAGTGCCGCAAAAAGTATGAGTTAAGATACCCTCGTTGATGTGTTCTTTGCACAGACCGAAATCCGTCAATTTGACGTGACCGTGGGCATCGAGTAAAATATTTTCAGGCTTTAAATCTCTATAAATAATTCCTTGGCCGTGCAAGTGTTCTAAGGCGAGTATAATTTCAGATAAGTAAAAACTAAAAATCAGCAATAAAAAATTTTTGTTAATGATTAAAACAACAATTTATTAAGAATCATTACCAAGCCGTATCTTCTAAAAATATCCCTTCTCGTTCTAGATGCATAAACAATTCGCCGCCGCTGAGGTATTCTAATATTAAGTACAGTTTTCCACCAGTTTGGAAAGCGTATATCAAATCTACTATAAAAGGATGCTGAAATAAACAAAACAGAAAAAAAAACAATGTATCAACTTTCTTTAATATGCTCGACTAGAAAAAAATGTTTACATTACATTTCCAGATTAAATTTACATAACTTGAAACGTAAAAGCGTATTGAATGTCAATCGTTTTAATGGAAAACTTAAAAATATTTGTCTTGTCAAGGAAATAAATGTTTGCTTTTACACTACCATGTATCTACTTGTTTAGGTACAAAAATCAGTAGTACAAAATAAAAAATAGTAGTTTTGGATCTGTATTTCCTGGACTAAGAAAAATATCGTCAATTTACTTAAACCTGATTATTATTTTTATCTATCCCACAACTACTTAAATTTTAATATGTCAAGATTAAATAATAATAGACAAAGTTTATTCAGATAAATCCTGGACAAATTTAGTGATTAATTAGTAAAACATTTCACTTTATTATTAAAACCCATAAAACTTGCATGTGATAAAAATACTTAAAATGTGTGTCCAAATTATTGGATAAATGTATCTTTAAGTAAAATAACTGGCTTCAAGTCAATATTTATCACAAAAAAGTTTAAAAAATATTGTTTAATGTCCTTGAAATGATCAACTTACCTTAACTTCTTCTAAAATATTCCTTTCTGCTTTTGTATGGGCTGTATCTTTTTGGTTTCTAACAATGGAAGCTTTGCGGAGTACCTTCATGGCAAATACAGTGTTGGCATCTTTTCCTGTTAATTTTCTAACTTGAAATACTTTTCCATAGCCGCCTTTTCCTAAAACCTTTCTGAGTTCAAAGTCCTGTGGACCGGTCTTCTCTTGACCTGGATTGACTATTTGTTCAGTCAGATGAACGGTTTCAGTATCATCTGATCTAAAAATAACTGGTATTTTTCACAGTGCTTCAAGATATACCTAAAGATAATAAAATTCCTAGAAATGGATCATTCAAATGTTCTTTTAATTGAGTTCTGTATCTAAAAATAAAAAATCTCATCTTTCCTTTAATCTAATTGATTTTAAACTTTAAAAATAATTCTGTTTCTTGTTTGATAAACTTTCCATATTTATTTATCTAGAAATAAGAGTTTCTAATGGTGTAATTTAAATATTTATTTCATTTAATAGAATCTTGACACTAATATAATTATTTTGCAATTGGAGGATCAATTCTATAGTATCAAGAATTTAAAATCCTTTTTAAAAAGGTAACCGTAGTCTATTAAATACAAAGGTATTTGGTCTTGAAGTAAATTAACTTGAACATTATAAAGTAATTAATTATTAATTGTCTTATATAAACTTAATATATTTGGGAAAAATTTAATGATAATTAAAAATTACTTTCTATTAATGCTATTAAATAACAAATAAACCAATTCCTACTCTAAAAAATGTCATGTCCTACATTTACCTTATTTCTTCTAACAATTAGGAATACAAATAATATTAGAATGCCTAATTATAGTAAAAATTTCACATATAAACGATATAATTAGCATATTATATTGTTTTAAAATAACCTCAAATTGGATATCTTAAATCATGTCAAAATAAATGATATTGTACTTACTCTACAATGGCATTGATATTAGGATTTTGATCGTATTCATCCTGAAATAACAATAAAATTTAAATCTAACTTATCGACATTAACAATATTTTTAATATACATATGTTTGAAAATAAGTAATTCTAAACGTATGTTTCCCAATCAGTACGAATCTGAGGTGTGACATCGAAAATTAAAATTCTTTAAGATTATTCTTAATAAGCACAATAACTTGTCATTGGATAAAATATATAAATTTAATTTTTTAATAATTAGTTCATTTACCTCTTCAATTTCGATTGCATCGTCTGAATCATCCACTTCTACAGTTTCAACATCATGCAGTTCTAAATCAAATACACCAGCCATTTTAACGAAAAACTTTTAATTTTACATCTAGACTTATAGTTTTTAGGCAACGTTTCTCAAATCCGTTCACTGCTGTTACGAAATTTCGAGATAACTCCAAGTATTTTTAAAAATTGTGCTAGCACGACACCATAAAATAAGGTTATGTCTCAAACATTGACACCAACTGTCATGAGTATTAAATATCGCAACTGTTACCAACTAATAATAAAATTAAACAAAATAAATTTAAGTTTGTTTAAATATTATTTAGTTATAGAATATTTACAAACTGTAATATTCAGTATGTAGTTATGATAAAGGCGAGTTTGGAATTATATTGATATATTTATTGAGTAGGTACCTAATCGTTTATATTTTCTCGAAGAACTTTTGACAGAGATTGATTGATGATGTATAAAATGTATGATATTTTATTAGTTTGCAAATGTTGATATTGTTGAAATGTTTTTCCGAATAATATTATTGATAAGAGAAAAAATTATATTTGTATTCTAGAGATATAGGCAACTTCTGAATGGTGTACGCGCTTTCTTGGTTGCATAATATCAGGCGTTAAATAACAAATAAATTTATTTGTTTAATATTTTTATTAATTCATAGTTAATTAGTATTTTCTACATAACAGTTAAATTACTAGTTACATACTTAATATCACAGTAATATAAACAACTAGACATTCTTTTTGTTTAAGCAACAGTGGGGAATCTATCATTGGGTCTAATGTAATTAACAAAATGACCCACTTGGGGGTTAGCAGCCCTAGCAATCCTGCGATGTACTACGTCATCTTCGTTTATTTTCAAAGTTTTCTGTTCATTTTGGGGTAATTCTTCTAGAGGCTTTAGAAGTGTTGATATTCCTTCGTTATTGATCTTTTCTTGTGTAGGGAAAGCTTGCGAGAAAAATACGGCAAGGGTCAAAAATACAATCTGAAATATCAAACATAAATTAAAAAATGTAGTTTATTAATTGTATAAAGGATATTTAAATAGTACTTACCGCAATAGTCACTTTCATTTTTACCTCGTTTAATACACAGGATGGATTAACAATTCTTTTTGCAAGAAAACATCTTTTTTTATGGTTTTATACGTTATTTTTGTATACAAATATTATTAACACGACCGCAATTGTTGAATAATTTCAAACAATGTAAATAATTGAATAAAAACAACCTACTTCTAATTGAAAAAAGCTACACAAATGTACCTATATTTTGTTTACAAAAATATCAAAGAATAGAATTTACAATAAATTGTTACGCATTATTTTTAACGTTTGACGCACTTAATGAAAGGGGTTAAAAAAGTTAGACAAATATAGTTACATAACTGTGTCAATAGTGTTGCATAACGTTAAGGATTATTATTACGTAAATTATTAAAGGTTATAATTTATAATATATCTTTGCAAGTTTATTTTATAGTTACAGGATAACTATGTTGTATAATACCAAAAGAAAATATATTATGAGACAGCCAGTATATGCCGAAAACATTATTGACCCGTTTACATATATAAATTTAACATTGGACCAAACTGGTTTTTATAGAGAAAAAAAAAGTAATTAATATATGGAAAAATTGCTTATTTATTATATCTATTATAAAATAAATGTGTGACTAATATCTACCGATTTGTACACATAAATATTTAAAATTAGTTATTATAAGTCACGATCTCTCGCCATCAGAAATTAAAATAAAATGATTTTAAAGCGATTTTAATCATTTATATAATCATGCAAGTTTTTATTTAGAGTCTTATGTCAATGTTTCTTAGAAAAACAGGATTTTTCTTAATCCGATCGAGGTAAATTACAAGAAAAAAGTGGTTTTCAAAACCATAGGCGTAGTGAAAACTATTTTTTACGATTTAAAAAAGTAATGACAATAGACTGTGAGCAGGATATGCTTCTGGAATATGAGAATCAGCTAAGAGAGTTAGATTTAACACCCAGAGTTGAGATAACTACCCTATTCCAATTTGTAAACCCTCTATGGCATAAACGTAAGGCCTGTTTTAAATTGTGAGAAAAGTGGGGTATGCCTTGCCTAGATAGTCGGAATTGGACCAAATGCTTTGTGTTCCGTTGTTATTGAATTTTTTATTGTTGTTTCTGCAAGGATTTAAAATATTTATAGTTTTAGTTTATTCTGTTTTGGTTATTACTACTATATTTACTGTTAATTGTTTTCTAGGACTGAATTTAGAATTAATAAATTACATTGTTTTCTGTCCCTTGCAAACATTATACCTTTTTCTACCGAAACTGATGACTATCCCATTGCTTATATTTCTTTTTATGATAGTGGGACAAAATAAACTGGAACAACACTGACATCGCAAGGAAAATGGGAAGTTAGAGTATGATATTGTTCTACCACACTACCACTTAAAGTCCTAGAAGTATTTTTTCCGCGCACACTCTATTTAAGTTGGTGCCACATAAGCTCTATGGGATTGAACACGCAGTAGTAGGGAGGTAGTCGTAACACTGTATGTCCCAATTCTTCTGTATTTGTGTCACAGACATACGTTTTTTTAAAGAAAATGACTGCAGCACTTGTAAAAGTTTTTTTTTTTGTATAATTTTCCTCAAAATATATGTCATTTGCAGCCATGAAGTATTGAATCTCCAATTTCGTATTCTTTGAGCCAGGAATTTTTTGCAATTGTCGACCATGATAGCTTGCGTTGTCCATTACTATAACCAGTGACTATAACTGCTATAACGCTGTTTGGCGGAATGTTGGGTAACAGACAATTTTTAAACCAATCTTCAAAAAGCTCTGCTGTCGTATCTTCGTGATAATCAACACAAGAGTCCTTAATATTTTTGTCAGAAAGCCACATAGCGTTTGGGATCTAACCATTTTCTGATCCTGCGTGTAATATTGTGATTCTCTTCCCTTTATTTGATGGTGCTTTTGTTTTACACTTATCAGAGAAATTAGACCATACTTTGGAAGGGGTGTCACGCGTGTCAAACCACGTCTCGTCGAGGTAGAGTATTGGCCGATTTTCAGACCGGTATTTTCTTATATTCACGTTATATATTCAGAACGCCAGTTTATTAAACGTGTGGATTCCATTATTACTTGTCTCTTGTCAGTTTTGCGATATTTAAAGCCCATTGCAGACAGAGCTCGTCAAAGAGTAAGGAGGCCACAGTTGATTTGAGTTTCGTCATTGATGAGCCGCTGTTTCAGAACTTTGAATGTAGGGACACGCTGCTCATCGTACATAGTGTAGATTTTTCGCCTTATCAAATATTTTCCCAGTCGTCTAGACTTTTTGTGACTCCGGAATCTTTACGCTCGTCTAACTGAAGTAAGAGGCACCTTCGTCAAATTAGTGGTTATACTCTTGCTGCAGCACCCGCGTTATATCCTTGCTGAAGTAAGGAACTATACACATTTTTTATAATGATTTTCGTGTCACAAGATAAGTGATTCTTCTTTAACGAACCACTGGAAGAAGCACTCTTACTTTTTATCCACGGACGATGCATACTGCCTATTCTGTACGTTGGGGTATAAAATCTTTGCTATTAATGTCTGTAATAACAAATAAATGTTATAAAATTATTGCACGCCGTAACACAATTGAAAACTTCCAATGAAATACAAAGACTAAAATGAACAAGAAGTGTAAGCTGTAATCCTCAACAATCCCTCTCTGAGAAACAAAATTACCTGAATCAGGTCCTTTTAAATTTATGATGTGCATCTCGGATTTTACAACTCAAGGGTCTAATTGGTTTTATTATAATCCTTCAGTCAATACCATTTATTGTGAAAACTAATATACAGTGAGCCAACTGTTTTGAAAAGTATATGGGTCAAACCATGAGTAATAAGGAATGGAATGTCTTCTGGATGTTGAAGAATATGCGTTTCGATGTCCTATAAGCTCTCAAATTCTTTGTACCAGACATTTTTAATACTATCAACTCCTGGAGCTTTCAAACTACTACTTCAGCTATTGTTGTGTTATTAAACACCATTAAAAACATGTTTAAACTTGTCTTCTCAGATTCTAATCATGATCCATCTTCGGTATGTTGTTGAGGATTGGACCCTTTTTAAATCCCTTAAGTTGTCCCAACTCCATCTAATAAATGTAGTTAATAGACTTCTCAACTCGCGTTTTCTGCTTTTCGGCATTTTTTGTTTGAAAACCGGACTTGCATCACAGTAGATAAGGGTGTGGATTTCTTCACACAATTCCGCAGTGAATGAATTACTGTAAGAATCCTTTTTCTTGTTCTATTTTGATTTTAGTTGTGGAATTATTGGTGAATTAGGTTTGTACCATCAAAGTTTTTTTCCTGTGTCTACAGTTTTATTATTTAATACCTACACCTTATACAGGGTGTTTCTTAAGTAATCTAAAATATTATATGGGGCGCTTCGTTACTCAATTTTATTTGAAAAGTTCATATAAACATGTGTGATAGGTGTTGTCGTTTATGAGATACAGGGTGTTGTACGTGAAATTAATTTTTCTTGGTGACGCTACTGATTTATATTTTTTTTATTATTTTATTACAAGCAACATGTGTTAAACATAAAGAAAAAATAATACATTTCAGAGCAAATGTTCAAAATGTCCACCTCCAGCTAAAATGCAAGAATCCGCTCGATGTCTAATGGATTGTCGAATACGTTCGAAGATACCAGGATTGTTACGAATAACATTACAGCCGTTTATGATACGATTTTGAAGATCTTGTACGTTTAATATCAGTGTTGTGTAAACAAGCGATTTCAAATATCCCCACACACAAAAATCCAGAGGATTGTGTCCAGGTGATCTAGGGGGCCACGGGTGTGGAGATCCTCGTCCGATCCAATGGCCTGGAAAAACATTATTTAAAAACTCGCGTACAATCACTGAAAAATGTGGAGGAGCTCCGTCATGCATGAACCACATGCGCCTTCTAATAATAATAGGTACATCTTCCAAAAGAAGTGGAAGTTCATTTTCTAGAAAATGTTGGTATGTCTCACCGGTTAACCGTACAGGAAGGAAAAATGGTCCAATTAAATAATCATCGATGATGCCAAGCCAAACATTGACCGAAAATGTTTGTTGAAATCGTTTTACACTTATGGTATGTGGATTTACATCTGCCCATATGTGGTCATTATGAAAATTCATACCTAATTCCATGTCTAGAAAAGTTGGCTTCATCCGTAAATAGAATATTGGCCACAAAATTCGGATTGTTCGCGATTTCACGTAAAATCCATTGACAATACTGTATGCGTAATGGATAGTCAGTAGGTAACAAATGTTGAATACGTTGAACGTGATATGGATACAATAAATTATCTTTTAGAATATTCCAAACAGTTTTGTTACTAACATTTACTTCATCTGCAACTTTTCTTGAACTCGTTTCTGGATGTTGGTCAATAATTTGAAGAATCTGGTTTTCCAATTGGGGATTTCTCACAGTTCTGGGTCGTCCAATAATATTCTTCGAATTAGCAAAAGTTCCAGTTTCTTGTAAACGAATATGTAACTTAGTAGACGTATCTGAACATGGTAAACGATTATTTGGATAACGCTGGGCATACGTACGTCTAGCTTCTAAGGCATTTCCATTCGCTAATCCGTACAAAAAATGCATATTAGCCATTTCAACATTAGTAAACACTGGCATAGTTATTAACTAAACACAGAGTTAATCAAATAAAAATGTACGATTTTTGCGTTGGTTTTCAAATTTGACACTTGTCAACATTATTTCAAAGGCCACTTAGAATAAGCATGTTTTTGCGTATTACTTCTAAAAACCAGTAGCGTCACCGGGAAATAGTATATTACATAACGAGTGTGGAAAGTGAAGTATTACGCACAAGTGAAGTTTAGCACGAGCCGCGTAGTGGCGAGTGCGGAAACGTAACGAGTGCAAGAAATACACTTTCCAACGCGTTGTGTACACGATTTTTCCTGCGACCCCAATATTTCTTATTATAATAAATATTTTAAATGTATTTATAAAATTTATTTTAATTGTTAGTCATGTTAAAAATTAGGATTTAAACGAGTTTATATATTGCATGGAAATATAATTAATTAAAATCAAATAACCACCTTTCTCAGGAATTCACATCAAAATTCTTTATTAGATAAATACATTTTAATTTTTTGTGGGCTCTATAAAAATTAAAAGTAAAATGGTCAGTTGGTGAAATTAATTAAAAAGTAATGTAATAATAATAGACGCAAAGATAATTGTAAACAGAAACACAAACATGACTTCAAAAATCCACATTCGACACATGCACGGAACATAACGCAATATAAAAAAGAAGAATAAACTGTTCTTCTTTCTGAAAGTGTTTTTATAAAAATAATAATACTGAATAAAAATATGTTTATTTTTTAAAAATTTAAAACCCTATAAGAAACTTTATTCTTTATTCTTACTTTATACAGAAAAATTTGTATTGGCAATTACAATACAATATTTGACACAAGGAAGATTTAAAAAAAACTAAATGGTCCTTGCTTTGTCATTCATGTGTTTACTATTGATAAATTTGACGTAAATGTCACAGATCATAGAACTATATTTTTTTACTTTTCAATACGTGTATTGATATTTACTTTTCAATACGTGTATTGATATTAGCTACTTTCTTAAGTACAAATAAGTGTGCAATCTAGCACTTTCATATATGTGGTCGTAGGAAAAATTAATTTCACGTACAATCAGAACTGACTTATTACAATAAATTCAACACCCTGTATCTCATAAACGACAACACCTATCACACATGTTTATATGAACTTTTCTTCTTAAAATTGAGTAACGAAGCGCCCCATATAATATTTTAGATTACTTAAGAAACACCCTGTATGTAAACCAAAAAACGAATGGTTCTAATAAAAATATGTTTGTGTAAATTGTTACCTTTTTTGTTGGAAAAAATCTACGCCTATGGTGGAAGACCGTGCAAAAATTTACCGGCCGAGAAGGTGCAGCTTTTACGACATCTCTTTATCCATTTTATTTATTTGAAAACAGTTGTTAATGTTAATTTAGTCGACTCGTAGTCTGCATAAACATATACGAGAAATGATTTGGTTTAATCAGGTAAGTCAGTAACTCGATTCGTGCGTATAAAGTGTTGCCTAATATACAGTTGTTTTGTATGTTTCAGTTGTGTTTTATTATTTTCATTTTCGTTTGCTGTTTGGACGCCCAAAACATTAAAGAACCGCCTTCTTACGAACCAAAAGAGGTACCGACAAATTTTAAAAACGCCAGATCAGTATTGGGATACAGCAATTTCAAACGGTTACCCAAAACCGCACAAGAAAAATACCCTTGGCAAAACGATGTACCAGATATAAAATATAACTTTTAAACAATGAATCTTATTTATTTATAATTATTTAGATACGAATCTTTTTTGTTCCACAAAAAGGAGTACCTACTCGAACGATTTTTGACAAGTTACTATCTGCATAAAAACATCTGTCTATCTAAAATTATATATAAATGTAGTTGATTGTCATCGGGACATTGAAATGTTGAAAACTGAAGTGGTGTTTTACTTATGCACTATATACACGTTATTGGGTTACAATGAGATAGTGAATCTTTCCAGTTAGTTTGTTCTGTTTGTCCATCCCTTTATTGTATGTTTCATCTTTTTATCTGCGACGTTGATCTTTTCGATTGTATCTAACCACATTTCGATGGGGTCTTTGTGGTTATACAACGCAGATTCTTTTATAAATATTTGTAAGCTTTCTAGAATTGATTAATTGTAATAGTTTCAATTATTTACTGCTAAATGGAACACATTAGACTACAAATACGGGGTTGGGATAAAGTATGGAACCAAGTAAATATCTTTTAAACGAAAAGAACGATATTTATGAAAATTTGCAGGTAAGTGCAGTGGAACAAAACGCATCTGATGTACATTTTTTTGATAATAATATACTTCCGGTTTAACCGGAAATGCCATCAACTTCTTTAATTTCAATGGGACACCCTATATATTTTTACATATTTTGAAAGAGCTTGTTATTTTGCATTCATACATACGGAGTTTAGTGTAAAAAAAATTGTAAAAACGAGGAATAACTCACTGTTAGTAGTACAATAGATGTACATTTCATTATTTTAGAATAATGAGAAACAAAATTACTTCAAATGTTCATAATGCTCGCCGTTTACTTGCTGACAATATGCCATTCTATTAACAAATTCTTGAGTCACTCTTTCCAAGACTTTTCCACGTATTAGTTCACATTCATCAATAATTCTTTGTCTCAATTCCTGTAACTTTTTTGGTCGTCTAACGTAAACACGTGATTTTAGATAACCCCAAAGAAAAAAATCTAATGGGCTAAGATCCGGAGAACGAGCAGGCCACTCTATGAATCCTCTATGTCCAATTAATCGATTTGGAAAATTCGCATCCAGAAAATCCCTAACCCGTTTATAATAGTGGGGAGGTGCTCCATCTTGTTGAAACCAAATATTTTGTGGTAATTGCCCATTCTGTTGAAGTGCAGGAATAATTTCGTTATTTACTAGATCCAAATACTTGTCACCATTCAAGTTTCCGTCAATAAAAAATGGGCCTATAAGCTTATTTTCGACAATTCCCATCCAAACATTTAACTTCTGTGGATGCTGGGTATGTGCTTCATGAATCCAATGAGGATTCTCATTTGACCAATACCTTGAGTTATGGCGATTAACTGTTCCATTTAAACAAAAAGTTGCCTCATCGGAAAAAACTATGCTAGAAGCAAAATTTTCGTCGATATTACAGATGTCCATTAGCCGTTCGAAAAATTCCAGCCGTCGGTCAAAATCATCGTATGACAATTCTTGAACCAACTGTACCTTATACGGATGATACTGTTCACTTTTTAATATCTTTCCTACAAAACGTCGACTGATGCCATGGTTTAGCGCCAAATTTGTGGTGGAAGTTTGTCGTGATTCTTCTAAATCGATTGCAATATTTTGTTTAACAGTTTCGTTCGTTGCAGTCCGCGGTCTTCCAGGTTTTAGCAAATTTTTTACCATCCCAGTGGTATTAAAAGGTTGTAATGTTTTAGTTACTGTTGAGCGTGATATAGGATTTCTCTCCGGATGCAAATTATTAAAGATATGACACACTTCTTCATGAGTTCTACCACGATCACCATAACCGATCATCATTAAAATTTCAATACGCTCTTTTTCACTTAATTGAACCATTCTAAATTGTGCAATTTATTTCCGTCAATTAGAATTTGAGACTTGAAGAACAAAAGACGTACTAAACAGTACTTGTTTATTTATTACTATGCATACAAACAACATCAATTAGTTTATCTAAATAGTTTTTTGTTCTAATACAAAAAATTCAAATGAGGTTGGTTAAAGTGCCATATTCCTCGTTTTTACAATTTTTTTTTTACAATAAACTCAGTATGTATGAATTCAAAATAACAAGCTCTTTCAAAATCTGTAAAAATATATAGGGTGTCCAATTTAAATTAAAGAAGTTGATGGCATTTCCGGTTAAACCGGAAGTATATTATTATCAAAAAAATTTACATCAGATGCGTTTTGTTCCACTGCACTTACCTGCAAATTTTCATAAATATCGTTCTTTTCGTTTAAAAGATATTTACTTGGTTCCATACTTTATCCCAACCCCGTATAGGGAGTATTTAAAACAATTTTAAGTTAAAATTGTTGCTTATGTTTTCTGCAAAAGGAGCCACTTTTCGAATAGCTGAGAGTCAGATATGGACCATAAAGAACCTAATTTTTGCATTTTAGGCATAGTTTTCATCCACTTGTTTTACGGTGCGTTGTCTTGATGAAACAGCACTTTTTTTTCTTTTTCAAAATGTTCCAGTATAATGGTGCAAAAGCTAGCTAATAATAACCTCAGAGTCTCAGCTACCTCTTGCAATTTACCCTTGCTATTATTCATGAAGATTTTCAAGATTTTTTTCAATATTTCCCGGAATTACTGCATCACTTCTACGCCTAGACAATCTAAAATACACACATATGATTTATCTAAAATAAAGACAAGCGTTTCATCAGTATAGAGTGTGAAATGTGCGTACAATATCATTTATGTGAGGGAAAAATTAAAAAAAGTATTAAATTTAATGATAGACTACTTTTTTTTAAGGTTTTTAGCTTCTAGATTCAATAGATTTTTTTATAAACGATTATAAAGCAAACTAGATATAATGAAAGATAGATATACAGTATGATGCAAATGTATGGAATAAATTCATTATTTCAGAAACAGACGACTTTTAAAAAAATCTTAAAACATGTCAATTTTAATTTTTGAATGGCCATCAACTGCTATTATAGATGTGGTGGACATTACGTCATTAGTGATGGCGTAATGACGTCATCGACGATTTTTTAGATACAAACCGAGATCACGTGACAGCTCATTTGAAAGGTCTCCTTATCGCCTTTGCAACAATGTAATCATTTAAATATTTATTTCTACAGGGTTAACCAAAATTATGAACTTTGTTTAGTAACATGGAATTACAATATCTAAATATTCATTCACTGAACTAAAATACACTAAGGACTGCCACTGGGAATAAAACAAAATAGTGTTTATTGTTGGTTCCGAAAAAAAAATACATTGATAAAAACAATGCTACATTATAATTTGAAATTAATTATTGTAGTAAGTACTCGGAATTATTTTTACAAAAATATTTAAATCAATATTGTCATTGACTCGTCTTTATTCGTCAATGATCTGCGAATCTGTCAAATAATAGACGTCAAATTTTTACTCCGATTTTTTTGTCGACATTAATAACAGCATTTGCAAAAATGAAACTAACAGAAAAAGAACGAATCGAGATTTTAACCATGATTGGTTATGGAGATAGAGTAAGGACTCAAGCAGAAGTTCGTAATTTATTTAATGCTAAATACCCCAATCGCGATCTAATTACTCAATCAACAGTAAGTAAAATTGAAAAAAAATTAGAGAAACGGGCCATGTTAAAGATCTTCCCAGAAGTGGTAGAACATCAATATCCGAAGCCAAAAAACTGGACGTTGTACTGGCGTTTCAAAAAAATCCTAATACCAGTTCTAGGCAGGTCGCACTAAATAATAATGTCTACCAATCAACTGTTGTAAGAGTGCTAAAAAAGGAGAAGTGGCATCCATACAAAGTACATCTGGTCCAGGAGCTATTAGAAGATGACTTTGATAGAAGAATCAAATTCTGCGAAATCTTTATGGAACAATGTAACAGAGATCCGGGTTTCATATAAAAGGTACTTTTTTCAGATGAAGTGTCTTTTATGCTGAACGGTCACGTAAATCGCCAGACATGTCGATATTGGGCAAGTGAAAACCCACATTGAATGGAAGAGTATAGGACACAATATCCCGAGAAGGTGAATGTTTGGGGCGGCATTATAAACAATCAAATTTTAGGGCCATAATTTTTTGAGGAAAACCTAACTGCTGCTAGTTATCTGGAATTTCTTCAAAATTATCTGTTGCCACAGCTGAATCAGCTATTTCCAAATAGAAATGATTTATGATACCAACAGGATGGGGCTCCCCCACACTATGGCGTTGAGGTACGAAATTACCTTAATAACGTTTTCCCAGGAAGGTGGATATGTAGAAGGGGGCCTATCGAATGGCCACCAAGGTCTCCAGATTTTACTCCGTTAGACTTTTTTTTGTAGGGATATTTAAAGAGCAGAGTATATCAAAATCGACCGAATAATGTAGAAGAGTTGAAGGAGCGAATCCGAACGGAAATTGCAGAAATAACACCTGAAGTCCTCGAAAACGTTAGGAAAGAATTTACTGCTCGCCTTTCTCATTGTATCATTGCTGAAAGTCGGCAATTTGAACATTTGTTGTAATTTAATTGTATTTAAGTAAACATTTATTCTAAGTTAATTGTATTAATAAACCAACAGTTCTGTATCTTTAATTCTGGAAGGGTGGGTCGCCCCACACCCCCACATTTGGCCCATTGTGCTTCCTTCTGAGATTGAGCCTAACCTATTGGCTCGTCAACCATCCTACCTGTTTAAAGTAGGTGATAACGTCGCCTGTAGGCAGCTCCCTTAATTTGGCATGTGTTAGCCAGTTCTCGCCGAATACAGAAAGTCTTATTTGAGTGAGTGCCGGACAATCACAAAGGACGTGCTCAACTGTCTCATCCTCTTGTTCACATCCTCTACATAGTGGGCTGTCAGATAAACCCAACCTGTTCAGATTTTTTCGTAAATGACAATGGCCAGTAAGTATACATGTGACCAACCGCAGGTCCTTTCTGGTCATGGCCACGTATTTCTTTGGAGGTGTGCGTGTACGCTCAGCCTCCGGATTTTGGTTTCTGTTTTTGTTTTTTCCATTTTGGATCCCACGAGTAGTTGGGAAGGGTTGTGTTACCTCTGGCAGAGCCCGTATACCAGAGGAAGGCTGATGTACAAGAGGGTGTCGCCTGGTGCCCTCAGGGGACCGTTCGCGGCCACGTTCCCCGTGACCATTCAGTACATCGGCACGGTACCTCACACCTTCACTTGGGGGGCTGGTCCGCGGCGGCAGTTTTCGCAAAAGCTTTTGGGGTTTTTTTAGGCCCCCTCACTCTACTTATGACTGCCACTAATCAAGACATAAGTCCTGACGGTCCTCCTATCCGCCACCTGGAGACGCGTCTGGTAGGTAACCCAACCCCCAGGAAGCCAACAGTTTTGGTTAACTCTTTAGAAATAAATATTCCAATGATTACATTGTTGCAAAGGCAATAAGGAGACCGTTCAAATGAGCTATCACGTGACCTCGGTTTGTATTTAAAAACTCGTCGATGACGTCATTACGCCATCACTAATGACGTAATGTCCAACACATCTAGAGAAGTTGATGGCCATTCAAAAATTAAAATTGACGTGTTTTAAGATTTTTTTTAAAGTCTTCTATTTCTGAAATAATGAATTTATTCCATACATTTACATCATACTGTATAATAAAAGGAAACAATTAAGACCAATTTCTAAGTATTCTTTATGGGGTTCTCAGAATTTGCAATTAAATATTGCTAATGGACAGGGAAAGTGTGTCAAAATTTGTGTTCTATGCTGTGAAATGTCAACGAAATGATTCCAAACGACAGAGCTGGGTAATTCCTAGTTAAAAAGTAATTAATAATTACAATTACTTTTTTTTCATGTACTTTGTAATTGTATTTAAGTACATATTTTTCTCAAAGTAATTTGTAATTGTAATTGCAGCAAAATCTGAAGAGGAATTGTACTTTGTAATTATATTAAATTATATTATTTAAATTATCTAAATACAATTACTTCTCATAAGTACAATTACTTTTCTAACTACAAGTACATTTAAAAGTACAATTACATTTTTTAATTACAATTACTTTCAAATGCGTGAAATGCACGTGTTAATACAAAAACAAGAAATTTCCTGTTCGAACCGGTCACTAGAGCTAGAGGCTAGAGCTCACTCTATCTGATTTATTTAAATGCAGTGTGCAGTGGCACGCTGTACAGTGGAAGTGGAAAGAGCATTATTAGTGAATTTTTAAACCTTAAACTTACATAACAGTAGGAAGTAATTAAGTATATAGATGTTACATAAACAAACTAAGGAATGAATTGGGTGAATAGTGTAAATACTAATTACCTACTTATTTACTTTAGGTAGGCCTTTCTTGGTATTAATCTACTTTCTACATTAAAATGAAGGATTAACTATTTCAATAAACTTATTCTCATTCTCATTTACTCTAGCGTTACAAGTATTCGATTTTAACGTAGGTAGAAAATACATTTAATTAAATTTAAAGCAGTTTTGGAAAATATAATAGTATATTATTCAATGAGCATATTAATAGCCATTACATGCGAGTAGAATACTATACTTTGTTCACGACTTCAAATAAAATTTACTAGTAATTATAAACAAATCTTTATTTTATGAAGTAGCAGCATTATCATTTCTTATTTAGCACTATTTAGCAAGATTACAAATCAAAAAGACTGCAAAGACAAAGAAAATTGCAGAATAGCATGTAAATAAAAGTTCATATAAAATACTCGTATTGAATAATATTCGTGTGTATCTGTGTATAAAGTATACCATATATCAAAGTACATTCTGTATAGGCAACACTTATTACGCGTGTATGTATTAGAGTGTATGCTACCGTGTTATGAACAAAGAATATTGTCATACCAAGTTTAGCAATACGTGCTATTTTGACGTCATACAGTGTATAATGGTTCATTATTCACTGGTGAATAATGGGTAACATTATACTTGAGCAAGCACATGTATAATTAAGGTTTTATAGCACGGTCGTGGACAAATATATTTTGTGTTATAAAAAATGATTTGCTGAGGTGCATTTGTAACTAAATTTGAGTAAAATCTGTCTCGTTCTCATTTTAGTTTGTATGAACAGTAAAAGTAATTATAAAAGTAATTAATAATTCCTATTTTTACGACATGTACTTTGTAATTGTAATTAATTCCTCTTTTCGAAAAGTACTTTGTAATTGTAATTAATTCCTCTTTGGGAAAAGTACTTTGTAATTGTAATTATTTTTAAAGTACATGTAATTACCCAGCTCTGCCAAACGACAACATTATAAATCTCCAGAAGTAATTTTTGTTTGAGTCATTTTATTATTATTATACATTAAAATATAACGCCAAAATCATAATTAATTTCATATAAGCAAAATCTTTTAAAATACCATTTTTTGGTAAGTATTCTTAAAATTTATGAAAATGCACAACTTTGAGGGTTATGCTATAATGGTTTTACGGACATTGTTCGTATATCTACTTTAGTGATGTGTAAAACATATGAATTAACACTTAACAATTAAAAAACAGTAATTATTTCTCAAATATCAAGAAAATACAATAAAATAGTCAATACCACATATAAGACACACCATAATAAAAGTTGTTTGGAATTATTTGGTTTGACACTAACGTCACTACTTTCCCAGTCCATTATTTCTCTCTCAGATTTGAGTAATTTTCTCTGTATAGTTTTCTGAAAGGATCAAATAATCATTGTTGAATCAAATGAATCATTCCGAAATGTTACAGGAACTGTAAAATCGTAATTTCTTAGTAGGAAAAGTACTAGCAACATTTTTATTTACTTGTAAAATTAGACATTATGTTTACGAATATTCTTGTAATGTATAACCTCGAAAATGTATTACTAGATTTATTTTTATTAGTACTGCGTAATAATTAACATAAAAACGTATTTGTATGTGTTATACAAATTCTAGAATTTGGGACGAATTTATAGTATGTAGTCTTTGTTTTAATGACTCATCGATCTCAATTGGTTTTCGGCCTGAAAGAGTTTTAGGGGGTTGAAGAGTTCCATTCTTGCTTTCTTTTAGTAATCTGTAAATTGTTGATTTAGCAACACACAACATAGCAGCCGTTAATTCCACAATATCATCAACACTTGCACTTCGATCCTTGTTTTTCAATGATATATAACAATTCAATATCAGAGTTTTTTCATTTAAAGATAATGGACCTGTTTTTGGTCGTTTAGATGGTTCTTGGCTTATCGACATTGTTTGGTACTTGCACAATTAACATTCAACAAATGTTTTAAATATATTCCAACTGTTTACAATATTATGAAAACCATACAACCTCATACAACTTTACTCAAAGAACTAATACTAAGTACTGATTTAATGTACCTACTTTCTTTTAAAATAATATTCCCGATAATGTTTCTAAGAAAACTGGGTTGTTTGGAAAATCCCTCTCAATAATCGAATAATCTGTAAATAGGTGTAATCGTATTAAGCCGATTACAGTAGGCCACTTGCCATTTAAAATTTCTGAGGAAAATTCCCCAAACACTACATATAGGAGTAATACAAATAAAAAAATTCATTTTGCTTCTTTGAATTTAATAAAAATTGTAACGATATCTTGCTTTCTTGACTTTAATTAATTTTTTTTAAATATATTTCATTGTAATTTATTTGTGACAATATTCAAAGTTTGAATTAATCTTCTTACAAAAAGAACGAAAATATATAAAATAATTATTGTTACAGATTGGTTTGTTTTCTATTATAAATAAACTGTGTTGCCTTTCTTTATCAAACTTACTAAAATTTATGTACCTCTATCACTTTTTTTTATTAAAATGAGTAAATCCCGTTACCTCTGACCTAAATTGTATATTCTTTAGCATAGCTGCAACTCATTCGTTCAATACAAAATGTACCTTACGGTATACCCTCTTAAAATATATTTTGGTACGTCTATGAAATCTACTTAAATGAATGATTTATTACTCCTTGTTCTTTCTATATAGACTATAGACCTGTCATGACACGACGTGCGCAAGCGTAGCTGTTATAATGAAACGACGGTAACTCAAAAAAATGCTGTTTTATTAAATATTTGGGAAATTAATGGAAAGAACTATGGGGGGATTTCAGGTCAAAATCCATGAATTTCAAAGGTTGACCAACACTTTAAAATATACCTAATAGTCCAGGAGGAATCGGCGCATGAGTACCGAAAACTATTCCACCTCAATTTTTTTATGTGATCCTCTCCAAATTGTCCTCCTAATGATATAAATGCATGTTGCCATGGCGCAACCCGGTGCCGAAATTGTTTAAACAATTACAAGGAATTGTTATTTTTCAAACGGACAATTTTTTTTTTATATTGTTTATTAAAATACCAATAAAAAAGGTCTTATGACTTTTCACGATAAAGTTAATATTTTTAAAGATATGAATTTTTTAAAATTCGAAAAATCTCAAATTTGGGTACTTTCGACCCATGAAAAATATATTAAAAAAAAGTTAATGTGAAAGTAATATTTTTTTTAATTCTCTATACAATAGTTAATAATATTGTTAATAGAGATTTAAAAAAATTTCACTGTTTATATCTTTTTTTAATTGTTAATTTGTATGCATCGCTTACCTTTAAGTATCGCTGTCTCTCTCTGACTCATGCGTTGCGTCGGCCTCTCTGTGTCTTGAATCATTATTTATCAGTTATCGTAAAAACTATCAACTTTATCAAAATTTTTAAAGAAAGCAATGTTATTAGATAATAATTAAATTACCTACAATTTGTTTTTAAACAATTTTTTTTTGAAATCAATTTTTTAAAAGTTAAGCATATGTCATTAAAATTACTTTTATCAGTTTATATTACTTTTTTGTTATTATCATAGTAATTTTTGCATTTATATTAACAATAATAAGATATAATGGTATTTGAACATTTTTTGAAATCACAATTATTTATAAATAATAAAAATATATTGGGTATTTAGAAAAAACATTCAAATAAATTGAATAAAAATAATTTTATGTATATATGTATCATAGTGTGTGTATGAGTGTGTCTGAGTAAGAAAAAAATTCTTTCTTTTATTTTTTATTCTTTCAAGGTTACTCTTTGTATAAATAATAACGTTTAATAGCAAAAAGTAATATAATCTGATAAAAAAGTAATTTTAATGACATGTTCCGATTTATGCTTAAAGAACTTTTGAAAAATTGATTTCAGAAAAAAATTTATTAAAAACAAATTGTAGGCAATTTAATTATTATCTAATAACATTGCTTTCTTTAACAATTTTGATAAAGTTGATAGTTTTTAAGATAAATGATAATGATTCAAGACCTTAGACCATATACAAATAGACTGGCTGTGACGTCATTTTTCTGAACAACATACTGAAGCCAATATTATCTCTCTTTGTCGCATGAAGTTCGTGGAGCTACGGGATGAGGTGTGTGGGCAGTACTGTTTACAAACAACAAATACCAGCGGCGCAAAGGTCTTTTAATAGGTACCTAACAAGGTTTTAACTCTAATCAAAATTCTTAAATCATAACTTTAACCCAAAATTAATACAACGAAAACAATAACACAAATAGTTTATGAACAGGGTAAGATTAATGTTTACATATGATTCGCAATGTTCCATGCTATAAGAGACAGTGCAGTCGAAGATATACGAAAACAACCGAAGAAGTTTTATTCAAACGTGGATTTGTTTGTAAACATATAGTTATAGAACACAACACAAAGTTATTTTGGCTTCACAACAAGGACAGAAAATTGACGTCTATTTGTATATGGTCTAAGTTCAAGACACAGAGAGGCCGACGCAACGCATGAGTCAGAGAGAGACAACGATACTTAAAAGTAAGCGATGCATACTTGTGAGCACGCCAAATTAACAATTAAAAAAAAGATATAAACAATGAAATTTTTTTTAAATCTCTATTAACTGTTGTATAGAGAATTATTACTTTCACATTATCTGTTTTTTTAATATATTTTTCATAGGTCGAAAGTACCCAAATTTGAGATTTTTCGAACCTTAAAAAATTCATATCTTTAAAAATATTAACTTTATCGTGAAAAGTCATAGGAGCTTTTTTATTGGCATTTCAATAAAGAATATAAAAAAAATTTGTCCCGTTGAAAAATAAGAATTCCTTGTAATTGTTTAAACAATTTCGGTTTAAAAAATATGGCACCGGGTTGCGCCATGGCAACATGCATTTATATCATCAGGAGGGCAATTTAAAAAGGATCACATAAAAAAATTCAGGTGGAATAGCTTTCGGTACTCATGCGCCGATTCCTCCTGGTCTTTAAATGATATTTTATGAAAAAGGTACTGCATTTACGAAACAAAACTACAGTAAAGGTTACTTTAAAGGGTTTTCAATATTTTTTACATGTCCAGTTTCATGAAACTTTTTCTCAATTTTGCTGACTGTAAACTGCGAAAAGTATTGATCAGCGTATTTATTAAAAAATTCACAATACCCCTTTAGAATTTGTTTGTAATTACCACAAATAATAATTAAAATGTCTATTCTTTGGGTCTCTGACAAATGATCGTGACAATTGCCTGGCAACAAGTTTTCAAAAATCTGTAAATTTATTCTCACTGTCTAGGTATACCGAAAACAGGATAAAAGCAAAATACATTTTATTATAAACATTTTATTAGATAAATAATAACAAATAGAACATTTGACGAACATAAAATAATAAATAAGCTGCTTATAATCTAATCAGACCAATTATTTCATATACAGTCGAAAAAATGGCAAACGATTCGTGAGAGAAGAATTGACACGGAATTCGAATTCTTATATTTTTTAAGCTATGGTAGGAAATTTGTCGTAGGAATTGGCGTAATTGGAAAGAGGAAAATTCGGCCGTTTGTAATGGACCTTGTAAACTCTTCTTACACGAAAATAGGGGTAATAGTGTCTGGTATTCATCGAGCTGAGGTCTTCGTCTGGATCTTCGTCTGAATCTTCGTCTGAACCGATGTCTGGTTCTACTTGTCTTTTTCTTAGAAATATTTGATATCCTGGATTATAAATTCCTTCAGGGTATGAATCTTCCAATTGACGTTTAGACAAATATAGCTGTACATTTGGATCTTGTACTACAGGGTCTTCTATAATCGGTATGGATTTTGCTGGTAAATATACCAATGCTGCTATAAAAAACTATAACAAAAAACGGATTTTTAGAAAAAAAAATATTAAATAGTTATGGTTTATTTGTTTGGAATTGGCAGTCATTAAATCGTAAAATGTTGTAAACAGGACTCTAAATCAGTAGCGCACGTACTTATTTATATTAATATTGAGTAATTTCTTTTAATCATCATCATATTTTAATCTTCTTAGTTAAGGGGTAAGTAGTCATAATACGATATTTATAATATTCTGTTTTTCGATTTTCACGAGATTAATTGTGGTCGTTAGGGGTGTTAAGGGATTATTAGTTTATAAATTGAGGATCCGAACACAATATTGTGATCTATATTTTTATTATTTTACTCTAAGAACATTTTCGGTAGTGAAAATGGCGTCAAGTTCGAGTTTTGTGCCAGTACAAGTGGCTCATTTAAAACAAAGTGCGTTTTCTCAAAGAGAAAAAACTATTTAGAAGCGAGGGAAGGACTATCTTTTATCTAGATGAAACATGGTTGAATGAAGGACACACTGTTTCTAAAGCATGAATGGACACCAATATTTCAAATTCCTGTCAGGGATATTCAACAGGATTAAATGCTCCTCGAGGAAAAGGTCGCAGATTAAAGGTGAGCATCCACGATGAAAGTTTTTCAAGAAATTTTTGTGTCATGAGTTAAAACTTTCATGGTTCATAATGGAAACACTATTGAATTGCGTGAAAGATTGTTAAAAATTTGATGACACAATATTTCACGAGACATTTACTTCATCGACAAGTTTCAACGTGTATACACGATATGCGTCTTATTTCATTTGAAATATTCATTTCACTTGTTGCACGTGAGTTTTGGTGTTCTTTCTGAAACAAAATCGATATTCACTGGTGTATTTATTTGTATAAAAACGTGTTTGTATTAATATTTTTAATTGGTTTTGTGACAATGAGTGAAGCATTATATGAGCAATTGGTCACGAGAAATGACATTCAAATTAATCGAACTTTACGAATCCCATTAGAATTTATGGGATTGCTCATTAGAGCAATACAAAAACAGAAATAGTAGAAAAATCTCCATTGATGCTATAGAAGTTATGGGGATATCCGCTCAAGAAGTTAATGATAAAATTCATAGTCTTAGATATCAATTTCAGAGCATTAATAGGAAACAGAAAAATTTTGTGAGATCTCTTTGTTTGCGAAGCTAATAAGTAATAACAAGCTGCAGCTTTTCTTCTATCTTTTTTTGTAGCCATCACAATGCACAAACAACGAACCAATTAAGTCACCGTGAAAACAGCAGAATACTGTACTTCGCCTCTCATGAATTAAAAATTTCAAACAATCGCGAGTGGAGAAATTTTCATCTCCTCGTGAATAAGCACCACGAAACAAATGCTTCGTGAAATAAAATTTTCATGACATTGTGGCGTGTTTAACCAGTTCCAACCTACTTTACCAACTAGAGTTATACATATTTTTTTTTTGTTAATTGTCGAAATAGTTGCCGCTAGCTAACAGTGAAGACGGGCGGGGTTTTTTTAATGTAAATTAATAACAAAAAGGGGCGCCACTTGATTTTACTATCCGACAATACACTTTCACCAGGCTAAAATCAAGAAAAGCCGCCTTCCAGTTGGCTCCTAGGAGGGTACAACCAAATAAGATGAAGTAAATTTAAATAGAAAATTAAATTTTAATGAGAATATAGAAAAATAATGTAGTAATACTAAATAAATATATATGTATATCAAATATAAAGATATTATATCAATTTTTAATGTAATGAAATATGCATTAATGTCCTCTTATATGATAATAGCAATAGTGCGTATGTAAAATAAAGAAAATACCAGACGTGTACACGTTTGTTTACAGCATAAAAAAAATAGTAATTTATTTTAGCAGCAACCTGCATGCATATATATAAAAAAATATATATTTAATTATTCCAAATTACTTTTGGCTCTTTTACTTTATTATAAAACAAAACTGTATTTTAATGTTCAATCATTCAAATTAATTTTACTATACAAAAAAAAAACAACGACTAAGTTTATCTTTAATTATAACTTCCTTATAACTAAACTTATCTGGATATCCAAGAGATACGGGAACTTCCCAGTAGTGGCACTTCCAAAATGGTTCACCAAGATTGAATCAAGTTGATGACACCGGTAAGTTATATATTTAGTCGATTGATACAAATACTTCAGCGTTTTACGGTGATGATATTAAAGAATAAAAAAAAACCCTCACTTAGAGGGTTTTTGTTTCCCAAAAAAAACTATCTATAGTTGTTAGGTAACTTTCGGCTTGACTTTTCTTATTTAGGATAGAGAATTTCGTCGGAAAAGATGTAAGATGACGTGTTTAGTAGTGGAAAGCAGCTAGGAGAGAAAAATCCCGCATTGCAGATGGAAATTTTGTCCAACAAATAACAAATTGCATATAGAATTCAACCAAAATTCTTCCAATTTCTTCCAATAAAAATTTCCAATTAAAGAAAATTAATGTAATCCCTTTTTTTCTAATAAAGGTTGAGAAAAAACCACTCAATTTATGAAATATAACTTTCTTTTTAAACTCTCAAATTCACTGCTAACATTTTAACCGATAAATCTCGTACCAAAAATAATTTTTATTTCTGTTTTAACAATCGATAATTTTTGTTTGCTTGACTGATAAGTTTTTTTGTCGGAACAAGAAATTATTTTAATTGCTCGGACATACGGAGGCACCTGTGAGAACTCATCAGAAATTGGGTATTAAAAATAAATAAACATTATTGTAGGTGTAATTAAACAATAAACTTATTGTAAGCGACAACTAGAGGGCATAGACTTTTAACAATCTCAGAAAGAATTAAATATTTGGAATGAATATACCGGGAACACTAAGAAAAATAAATAAAAATATGTAAATAAAGTTAAGTTAAGAAAAGTTATTTTATGAAATTTCGTGAAACAGAAATAACAATGCTGATGTTTCCTTGGTATATTACAAAACCATTACAACATTTTAGTTTCATTGTGGACGGACACCTTAATAATAGCACACATTGGTAGTGAACATGGTTTTGTAGAAAATGAGTTATTAGACTTTTTATAAAAGTCAACCAAAGATTACCACGAGGAAATGACCTCTGATTTTTTTGAAGATTATTTTTCCCAGGTATTGAACTTTTTGCCAAGTGCTGCAGTGGTTGTCTTAGATAACGCTAGTTATCATTCAAAACTGGTAGAAAAGTTACCAACGACGTCATGGAAAAAAGGAAGGACATATTAAAGAGTGGCTCCAGAGCAAGAATATTTCTTTTCACGACACCATGTTGAAAACGGAATTACTGCAAATTGCAAAGCGCCACAAATTACAATATAAAAGATATGTAGTTGACGAAATGGCGAAGGAAAAAGTAATAACTGTATTACGTTTGCCACCTTATCACTGTCAATTAATATATAATAATAATAATAATAACTTTATTGCCTTAAAGAAATACATCTTGTGACAAGAAACCCAACCATATACAGAGTTAGAAATGCCTACAATATAAAATAAATAAAAAATAAAAATATTCACAAAAAATAATATGAAAAAAATTACAACAGAGTTAGCGACTTGGTAAATAAATAAAAGGAAAAATTATTCATTTAACAGAAAAGATCTTAGTTTGAGCGAGCTTAAAATGAACTTACAAAAAATACTCATTTACATGCATGACATGTGGTTCAACGACTGAGACAAAGTCGTATAGCTTTCAAGGAAGTCTACTTTAGGTCTTACTGGGGACAGTATAAGACAGTCAAACAAAATGTGCTTTAAAGTTTGATCTTGATGTGTGTTGCATAGTGAGCAGATTTCAGTTCTGTCCATTTTATAGTAAATACCTTTATGATAAACCCTGAATACATTTATATTAGCCAAACGGACTTGTGAGATTGAACGGATTAAATGTATGCTGATCTTAAATGTCAAGTAAGTTTTAGTGTGTGGAGACATTTGAAAGTTTAATGGGAATTGAGGATATCTGGAGTTGGCAAGTTTCATTAATTTCGGTGACACAACATTTTAAATTTTTCAAGAAGCAACACTTTGCTATTGTTAAATATAGGGAAACTGTCTATAGCGGAAAAATAAGATTCTAGTTGCAAAATCCAGTTGTATATTTTATCAGAAGCTCTATACTCTGAGTTTAATAAAACATTTTTTTGGATAACGACAGTTTCCCATACTTAATATTTTGATCAAACAGTTTAAAGCATATTTAAAAATTAGATAGGATAGATGGGTTGATCCTGTTTCCAACCTTACTAAATAATCCGGTGTGTTTCGCTTGAAAAAAGCAACTTGTACTCTTTCCACTATATTTGGGTATTCAAGGCTCCAGATGGCATACAGGCCGAAAGCGTATTGATAACGATGGAATCATAACTTAATTCGAGCATCCCACGAGGTGCACTTAGACTTAGAAAGCAGATTTAAAACTACACCAATAGCCTGTTTTGACTTAGAAATAGCCGTTTCACTCATTTGGCGGAATAGTCCAGAAGAAGTAAATTCGACCCCTAAATAGGAGAAGGTATTAACTATATCTATCTCAGAGTTATTGATTAAAAATCTATAGTCAAATTTTCTTTTATAGCTACCACGCGAGAAACGCATTATTTTGGATTTTTGAGTGTTTACCACAATACCGTTATCATCAGCATACCGTTCTAATATGGAGAGTTTGCGAGAAATATCGATTTCTGATTTGCCCAATATTACAAGATCATCTGCGTACAATAAAATACATATTTCCTTTTGTTGATCAATGGAAAAACCACGTGAATTTCTAGTGTAGAAATAATCTTCGATATCAGACATAAATAGTGAGAATAATATAGGACTGAGAGATTCTCCCTGTAGAACGCCAGAAGATACTTCAAATGTTTTCGAAAGTGTGTTAGACGACTTAATCATAATGGTTGCATTATTATACAAACTGCGGATGATGCTTATGAAGTTGGAACTTACGCCCAAGGAGTTAAGTTTTTGCCATAATAATCTGTGACTGATGCTGTCGAAAGCTCTTTTGAAATCAATATAAGCGACAAAAACTTCTTTTCTCTTAAGTCGAAGTTGCAGCTGAATAAGTGAGGTTAAAGTAAAAACATTGTCTATGCATCCACGTGATATTCTGAAACCTGTCTGGCATTCAGGTAATGCATTCGTAATGTCTGACCAAGATGTTAAGCGATGAAGTAAGATTGAGGTAAAACGATTAGTACAACAGTTAACGACAGCTATTTCCCTATATTTACTTGGATCGTTTAAAGGCCCTTTTTTGTGTAGCATAGTAAGAACAATGTCTCCCCAGGAACCCGGAACACAACTATTCGAAATAATTTGGTTGTAAAGTGACTGTAAATAGGTTACCCATACTTCCGGCAGATATTTAAAAAACTCGTAAGAATGCCATCTATTCCCGGGGATTTACTATTTCTACTCTGCTGCAAAGCCCGTTCGCATACAACTTTTATTTATTTTTCCTGAACCGCCCGTTGCTTGGGCTTTGAAGTATTTGCATTTATAATGAATTCACTGTGCTGCCAACTCCAAACAAATATAGTATAAATAATCAGTTTACTTACGTAATAAAGGCAGTTCATTTTTTCTTCCAAAATAAAATATTATTAAACACTATTATTTGATGTTACTAGTATAGGGGTTGTTGAGAAACTGGAGATTAAAATGCTGGTAAATCAATATTTATACCAAACTAATGAAATGTGGAAAAATATTCAGTGTTAGTTACCAGAAATCAAGAACGAACTGAATTGATAATGTCCACAAAGATGAAGAATACATCAGTTTACACAGCATTATTTTATTTTAATGTTTATTTACTTGGCGATATAAAAAATAACAGAAAATAATTCCAAACGTGTTAAAATCAACGTGTGTACCCGCTAATTTTAACTGTGACCGCTCGCTGCGGAATTTTCGGTGATAAATAGGTAAAAATTCCGTTTGATAATTATTTCATGAAATATTGTGGTCGATTTAAATAACATTGGATGCAAATTTATCCAACCCTTTAAATGATTATTTACTAAATTGGTAACATATGTATCAAGGTATTGTTTTGAAGGTAGTAACGTTGAAGCACCCTTAAAATTGCATTCGTACACCCCGTGGAGTCAGATATTTGTATATGTTGCGGTAGATTTATGATACTGTATTATGTTTGATTTTTCAATTATTTGCATGGACGATTTCTGTTACATATCAATTTTTTGTGATACAAAAGTTGCAAGTTTGTTAGCAAACATGATATTTTCTCACAGAGAAATTGTTGGAATAGTTTTTGTCTTTTATAAATCAACTAAAAAATAAAAAATTGTTAAGAATCAATAAATAAATTCAACGAAGATGCCAAATTATTGAAACTGATAGTAAAACAAGGCAATTTTCGGATGGGGCTACTTGTCATACCACCACAGCATCCTTAGATCTGATTCTAGAAAATTTTGAAGACCACGTAATTTCGCGTAACACGAATTTTCCTTACCCTTCTCATTCCCTTGACCTAACAACTCTTAATGCTTACGTATGGGGTATGCTGAAATAAGCCATTTTTACAGAAAACCCACCGGTAACTATTGATGAACTCCGTGAAAAAATTTTGACCTTTTTCCGAATAATGTAGCAGCCTATTTTTAATATCATGCTAAGTAATCTTAAACTCTTAATCTCTTTTAAACTATTTATCTGATAAAAAAAGTTTATTAAAATTTTTTGTTGCAAATTAGATTTTTTTACGTGGTATCCCCAATAGGCATAATCCACGGTGATTTTCAAAATTACAACTACTCCGTCCTAAGTCTTTTTGATGGACCAGGTTGCGGCTCAGCATCTGATTGGATTTCTAAATCAATTATCAGTGGGAGAACTGAAGAAGGAAGGGGTGTTCATGTCGGTGGTTCATCATCAAACTCATTTTCATCTATTAATTCTGTAAGCTCCATTACGTTGCTACATGTCTCTCCAGAACAATGGAAGCACACTGCAGAACATTTCAGTCCTGCTTTTCGACATCCACACATCGCTCCACAGTTTCCTTTGCATTTGCAAAAGATCAATTTTAGAAGCTTAGGGGGTGCTGGAGGTTTAGAGCTTTGCACTGGCATCAATAATTTTCCATTTTTTTTTTCCAGCCCCAGTCTTCAGGATCATTATAATTACCAAGCCACGACTGGACTTGATGGTAGACTCGGAAAGTATGAAAGCGAGCTGTGTGTTGTGTTGGAGGAAGTGAAGATAAGTTAAATGTACTTTTTGTCACTGCCTTGGCGAATTGTTTGTATCTTAGGCTGTCGAGAGAAGTATCATTTTGTTTACCACTGTATACAGAGATAAAAAAACGAGATATGATATTAAAAAGATTTAGTAAAGACGAATGATTTACCTCTAGTTGGTCGTTTAATAAAATATTGGAATTTTTCTTTTTATTAATTTTTAATGATTCTAACAGATTTAATTTAAGACTTTTATTTTCAACGCGTAAAATTTCAAAATTTGAGTTGAAGGAATGGTTTTCTTCTAATAAATGTTTTGCATATTTTTGCATTTTGAAATTTTACTGAAAAATAGTACTCACTTCGGAGCGCTGCAAAACCTTAGCTATTGACTTATTGAAAAAATGTTGCTTATAAAAGTTGTTCATTAAAAGACGATCTACAAAAATGGTCTGATATCATTTTTTCGTAAAATGATAAAAAAAAGTTATATCGAAAAATATAATTTTTTTTTCTCGAATTTCTGAACATTTTCGCTTATAACTTTTTTATTTATAGTTTTACGAAAAAAAGTTACTGAACCAAAGTTGTAGAGAATCTAATTTGCAACAAAAAATGTTAACAGTTTTTTTATCAGATAAATAGTTTAAGAGATACACGTAAAACCCATTTCAACCCCTATTTTCAAGATGGCGGCCGTTTGACAAGGGTGGCGACCCCAAAAATTTGGTTTTAGCTTTACACTGACCCCCCCTACACTTCTAAAAAATAAAATTGCGTCCTCTAAAAAACGCAAGGTTAGGCCTAAAAAATGTAACATTTCAATGGACTAAATAAACATTTTTCGAATTGCCGAGCAGTATATTAATTTTACAATCATTCACAATCATTTCTAAACAAACCAATGCAGTTTATCCAAAAATTTGTTACGGTACCTACATAGTAATACTAAAAATATTTTTCTGTATTTACCTAACCATTTCGCACATTTACTTTTCAATTTATTTACAGTACCAAGAATCGTCAGCATATACGTTCTCAGTCTATAATTAAAAATTTAAATAAACTAATCCTATATACGTATTTTTACGTCTTGAATATATATATACAGGGTGTCCATAACTTTTTAAAAAAAATGCCTTTAACCGAAAGTAACAGGATTGAAATATTAATGATGATTGGTATTGGAGATAAGATGTGGACTCAACAAGAGGTATGTCGATTATTCCATGAAATGCACCCAGATCGTGAACCTATTTCACAATCTACGGTAAGTAGAATAGAGCGAAAATACAGAGAATTAGGACATGTGAGGGATGCAGCAAAGCAAGGTAGACCAACAATTGATGAAAATATTCAACAAGACATAATTTTGTCGGCTGTAGAAAATCCACACTGTGCAGTGTGAGGATTATCTAGGGATCTTGGTATTGGAAAGTCTTCAGTATCAAACATTTTCAAAAAGGTAAAATACCATCCTTATAAAGTACGTCTCATCCATGAATTGGCTGAAGACGACTTTGACCGAAGAACTGAATTCTGCCAGTATATGATGAACCAAAATAACAGTTTCATTGATAACGTTTTATTTTCGGACGAGGCAACGTTTTATTTGAACGGTCATGTTAACCGGCAAAACAGCCGTTATTGGTCTGATGAAAATCCACACTTGATGCAAGAATACCATACGCAAAGAACAACAAAAAACTAACGTATGGACTGGTATTGTGACAAATACAATTATTGGTCCATATTTTTTTTATGAAAACTTAAAAGGAGCATTATATCTGAATTTCCTACAAAATACATTAATTCCTGATCTGATCCAGCTTTTTCCTGATATTCAAATACCCACTAATGTAGACCACAGAATCTGGTTTCAACAGGATGGCGCACCGCCACATTTCGCAGTATCTGTGCGCGATTTTTTAAACACAACTTTTTCACAAAGGTGGATAGGCAGAAGGGGACCAGTACTAGATCACCTGATCTGAGCCCCTTAGGCTTCTTTTTATGGGGTTATTTAAAATCTAAATTCTACTTAAACAGACCTGGAAATATCCCCCAACTACAAGACCGAATCAGACAAGAAATACAGAGCATAACACCCGCTATGCTACAGAATGTTAGAGACGAAAGTAATGCCCGGTTCAGTCATTGTCTAACGGCCAATGGAGAACAATTTGAACATTTATTGTAAATTTTCGTTTGTTTGTTTTTGGAAGTGTATCGTATTAAATTGATTGTACTAACCCTTACTTTTTGGAAGTCCATCTTATTAAGAATAATGAAAAACTCTTCGTTTTATCAAAACTTCCAATATTTATTTAAAAAATTGCTTTATTAACTTTAATGACAGCCGTTTCGCTAGACTTAGCATCGTCAGATTGACATATTGAAGTTACATTTTGTTTGTTTGTAGCTAGGTACCTGATGTTTATTAGGTAGTTATAAGGCTAGACCAAGTATGGAAGTAATAAGACATAACAATATTAAAGCCTAGATGTTATGAGCCCTAAGGGATTATCCTGGATGTACTTCCCTCTAAGATCAGTATAACTGTGCAATGATATAGAAAAACCAGGAAAAAACTATATCATGCTGATCTTTACAATAACTTAATATATTTGTGTTACAATTACGTCTTATCTATGTATAAAATGAAGACTCAATCAAAGCAAACACTTTAAAAGTGGAGAACTTCCCAGATTTATTTGTTCATTAACAACTTTAAATTGTGGACGTAATTGTAACACAAATATATTAAGTTATTGTAAAGATCAGCATGATATAGTTTTTTCCTGGTTTTTCTATATCATTGCACAGTTATACTGATCTTAGAGGGAAGTACATCCAGGATAATCCCTTAGGGCTCATAACATCTAGGCTTTAATATTGTTATGTCTTATTACTTCCATACTTGGTCTAGCCTTATAACTACCTAATAAACATCAGGTACCTAGCTACAAACAAACAAAATGTAACTTCAATATGTCAATCTGACGATGCTAAGTCTAGCGAAACGGCTGTCATTAAAGTTAATAAAGCAATTTTTTAAATAAATATTGGAAGTTTTGGTAAAACGAAGAGTTTTTCATTATTCTTGTATCGTATTAATTGCATAACTACATATAATTCCATTTAATTTGTTTATTACATTCAGTAACGTACTACTTTCCATAAACAATTTTCATATTTTTTTGGCATTTTTACCCACCCTGTACCAATTTGAAGCAACATATTATACATTTTTGGAATCAGCTCAGCAAAGGCAATTTGGATATTGAAAAAAATTGGTTCACCCTGTATATAAGATTATGATTTGAAACAATAGTAAATTGAAATCAAAAATCGACCTGTTTCGGGAATTTCTAATTTTATTGTTCATTCAGCCAATAATGAATTTATGCGTTACTTTATGGACACACTGTATATATATACCAAGCGTATCAAGCATAGTATTTTTTTATTAACAGAAGCCGATTTATAATCAGTTAATTCGGTGTATTAACAACCGCAGGGAGGTCTAGGGATATCAATTTTAAATTGAAATTGACCTCCTCTTTTATACATCATCCCATAAAAAAAACTGACGAATAAGAGAAGATAACATCTATTATGGGGTGCTTTTCATATACAATTACCATGATTCGGTAAACCGAAGGGCGTTTCTCATTGGTAAACAAACAGGCCACTACATTTTCCGCCTAATTGCCCAAAAAGATGAAGATCTCAGGGATTAGTTACTGTTCCAACCATGGGCGTTACCCTAAAAGGGCATTTTATAGTAAATAACTTCGTCACAAATGAATTTGGAATTATGTTTCAAAGTAGTTTATTTAATTAAAATTAAAAATCAAACAATAATGGGCATAAATAATAAAAATAATAATAAAATTACTTATTTTTACTTAAAATGTTTTTAGACACTTCCAAATAAAAAATTAAACAAACACAAGAAATTTTTAAACATAAATAATACAATTGATTGTACTAACCCTTACTTTTTGGAAGTCCATCTTATTAAGAATTATAAAAAAAACTCTTCGTTTTAACAAAAACTGTATTTAAAAAAACATTTAATTAAGGATACATCAATCTAACAATTAGGTGAACACATAGTCTGTTTCTGTACTTATTTTTAAGGAAAACCAAACTTGAGAAGGCTCGTTAGCATAAGTAAGTTGTTGTGAATCTCATGAGCTCCTTTAATACAATTTTAGATAATTCCGAATATTCAGTTTACTTTGATCCAGAAAGAGATCAGGCTTGAATCTTTAAATACACTCTTTAAAGCCAAATCACACGAAAGTTCCATCAATGCGTCTTCTTGAGCAGGTGCCAATGCTATTTGTTTTAAATTGTCCTCGTCAAATGGGTTACAATATCGGAATATTGTCCTCGAAATAAATTCCGCGACCCACAGTTTGAGAACCGCTGATCTAAAGGATACCATACACACTCATATTAAAATATCCTGAAAAATGTGATGTTTTATTTTACACCATAATTCAATTTTTAAAATTATACGATACTTTTTGTGACGACTGTAGAATAAAATTATTAAAATTTCTATCATTATTTTATTGATAAAAAAATTAGACAATAAAAAATATAGTAAAATTTACATTTTTCCCTCAAATAATTCAACAATAATCTGTAAATTAGAATTTAGCAACCCCTAGTTTAAATTTCCTTTTAAATTTTATTTTCGGCGTCCCTGCTTTCGGTAGTGGGGTGGATCTCTCACATATATATAATACAGGGGTTGAATGTTTTGACACAGTTAACTATTTTACAAAATAAGCAAAAGGTATGATTTTTAAAATGGAACGAGAAGCTGGTGTTACGAAAAACCTCAGTGATTTTAGTATAGACCATATTTTAAATAAAGCAGGTGCTACAAATAACTCTTCTAATGGATGTGAGGATGTGTCTAGAAGAGATTTGAATACGTTTTCTTGGTTACAGTGCACTAGATTTTGTCCGCCAAAAATTCCCAGTAAGTACATCTGACATTTCATTTCATTTAAAGTCCAAACAAAAAGATTTTTTTTAAGTACCGACGAAGTCGGTCGCCATCACGTTTTCTATTGGAATGTAATTCAATGTCCGTTGGGGCATATAGCCCAGGAAGTAGTTGTTTTTTCATAGAAAACGGTCAAGCTTGGTGGAAACAATTTTCTACTTTTCAGTGTTGGAAATTTTTAATGTTGTTTCAGGAGTGCAAAAGAAAGATCCTCCGGTAAAACGCCAGTTGGGTCGCTACCCGCGGATTCCCTTCACCAATGAACAGATCGCTGCGTTGGAAGAAAAATTCCAAGAGAGTCCGTATTTGAGTAGCGAAGAAGCTGTCAATCTTTCGAAGAGACTCCAATTGGCAGACGTGAAAGTGAAAATTTGGTTCCAGAACAGACGGGCTAGGAAAAGGAGGGAAGAGAATACTCGAAGAAGGAACGAGGAGAGAATTGTTGGTGAAAATGTCGATAGAGAATGTGCAGGAACTAGTGATGAACAAAAAACATTTTTGTACGTTAATTCTCAAAGTTTGTTTGATTTCGAACGTCGGTGATTTGTAGATTGTATATATAAAGATTGTATTGTTGTTTGTAAATAAAGATTGTTTATGTATTTTACAGTTAATTGGTGTATATATGGGGTGATTCTATATAAAAGTGTATTCATATACAGTGTGACAAAGCCAAATGGAATAAATTCATTATTTTGGGTTACTGCACATATTTACAGGGTGTTTCAAAAAAAGGTAACACCGTCTCTAGGATAGGTAAAAAACTGAAAAATAATTGGGGTTTGCTTTGTAAAATTTTTTTCTAACGCCATCCGTTTTCAAGATAAAGGGCATTGAAGAAAATAAAAGATTACACATTTCTTACGATTTTGCCGAAACTACTGGCACCATTGCAATGAAATTTTATACGAATATGTTTTGGAAGCTGATATATCCCATGAATTTGTTTTTATAACTAACTCTCATAGAAGGCGCTAGTTACACGATTCATACAACGTATTATTCAACATAACTTTTTTTTAGGGTAGAATTATTAGTCAAAACTCCAAGTGAACATAAACATCGTTTAATTCTACACCAAAAAGGTACTGTTGGTAAAACTCGATATTATGTACCGTTTTTGGAATATTTTGATTTGAAAATTATGAACTTAGAGAAAAGCGAACTTTATCATTAACTTATACGAGGAGCGGTTATTACTTCATAATTTTCAAATCAAAATATTCCGAAAACGGTACATAATATCGAGTTTTACCAACAGTACCTTTTTGGTGTAGAATTAAACGAATTTTATGTTCACTTTGAGTTTTGACTAATAATTCTACCCTAAAAAAAGTTATGTTGAATAATACGTTGTATGAATCGTGTAACTAGCGCCCTCTATGAGAGTTAGTTATAAAAACAAATTCATGGGATATATCAGCTTCCAAAACATATTGATATAAAATTTCATTGCAATGGTGCCAGTAGTTTCGGCAAAATCGTAAGAAATGTGTAATTTTTTATTTTCTTCAACGCCCTTTATCTTGAAAACGGATGGCGTTAGAAAAAAAATTTACTAAGCAAACCCCAATTATTTTTCAGTTTTTTACCTATCCTAGAGACGGTGTTACCTTTTTTTGAAACACCCTATACAGGGTGTACCAACCTTACAACAAAGTTCGGTATATGGGTTGTTTTAGAAGATATCAAAAAATGTTATTAACAAAAATAGTAGATGTCTTTAGGGTCCATATTTTGAAATTACCTTAAACTATACAGAGTGTTGTATAACTCCGTTACAAACCAAACATGATTTTTTAAATGGGAACCCCTGTATATTATACCGAATTCGGACTGCTCACATTTTTTTGAAGATTTTAATATAAGGTTTTGAAACGTTATACAGAGTCCTTCAGAAGATATGGACACGTTTATGTGAAAATCGTAGGTTAATCAACGCTCTGTATCTTATTGTACGTTGAAGAAAAAAAAAGGATTTTGTCTAACAGTTTCGTAATATGATACAATATCACCGTATTCTATTAAATATTAATTATTTTTCCTTTTTTATACAGGGTGGACGATAACTCGTACCTTTCATTTTCTCTCTTCTTTCAAATGGAACACCCTGTATTTTAAATTATAAATAGAATATCCGATTATGTAACTTTCATTTTTGTTAAGCATTCCCTATACCCAAAGTTTATGAAAACAGAGTTATTTTGTAATATTTATTGTAAACCATAATTATTAACCAATTATGTGAAAGGAATAAACGTTGTATTGTAACAAACAATCCTTAAAAATAATAAATCTTAATTAACAATGTATTCTAAATAAAACAAGTCTCCAAAAGTATAATTCTAACCATAATATTAAACTAAATGTTCACCGTTAACATTATCTCAATACCGAATTTCATAACAGATGAATTGGAAGAGGGGGCCCAAATGATTGGCCAGCGGGGTCCCCTGATTTAACTAATTTGTATTTCTTTTTTTGGGATTTTATAAAAAATGAGGTTTATAAAACTCTCCCGACTACTAGAAAAGACATGAAAGAGAGAATCACAGCGGCATTTCAATCTGTTAATAACGTTGATATGCTGAAGAATGTTAGTCAATCATTTAAACTTAGACTGCAGCATTGGATATTCTATTTATGATATAAAATATAGGATGTTCCATTTGAAAGAGGAGAGAAAATGAAAGGTACCAGTTATCGTCCACACTGTATACAAAATGGAAAATAATTAATATTTAATACAATACGGTGATATTGTATCATATTACAAAACTCTGTTAGGCAAAATACTTTTTTTTTCTTAAACGTACAATAAGATACAGAGCGTTGATTTACCTAAGATTTTCACATAAACGTGTCCATAACTTATGAAGGACTCTGTATAAAGTATCAAAACCTTATATCAAAAGCTTCAAAAAAATAAGAGCAGTCCGAATTTGGTATAATATACAGGGGTTCCCATTTAAAAAATCATATGTTTGGTTTGTAACGAAGTTATACAAGACAAAAATGGTATTTTTGTAAATAACATTTTTTGATATCTTCTAAAACAACCCACATACCGAACTTTGTCGTAAGGTTGGTACACGCTGTATATGTAAGTCACATTTAAAGGTCTTGTTTTTTAATGTCTTGCACAATGAAGAACAATAGTAAGGAATTGTGTATTCCTGGCGAAATTGAAGAGGCTACAAAAAGAGCTTGAATTGAATTGTTATCGAACATTAAATAAATGGATAAATCATTGATTGTTCAAATTATAAATACATAAACAAATATAGGTCGTTCTTTTTGCATCGCCCATAACTGTTTTTTGTAGCCTGTTGATGGCCTCCACGTTAAGCCGAAACTAGGAACCAATTTTTTATCCATCTCTATTTTAATAAAATTCTGTGACATCTGTAACTTTGGGTCTTTTTATTTTCTCACATTATTTGAGATATGGATGGTTTACTCCTTTTGAATAAATCATTAAATTTATTTAAAAAAATCTATTCAGAGCGCTACTGATGCAGCTAATGCCTTAAATAAACTATCAAGTTCATCTAACGGCTCTGGATCCGTTAGAGAAAGTCTTAAAAGTTTGCTAAAAGTACTATAGTAAGCAGAAGTGCATTGCTAGCCATGGTAAGTACAATATTTTTGAATTTTCCTTCGTTCGTAACAAATCCAATGTTTTGTTTTAATATTTTGTGTAAGCTGCAATTAGTTTAATAATTTTTTCTTGGGATGCTCTCAACTTCATCCCTTAGATAGAGATTTTAATTTACCTAATATCTAGATGTTTTCAATATTCTATAGAAATTAAGTGACTTTCGAATCTCAAACTCATATATTCAAATCCTATATTTATATTTCCCTTGTTTAAAAAACAATTTCTCTCTAGTATCTACTAGAAAATAGAAACTTCTTTTTCCAAAATTACCTCCAAGAACAATACATTCAATGTACCATGTAGAAGCTGAAGACTGCTTTTAATTCCAGGGACGGCTCCAGATACTATCAATGGGGTGTTTGTACCTCTTGGAGCCAATTTATCACCCCTCTCTCACTTCCCTTGATTTCCTTGTGACCGGATACTTCGACCATTGTTAGTCTATTGCAGCTTCACACCTGATTGAGCGCGCACACACAGCTGCAAAAAAGCTTTAAGTTGATCTTGCAGCTTCAGTGAAATTTGAACAGTAACAAAGTTGAAGGAAGTAATCTCTTTGGGGTATAAATAGGGACTACTATAAATAGATTCCAAGATTGGTATGTTTTGGTCTTCCATCCATTTTAGTGTGTTATACTATATTTGTTTGTCGGCTTCCATTTCGTCGTATAGCTGCCTCACACCAAGACTGATGTAGATTATTATAGTTACAGATAAATTTGATAATTCTATTAACCAGCATCGCTTTTTTTGCTCTTTGTAATGGAGAAATGTCCAATGAAGATGCTGAAAATTTAAAATTAAATGAACCTGGAAGACCATCAAAACAAATAACTTATTATAACCCCAACGGGGTTAGTAAAAAAAGATACCCCACTTGGATGATCCCTAATAGCAACCAATATGATTACAGGTATTAGTTTTCGGTTTTAAAACAAACTTGGTTGTTGCTTACGTTATTTTTTTAGATACCGTAAAAATTCTTACGATCAACTTAGGAGACAGGCATTCTTCCCATTGAAAAATAACAACAATTTCAATAGAATTCCCGTGCCGAATCGACAAAATCCCGTACAATTTAATCGAAGATCAACCACAAGAAGACCGAGTACTCCTGCTACGACCAAGAAGAAGAAATTCAAACCCTCGTTTATTATGATGTAATAAAAATGATTTTCCGAGAATTTGTAGATAGGTACCTTTCGAGCCGTAAAAACTACTTAAAATAAATCTGCTTCGGTATTAAGAAGCATTATCGATGGTAAAATGAACAGATGCGAAAAGGTAGATTTTGTTTTCACAACAAATGCCCAAGAGTAAACCAGTAAATAAATGACCGCTTTTATTTGGCTGTCTACATCTTTACATCTCGTACTTTTCTCATTATCCAGTGCGCTAGTTCGACCAGTGGCGCTACAATGAATTTTTTCACCGTGGGTTACTGGAAAAAAATTATTTTCTACCCCTTACACGTATGCAACACTTTACACTGATATCCTTACATATACGCAACCCAATATACAAACCCAACGTATTACACGTTTGATGTTAATAGTACAGTCAAATTCAGTCTTATCATGCGGGTCATACGGTTCAACAACGACATACTGACAGTTTTATGTTTGAAATTTGATCGGTGTATGCAATGCCATCTAGCGTACAACGGATGCATCCATAAGACAATTAGAAACTTTTTTATAATACCGGGTGTCCCAACAGTTTCTGGCCCATTTTAACTAATATATCGGAACTTAAAAACCATAAATTGCGGTTTTCGAGGAACAATTTCTTTTTACATAAAGTTTTTTTCAGTATCATGGTTGTTTTAACAAAAAAGGTGTTTTTTAAATGCTACTATCGTCGATTTTTTTAATGGAACACCCTATATATTTTTATTCTATATGAAAGACGAACTTTTTTCCTTTGAGAACCTACATTGTTCTTGTGTCCACCTTTTTATGTACATAATTTGTTAGTTTTTACTTATTTATTTGTGTTGGTTTGTCTGGTTTCTATAATATTTTGTACGTTTTATACATTTCTTCTTAGTGTTTTTTAATCTTTTTTGACGTAAGTTTTAACAACAATATACTTACTTTATTTTTCTTACCATTAAAATATATTTTAGGAGAAACTTTGATGATGGCTTTGTAAGCCGAAAGCGCTTAGTTTCAATATTTACAGTTTACTTAATACACACTTGTTAAAAAACTCTATTTTATTCACCTACAAAAATTTATTGTATTCTTATTTATTATAACATACAAATAAATATTAATAATTAAACTAGTAAATAAATTTTGTGAGTTTTTTGGTTTTGGGTGTTGATTTCCTAGTAAAAATTTCGTATGGTACGCCAATGGCCGGCGGTTAAAAGGCTATCAATTACACTTATTTAAAATTAATGTACAATTTTGGTCGGTAAATGGTTCCGATGCATCCTTGCACGAAATCGCATTTATTCAAAGTTGTTTTTGTATGAGGGGTTTTTGTAATTCGACACCATGGGGTGTATATATGTTACAAAGAGGCCCGATATGCACAAGTTCTGGTAATCGTGGGATAATAAGGTTTAGATGAGTAGGTGCACTCGTGCCTACAAGGATTATTATATGCGATAAATGTTAATATGTTTCTTGTCAGTTTTAGGAAAAATAAATAATTGTGTAGTAAATTTTAAGTATGTCACTGACAATCAAACTTAATAAAATATTTTTTTCATACTGTACGGTAAAGTGTCATTTCCCGGACTCGTTTGAGTACGGAAAATGGCTTTACAGTACTCTTCAATTCTCCCAATGTTTGAAATAATAAGTGAATCAACATAAACTAAGCTTATATTCTAGTTTTTGAAGATTGACATTAATTATTGTACAACTGGGGCCCGATCCTGGAAAATGTCACTAGTGACAATGACAAAAAATGTCGTTAGTCGTCAAATGTCAAATAAAAAAGTCGACCGCAGACACAAAATTGCTATTCTTGAAAAGGTGAGAATATTTAGTAACTTTTTCTATTTATGGTTGGTACTCCCGTTGAAACCGTTCTACCCGTTCTAACCTCACATAATTATCAACTGTTTAATTTATAATCGAAATTACAATGAGTGATAAGAAATACGTCAACAAAAAGAATTTCTGGTGGAGTTTATGGGCCAGAATGAGGAACTGCATAGGGGAAAGTTTTCCCAAATGTTCACAAAAGAAAGAGCGAAAAATATGTGGGATCAATAAATAATAAATTTCTAACCGAATTTTTGTCAAGCCGAAATAGTTTTATAAATGAAACATCACTCAAACTGAATGGGTCCAATGGGGTCCTCCTTCTTACTATTGGTACATAATTTGGAATATGTGACGTCACACCACTGTGACGTATTTAGTTGCTTATGCATATATGTTTTTTGTTATACAAATCAGTATTGTCAGTTTATGTTGGTTAATTGTCAATATATTATCCTTTTATATAATAGATAATTATAACAGCTACGTGTTAGTATCTTTTATGTTATTTCCCAGCCGTACATCTCATAACTGTCCATCACTTACAACCTCTTCTTCGTCCTAATTTTCTTCTAAATCATTTAACATGTTCAGAAAGATGTTTAAGTCCATTTCTAATAACAATAAAGCTTGTAAAAACTTTCACCATCACGTAATTAATCGTAACTTTTTGAAGGTTAAAAAAATAAGGTTATCCTTCATGAAAACACCTTTGACAGTAACCTAATGCGCAGAATCGGAAAAAAGTCTTTCGCGACTTTAAAAGTCTCCACTACTTTACGAGAGACATTTAATGTCACTTCAACGTTGCCAGTTTGCAAGCGACATTTTTTGTCATTGTCACTAGTTACATTTTCCAGGATCGGGCCCCTGCTGTTGCCAGCAATATGTTTTAATGGAGTTGTTGATGGATATACAGTGTTTTCTGTAATCGCGGAAGACGTGTGGCTGTGATGTAGCACTTCAACAAAAATTTCGCCCCTTTGGATCATTCTTGCAATCTTGTTTTTGCCTTCAATCGATTCTTCTATATACTTTTCTGCAACTGAAAAACTCTTTCATCCACCGTACTGTTTTAGAACTTTAAGGTCAGCTCCAGCATTGGCCAACAACGTTGAGGATGTCCTCCTAAAGCAATGGCCTGTATACTTTTCTGGTTGGTCTAGTTTTCAGATCTCAGCTATTTTCTTAGGTGCTCCGCCATCAGTATGTATACCAGCTCTTTGAGACAGACATTTTCCTTGTCTATAACCCACCAAAAGAGCTTTCAGGGAGACGTGTTGCCGAAAATTCATGTATTTTCTAAACACATCCAAATAGTGAACCTCATCACTGTTCATCACAGTGGAAGCTCGTCTAACATGCGATTTTGTCTGGTTAATCTTAACTAGTAGCTAAGTACCCATATCCTCCACATCACTAACTTCTAAATTATGATCTCTTCCCTTCGGCATCCTCCAGCAACTCCAAGTAATGCTATCACTTTAAGTAATAGATATTCTTTATGTGGAGCGTCCCTCATGAAGCTTTCAATTTGTTCCTTTGTCAGCACCTTAGACTGGTTTGACTGATGGACTACGTTTTGTTTTTTCAAAAAAGCTAACAACCTTGGGAAACTTGATATGTTGACATTCTCATTAACCATAATCATTGATTTTACCATCGAGTATTTGGACCATAATGAAGAAGGGTTGAATGTTTTTGACTGAAAATTTAAACTGTTGCAAAGAATATTCTTTAAAGACTGTTCTTATCACATCCAAAAAGTAAGCCAACACCACATTTTCGTCAGCACTACTTTTCAAATTGTGTTGTTCACGCCAGTTGCAAAACAGCGCATATTCTTTTTCATATCTTTTCGCAGACTTAACTGGAACGATTTGCCCTATCGCTTCCGCAGTTTTCTCAGCAATTTCATCTAATTTCAGATCCATTTTCTCCGCAGATATTTCGTGTGTGCAGAAAAATTCAATATGTCTGCCTTTATTTACATTGTTATTTGGTAACCGCAGTTCATTTGTTATTTATAAAGCAAATCAACCATGTTAAGAATAAATCAAGTAACATAATTTTTTCACTTGGGCACATACCCAAGCATCTTTCAGACAGAAAGATATTCGGGATTCAATATTGAAAGAAAATACCACAGACAAGAGATTGCGATTGTCATCAAAGTTCGAAGATGGTTTGGCAATGTATTGGAAAGCTAAATGAACTAGGCCAGAACAATACTGTCAACAAATTGAGCTGGTTTTGAAATCCAAATATGGCTAAGATTCTTTTACGTCCTCTTAAATGGTTAGGACCTTGACTTGACCTTGGAAGTTTCATAAAAAGAGCAAAGAAGTTGCTTAGCCCTGCTTAGTGGCTAATCCACCTGAAATCAATCTTCTACAGGCCTTAAAATCTTCTAAATCTGTCATAGCTTTCCCTAATTAACGTCCGCAATAGTCAAATTTTCGGTTATAAGGTAAAATAATTACAAGTACAAACTTTTTTAAAACTTTATTTTCATTCAGTTGGTTTTCCTTAACAAAACCTCGTTTTTCAATCATATTTTTTTCCATACAATATAATATTAATTTATGTTTCTCAATATATTCATATATACGATTTTAAACGAAAACAATTACATACAACATACATTTTTTTTTGTAAGCTTCATCTTCATTTCGTAAACATTCAAATTCGTTATCACCAATTCAAATGGTATCAATTTTTGCGCAAAGATATAAAATATAAGAGTGTAAAATATCAAAACGATAAAATTTATCCTACTGGGTTGCTCGGGCAATATTAGTACGACCGTTTCTTCATTTATATAAATGCAAACCACCCCGAGCGCTAATTACGTTTAAAAATTCGTTAAAAATTACCCATTTGCACTAACTACTTCGATACGTGTCTTATCGTATTGCAACAGTTCCCGAAAATAATTAAATACTGATTTTCCATATTAAACATGACAAGAAAATGTTGAATTACCACAGAATTTTTTTTATTTAATACCGTTACCATTTTTATACAATCCCACCTCTACTGTTATTGAATTAACATCAAAAACCCTCATCTGTATAAACCGTTACCATTTTTTTGCAATCCCACCTCTACTATTTCTTGCAGTAGTACAATCTATAAATATAAAACGTTACCAACTTTTTAATTTCCCATCTCTAGTATTTCTTACAGTCATTGAATTCTCTATCTGAAACTAGATCTTTAAAAACCGTTACCAATTCCGCTTTATCCCATCTCTAGTATTTTTCGTTACTTAAAATGGTGTATTGAACGTCATCTGTCACTTGTCTAAAAAAACAATAACCCAACATTTTCGTAAATAAAACCGTTAAAGTTTCCCAAATCACGATTTTTCATCACCAAACTTGATGTTAAGTCAATAAATACAAAAATAAATAAAAACTAATACGACCACACGTATTAATATCAGCAAAAGTAAAAAAACGATAGAAATCAAACAGCAATTTATTTACCTCCTACAGTAATCGGAGATGATAGAGAGAATTTACCGTTTTTTTAATAAAGTTAAGGGGCCGTAAAATACCTTCTACCCTGTGATACCAGACAAAAAACGTTGCCGATCGTCTAATTGGGGCGTTAAACTGCAACAAAAAATATGTACCGGTTCTCGTAGACAATAAATTATCACAATTTCGATAATTTATTGTCTACGAGATCCATACCCTACAAACGTCCTAAGTGAATTTCGTTAACCGTATGTGTCTTTTGGAGAAAAGTTTAAACAACAAAAACGGGCCGTGTTTAAAAATGAATATAAAAAAAGTGGTAAAAAGTGAATTAAACAATATTTGTAAAGCAAACTAATTCTAAACTTAACCAAAGATTAAATAAAAAATGTTACTCGATGAAATGAGTAAAATTGGGTATTTGAGGTTAAAGATGGTCAGTAATGTACACATTTATATAAAAAACTGTGGTTTAAATAAATTAAGGGTAAGTTTTTAACAAAATTACTCAAACTTAACCAGATTAAGATGTAGATTCAAATGGGGATAATGTAATATTAATAATAATTATAGATTAAGTTCTTAATGTTATTTTAACTCAAACTTAACAAGAACAAGATTAATTTGAAGAACTTTCCCAGTTTTAAGTATATTATAAAGTCCAAAAAATTAGTATAGATTCACAAAGGTGGATAATAATGTATATATTTACAAAAATTGGGTATTAAAACAATCGGGGGAAATGTTTTAACAAATTTTTGATTCAAACTTAACCAGATTAAGATAAAATCAAACAAAACTCCCAATTTTAAGTTTGTGGATTCCGCAAAATGTGTACATGGGAATATAGATTCATAATGGTGGATAATAACGTACATATTGAGATAGATTGTGAATTAAATCAATTGGGAGCAAGTTTTTAACACCAAGCTTAACGAGAACAGGATAAAACCAAAAAAAACTCTCAATTTTAAATTCACAAACTAAAGAAAATAAATATTTGAGAGTTTAGATTGATAATGGTGGATAATTATGTACATATTAAGAAAAATTGTGGATAAAACTAATCAAAGGTAAGCTTTAAACGTTATTTTAACTCAAACTTAACTAGAACAAAATAAATTTATAGTCAATTCCCAATATTAAGAGTGTAGTCACAAAAGTGTTAAATAAATTGTAGGTTATATTAACTAGATAATGTTTTTACCCTTCTGTTGTTATTCAAACTAAACTAGAACAAGATTAAGCAGAAGAAAACTTATTTTAAGTTTTTAAACTCCAAACGACTGTTTCATAATCACGGATAATAATGTACATATTAAATAAAAACTATGGATTAAATTAATTATTTCAACTCAAACATAACAAGATTAATTTGAAGAAAATTTCAAATCTTAAGTTAATAAAGTCGAAAAAAATAAGTATAGATTCATAAAGGTGGATAATAATGTACATATTTAAAAAAAAGGAATATTTTAACGTTATTTTGATTCAAACTTAACCAAATTAAGATAAAGTGAAAAAATTCCCAATTTTAAGTTTGTGGATTCCGCAAAATGTGTATAGATTCATAATGGTGGATAATAATATACATATTAAGAAATATTGTTGGTTATATAAACATTTTTTGATTTAATTTCTTTAAATTAAACTAGAACAAGATCAAGTAGAAAAAAAAAATCTCAATTTAAGTATTTAAACTAAAAAAAATAAGTCGGGATTTATAATGGAGGGCAATAAAGTAAAAACTGTGGATTAAATTAATTAATGGTGAGTTGTAAACTTTATTTCAATTCGAACTTAACTGGAGTAAGTTTAAGTAGGAAAAAACTCAAGTAAAAAGTATTTAATAGTATAGATTCATAAAGGTGGATAATAATGTACATATTTACAAAAAAAAAAGAAATATTTTAACGTCATTTTGATTCAAACTTAATCAGATTAAGATAAAGTCAAAAAATTCCCAATTTTAAGTTTGTGGATTCCGTAAAATGTGTATATTTGAATATAGTTTCATAATGGTGGATAATAATATACATATTAAGAAATATTGTTGGTTATATTTAATAGAGAATAAAATTTTTGATTTATTTTCTTCAAATTAAACTAGAACAAGTATTTAAACTAAAAAAAAAAAATAAGTCTAGATTTATAATGGAGGGCAATAAAGTAAAAATTGTGAATTAAATTAATTAATGGTAAGTTCTTAACTATATTTAAATTCGAACTTATCTGGAATAAGTTTAAGTAGGAAAAAACTCAAGTAAATAAGTTGTTAATAGTATTGATTCACAATGGGGGATAAAAATGTACATATTAAGAAAAACTGTGTATTAAATTAATCAATGGTAAGTTCCTAACGTTATTTTAACTCAAACTTAACTAGAACAAAATTAAGTGGGAAAAAAAATCTCAATTTCAAGTTTGTCAATTTTAGAATTATGTCAACCCAAACATAACTAGAACCAAATTTTTAAGTATAAGAAAAACTACGAATTTAAGTGTCTTTAATCGAGTCATGGGAAACAGAAGTTCACATTGCCACAGAATTGATGCTTTTAGTTTTTATCTTCATATCGAACTAAAATTAAGGAAAAAAAAACCACGGCACAAACTTGAAAAAAAGATGATTATATTAATACAGATTGTAAAAAATCCTACACCTATCAATAGCAAAAGGTACTTAAGTAGATTTGTGGGCCTATCATATAAGATTGCACCTAAAAACTAGATCAAAACTAAAAATTTTGGCAGTAATCATTTATAAATTAAAAAAAAAAAGAAAACCTAAAACGAATTTACGACTAGAGACAGCTAAATTTAAACTAGACACAATTAATAATACTTAAACTTTAAAATTAAGAAAAATTTCAATATAATATGTTAATATTTTCTTCAAAGAGAAAAAAAATCTTAAACTTGACTAAAAATCATTAGAAATAAAACTAAAAAATGAGCGAGTTTCTTTCGAATCGACCCTCTTGCAAAATGAAATACTCTTTTTGTATAAAAAAATAAACCAGTGTGTTTTTGGTAGTTTAAACTTTTCAACTAAAGATCATACGGGAACGCATGAAGAATCCACCTCAAAGACAAATCAAGAGCTTGATTATAAGCACACCTTTCAAGCCTCCGATAATTTTTCGTCGATCGACGCCTACATGTCATCTTGTACTTGTAAAACATCCAAACATCCATCGACAAAATGTAGTCGGTGCGACTCCATGACTTGAATAATTAGCCACCACGACTACTTAAACTATTTTTAAAAAAAAAATTTAGAGTTGCAGTTTAACCCCCCAAAAAAATAATTTAGTTTAAAAAAAAAATCGTCAACGCCACTTACGATCGCTCGCGCCAAATCCAAACGATTCGACCGTCAAATAGACACGATAATTGTAAATTTGGAATATTTCAAAAAAATATATATATAGTTATAAAAAAAATATTTCAAAAAAAAAATAAAACTACACGATAAATAAAAAAAAAGATGCAGTCGATTCGTTTGGAAATTGATTTAAAGATAAAATTAATTAAAAAAAAACGGTAAAACTCCCTCAGTTACTCCACATGTTACCCATTGGTGGTTGTTGAGATCTCACGTTCAAGTTGTTGAATTGTTGAGGTAAAGTTTGATTGAAGAACGGGTTCGGTGTCGTTGTTGTTGCTGCTGCTGCTGCTGCTGTTTGACCGGTGAGATTGGACGATTGAAACTGTTGAGGGGGGTTAAATGAGGGAAAATTCTGTTGCGGCTGGGGGTAGCCTCCAAAAGTATTATTCATAAACTGATTTGAGTTCGGTGTAAACGGCTAAAAATACAAATTAATCATTACGTACATAAATCAAGCCCAGTGTATAGAACTAAGTTAATAAGAGGAAAAATACATAATTTTAATCAAAAGAACTAGATTAGAAGCAGTTGGAGACGTTTTGTCAAAAATTAACCCATTTGCTAGATAATAATAAGGAAAATGGCATCCAACTTATCTGCCCAAAGTAAAATACTCTATACTTTAGAGACCAAAACCCGAAACCGTCTGAGGGACCCTTCAGGAGGTAGTCAAAACTTCTGACAACCGTTTTGCAGACCAAACAAACCTCCTCTTACAAAATTTAACAAGAATCTCTCTTAAATAAATTCTTTCTCCATTCCCCTTGGTTTCCAAGAATTTCTTCTCTTACTTCCATCAGTCACCAAAAGGAAAATTGGAGGAGCCATTCTTAAGACTGTTAAGGAGGTCGTCTTTTAGACGATCAGGACAAAACTTCATGAAGAGCCATCAACTCTTATTGAGTAACTCCATTCTCTCTCCAAAATGGACTGGGAGGAGACCGACTGTTAAGGAGATGATCCAGCCAAAACTTCAAGGAGAACCTTCAAGTATTCAATCCTTCCAGCAATCATCTCTTTTTACTACCATTTTGCTGCTCAATCAAACCTCATCCAAAATATCACAAGAAACCTTAGTATACTAAGTGACATTAAAATCCGAACACCCAGTTTAAACAATTTTATTTTTATAAAACTTTGTATAAGTACTTACTGAAGCATAATGAGTAAATGATAAAAATTTCAAAATGATTGCATTGCTTTAAAGCCTTTTTACCTTTAATAATGTGTGGATGCACCCCGATGTATTACGCAATCTCTAACGCGCCTCATCAGGTGGTCAATGCCCTCCAACTCCTCTCGAAGTTCTTCTAGAGTCTGAGGAGGACGTTGCAAATTGAGCAATCTCCTATCCATCATATCCCACACGTGCTCAATTGGGGATAAGTCAGGAGATCTTGGTGGCCAAGGTAACAATGTAAGAGCCTCATGACCGAGCAACTCTCGGGATATGCAATGAATAAGGATTCTGCATGGGAACCCCAATATTTGTTCGCGGATCAAACGGATTAGAGGAGTAAACCTCGATAAAAAACCGGCACCATGGGGGAGGCAGCCATGTTGTGTGACTTGAGCAGCGGTAGCTACTGCGTCTGGAGGCAACCGTGAGAAAAAGCCTAGAGGAGTAAACTTCGATAAACAATCCGTAATCCACACTGTTAGCTACCATGGCAATGGATGAATGGCTCCGCGTAAGTCAGTCATAAACGGTGCCTCCGGGATATCTAGTGACCTCCCGGAGTACCCAGCCTTACCAGCACAAGCGGGGCTCTGTGGTGGTGGACTTCAATTCCCTAGCTACTCGTGGGATGTGCAATGGATTGCAAGGAAATAATAGAATAGAAAGTAATGGAGGAAGAAAAGGAATTTTTGGTAAATCTAGAAAGGTGAAACGTACTCCAGATAAAGCAGGAGAGTCGGGTGAGTGGACGGTGAAGAGGAAGGAGGTATCGTCTTTGGAGGATAGGAAGCAGAAAAGAAAGCAGAAGGAGAAAAGAGGTAAGGATCGAGAGATTAGGAGGGGGGTAGACTGGGTGAATGTAGAGGATCTGAAGGGAATGGTAAAGCGGCTGGAGGAAAAAGTGAATAAATTGGAGGAACAGAAGATGGCGGCAGAAAGGAGGGTCAGGGAATTAGAGCGGCTGATAAGAAAGGAGGATTTGAAGGAGAGGAATCAAGAAGGGAGATAGGACAAAGAGACTGGGAGGGTTGGAAGGAGGTAAGAGATAGGGCTTGGGATGTTATAAATGGGGAGAGCATAGAAGAAAAGATGGGAAATCCAGTGGTCGTAGATGACAGAATTAAGGTAGTGTGGGTAAACAAGAAGGATAGTGGAATGGAGAGAAGGATCCAGTGATTGTATCGGGAAAGGTTCCCAACCCCGGTAGAAAAAGGGGAGGAAATGGAGTGGATCAAGCAAGTAAAGATCTCGGAGAGAAAAGGGGTAAAAACGAAGGAGGAAGAGCGAATCTGCCGAATGGAGGGAGATGGTAGGTATGAAAGGAAAGTTTTTGATTTGCTGAGTCGGATGTTTGGAGATATTGATTGTGGGGACAGTGTTGGGCTGCACAGACTCGAACATATGGGGATGGAGGGATTAAGGAAAACGGTGGCATGGGTAAAAAAGAGAGGGACTAAGGTGACAATATATACAGAAAAGGAATGAAGCGGTTATCCTGAAGGATACAATTAGGAGGGGATTGAAAAGATTAAGAAGGGGTTAGGGGAGATGAAGGGGGAGTGGGTAGATAGACTCAGAATATCAACGAGCAGGGAGTTGATAATTGAAGCAAAGAAGGGAGTTTAGTTGAGGAAAATGCTGGGCGAGGTGGAAAGGGTTACAGGAGCAAGGGCGGTGGAGGCAGGAAATTTTATTAAAATAAAATCATTTAAACTGGGTGTTGGGATTTTTATGTCACTTTCACCATCTGTATCCAAACCTTTCACTATGCTCCAAATTTTCCCAACGGAAATTTGAGGAGCTGTTCTTAAGACAGACTTTTAAGGAGGTCGTCATAGACAAACTCTTAGACGATCTGTCCCAAAGTAGAGTTGTTTAATAATTAAATCCACTTAAGTAACTGAAAAACAATCCCATTTCTTCTTAGAAGATTCATTCAGAGATCTTCCTTGTCTCCAAAAAGTCTACTTTATGGTCTTCTTCATCAGTGTTCCTGGCTTGAGTCGTCGCTAAGAGAATCTTTAGAGACACTAACAACATAATTCCTCCCTTTCAATTCGGCTTCTGATCTGTCCAAATTCCACAATCAATAGCCAAAGTAATAAACCACCGACAACTGCATGTATATGCAAAAGGCTTTCGACCAGATAAAACATGTTGGTATGATAAAGCTAATAAATATCTTCAGAGAGGAAGAGAATGCATTACTGGAAAAATTAAAGAACTAAGTAAAGAGTCTAAAAATGACAAGAACGCGCCTCAGGGCTTTAGAATGGCAAAATGTCTTATGGGGCTGCAACTAGCAGTGACCATCTGGAAAAACTTATACAGCAAGAAAGCTTGATTAGGCTGGATGTCGTCAAAGGCGGATCTAAAGTCAGTTAAACTTTTGCCATTGAAACAAGATCGGAATATGCAACACTGATTGCATTTGAATGAAAATATTTGCCCAGAACTCAGTTATGTAAAATATGTGTACCTGACAGGGGAAGAAAAACTCCATTGTCTGCTAAAAATACTGAGAAAGATGGTTTGAGGCCTGAAGAAACAGGAATGCAAATAATGCTTTACTGTAAAAAAAACCAATCCTGGACACATTTGTTCTATCTTTGTAGTTTCTGAAGACAATGGAGCAACTAAACCTCGGCAAGGACCCTACCTCATGTGGCCATGCCCCAACACTCTTCCAACTTACATTCAGACAATAAAACCCTTTTTGCAACAGCCCCAAACAATAAAACCTTCAATTTGCTGGCAGAGATTATCAAACTTCATTATGGCATTGACATATTGACAGTAAAATAGAGACAATCTAGTTACTAAATTTGACTTTACCTGTATTTGATTTTGAGGGGTGCTTTGAGGATATTGCTGCTTAAACCAATTCTGCTGCTGTTGGTGTGTTTGCTGCTGCTGCTGCTGTTGAGGCCATTGAACTGTAGCTGGCATTTGGTTCAATCCACTTCCGTTTTGCATCGGAAAACCGGCACTTTGAAAGTTGGGAGTACTTCCGAATCCTTGGAAAGTTCCTTGCGCAGGCTAAACGAATTTTTAAAATAAAAACCAAATTTTCAATTTAAAGTAATCTATCGATTTTATTTACCTGTGGAAACTGGTTGAAATTATTACCGCTAGGCCCGTTTCCGTACAACGCCATTATACTATCCTTATCCAATTTGACTTTTTCCTTTTCCGCGGGTAATACTTGATTGAAGAAACTTTCTTCCTCCTTTTTAACAGAATCGAAAACCTCTTGCTTGTCTTGTTGCTTGACCTCCGACGTCGATGTTGGGGCAGACACGAAATTACTGAAATTATCCTCGAGATTTTGTAAACCTAAACCGATTATACAATGTTAGTGCTTTAATTTAATAATAGAATAGAAAATTTTACCTAAAATTTAGAACGAAGTGAAACATATACACAAAAAATTTTCACGACGAATATCACAAAAACGACACAACAAACAAATTGAATTTCTAAATTTGTTGATCAGATTACTAGATTTATTGAAAATTGAGCGCCATGGCAACCTAACCAACGTCTCGCCTATATATTTATACTAGAGGCGAAGAACTATCGATAGCACTATCGATAGTATTGAGTATCGTTTGCCATCGATATTTTTTTAGACTATCGATAGTTTTCGATAGTACATGTTTTTCTTTATTTCTGCGTTTTTAAAGATAAATATTCTAGCTTTCACACAATTTTGTGAAACTAAAATGGCTGGAGCCATTATATCGGGCAGAAGATCTATAGACTTAAACCCAAAAATGTAGAAATGATGATATTTCTGCATAAAAATGCTTTACTTTTGCATTTGATAACAACAGTTACTACATGCACTTTACCAGATGTTTTTTCATTTTGAATTTTTGTAAAAATGTTCAGTATTAATATTTGAATTTATCCCAAAATCTAAATAAAAATTGAAATAGGTATTGGGTTAAGTTTATCCTTTTATTTTACATAATATTTGCTTATTCTACTACTACTAACTCTTGGTCAAAAACTATCGATAATTATCGATAGTGAAGTGTAGGACTATCAGTAATTATCGATAGTCACGTCACGACTATCGATAGTTCTCCACCTCTAATTTATACAGCCAGTGAACCAAAAAAAATTAGGTTAGGTTAGATTTATGGAAAATTGAGCGCCATCGCAACCTAACCTACGTCCGCCCCTATATTTATACAGCCACTGAATCGACAAAAATTATTTTTACTTTACTCTTAGCAGAAATTTTGTTGGCAACAGAAACTCTCATCCCTATATTTATACAGCCAGTAAACCAAAAAAATTAGGTTAGGTTAGATTTACTTAATCAGAAATGACATGTATTTATTGTTGTCTAAACAAGCTCTAAATTTTCAATAAAACTAAAATCGGAAACGAGTGAAGTTCAGATTATTTGAAATTACGCGATCACCATGGAGTTGGCGCCATCTACATTTGGAAATTTGTACGTAAAACTCCGGGAATACAAACATTTTGTCATAAGATCCTGTGTTGATTATTTCTTTGTTGTTGTATATATAGTTCGATTTTTTTTATTTAAGCATAGGTTTGATATGAGTAGTAGTCAAAAAATTTTTGTTCAGTGTCAAAGTGCAAGAATTATTCATCTGCAAATGTATCCAGGCATTATTTTCCCAGAAGCTAACTAAAACATGGGGAATTCGACTGATTGCAGCTTCTGGAACCAGTAAACAAGAAAAAACACTAGGTATACATAAAGTTCTTGTGAGAACCTTAAGTTTGGAGAGAAGAAATATTAAATATTAAAGAGATGGATGGTAATTTTTTAAGAGCCCTGAATTATGTGCCAACTTAGAGGTCTTTAAATTATTTTTGGCAATATCTATCACAAGATTAGGTTAGCTGAGTAGAAATTAACAAAGCCCAGAGTGGATTTTGCATCTTCCAGCAGAGGGTGTCATTGAGACATCGCGTTGTTGATTAAATTTTCAAGGGCTTTACTCTGACTGCTGCTAAGAGAAATGGGTCTGTATGATAAAGGTTTTATTGGGTCTTTCAAAGGTTTTAAGATCATGACATCAACATTTTTGGGAAGTAGAATTGAAATGAGTTAAATAGCTTTGGAAGATGTGGCAAATCCTTCAGGGACCTGCTTGGATGCTTCAAACACATTTTTGTCTAGAGAAATTGGTGTGAAGGAATGTTTGTGGTGAGATCCACTTCACATTTGGTTGAAAAGGAGGTGCATATAGAATGCTGGTGAAATGCCAGGAAAGAGTAGGGATATAACAATAAAATCATCCAGTACTGGAGATCGTGCCAGATGCAATTCAACCATAAAATGAGAGTAGATGAATCAAAAAAGTTCCAAACTGTAAAGAAGTAGGTGAAGACCCAAGATGAAAGTAAATAAGAATTATAAGCAATGAATTGGTGATTTTGATAGCTAGGCAGGACACAAAATACTAGAAGATAAATTTGGAAGGAAAAACCACAAACAAATATGAGTCATACTAGCATTGAAGGAAAAGAAAAATTTGGAGATAAAATTAAAGATAAAGTTTGTAAATCACTAATCATTATAGAATTTTTATTATTTTGAAACAAATTGTAATCAAAACTATATAAATTCACAACTCCATTGTCTGTTAATAGCGGTGGGCGGTTAATATTCTGATAACATCTTAATCAGAGCGAATGGTTTTAAATTAATAATCAAAATGACCTTTAATAGATTATTTTTATGATAAAAAAATAATAAATAAATGCCTACTGACCCAGATAATTAACAACATTTAATTCCATTAATGCAAATAAAATTTCAAAACTTACAAGGTGTCAAAATATTTCCTATTTATAATAAGCTAATAACAAAACAATTTAGGAAGATTTAGCAATTAATTATTAATGTATCTGTAATGTGTAAGATTTTTGTAAGACTTACCTAATAAATCACTATCTTTCTTCTCTGGTTTGATTGTATTTTCTACACTATTGATGGCCCTGGTAAGTTTAGGGCTAGGATTTGTTGGTTTAGGTAATTGAGGAACTTCTACTGCCCCCAAGGGCTTCTTATCCACTGTGGTTTTCTTTTTGCGTTTATTCTTTTCCACTTCCTCATCAATTTCTTTCTCCCAATTTACTTTTGGTAATGGAGGGGCCACCCATTCACGTGCTATGTATTTTTTGTGTTCATACTTTGCTCTAATGAAGGATTCTAAACTGGAATCACTCTGGGGACGTCTGAAATTATCTGGAAGGTTTGCTTCATATACTGCCCTAGCTCTAAAAATATCACTATAAAAACAGCAAATGTATTTTTAAAATGCTTTATCTAACCTGGAATTTCCCATTTGTTGCAATGAAACAACTTGTTCTGGAGTCCATGAATCTAAATTTACAGATTTTACTTTTGAAATATGTACTCCTAAGTTTCTGTGAATTCCTGCACATCTTATACACAAAAAGACTCCTATATTCCAAGATGCCCATCTAGGTGCTAAATTTTAAAATTATTTATTAATAACTCAATTTATTAACTAAAAAAGTAGTTTAAACTTAAAATCAAGCATTTATAATGAAAATTATTCCACAAAATAAACCTGTTTTTAAGAATTACGTGTTTTAATACTATAAACACAATCATGATTTAAATTGGTCCTCCCAAGTAGCAGCTATTTCATTTTTATTGATATTAATTCATTAGTCACGACTATTATCTATTTTAAATGAGAATACTTTAACTAATCATCATTGAATAGCATAAAAAGTAATGATAAAAAAATATTAAAATTACCTTTTGAATCACAATCCACACAGTATTTATTATCTTCGTCCCTTAATAGAGTATTTAAAACTGACTGGCATTTATTTTGCAATTGCTTGGTTTTGTCTTTTTCTGATTTTAAACTCATTTTTTCTATTGAATTATTTATCAACACAAATTAAAACGCTCATGAATGACAACTCGGGGTGGTTGCCATTTCCTAAACGTCACTATTGATAATGCGCCTGCGTTACCATTTCGATTTCACCTCGGAGAAGGGGAAGAGACGTTGAAGGTTATAAATAAAGTTTTATTTAAATAAATAAGTTATATATAATTAAAATTAAATAGCAAAAATACATATTTACTGTTATTTTAATAGAATTAATAAAAACCTGTTAATTATTTTGTAATGAATACGAAGAATTACCTTTTAATACAAGGCTTTATTCTACAAAAAACTGACATAAATGATTGTCAACTTAATATGACAACTGATAATGTTATAAACGTAACTAAGGGAGAGTAATATCATGGCATTCTTCCCGCCTTCTTATTTTTCAAGGTAGTCTTCTAAATATTGAGGACGCCTTCGTGTCCTAACTGGCCTATCGATATTCAGTACTGCGTCTTGATTATTTTGGTTTAAGTTGTCTTGAATTATATGGTCTCGATTTTCTTGAACGATTTGGCCTTGGCTTTCTTGACAGCTTTGGTCTAGATTTTCTTGAATGCCTTGGTCTCGATCCGACTTGTCTTGATTTTTTGAAGCTCTTGATTTAGATGATCTTGAATTTGATTATTAGAATTTTCATTGGAATTAATTAATGATGTGTCTCCTCGAGGAGCTAAATGCCGAGTGGAAACTGTCTTTTCTTTCTCCATTTTTCATTCGGATATGGGCGTAATCCGAGTTGGCTTCTAGAAGTTGGACTTCATCAACTAAAGGTTCATATTTATTCATACGGACGAATCTCTTTAATAGCACTGGTCCTGGAGAAGCTAGCCATGTAGGAACTGACGCTCCATAAGTTGAGCGTCTCACATAGTTAAACAGACGTTCATGTGGGGTCGAGTTAATAGCAGTGCATAAAAGAGATCTAATAGAGTGCAGAGAATCCACTAGAACCTGCTCCCACTGGTTGATTTTCAAATTTTGAGATTTTAAAGCCAACTGGATTGTTTGCCATATGATTCCATTATATCGTTCGCACTGGCCATTACCCTGAGGATTATAGGGAGTCGTGCGACTTGAAGCAATACCGTTAGACTCTAAAAATGACTTAAGTTCGCGAGACATGAAAGAGGTACCTTGGTCAGAATGAACGTATGAAGGAGTGCCAAATATAGAAAATAATTGACGCAAACATTGGATAACTGTAGAGGATGATATGTCAGAACATGGAAATGCGAATGGGAATCTGGAAAATTCATCAACAACTGTTAGCAAGTACTTATTTTTTGAAGATGAAGGCAAAGGACCTTTAAAATCCAAATTAAGACGTTCAAATGGTGAGGTGGCTTTTATTAATGTTCCTTCATTTTTATGGAATTTTGGTTTAATTTCAGCACAAACAGGACATGAGGAGGTAATTTGACGGACGTCATCCACAGAATAAGGGAGATTTTTGCAACGTATCCAATGGAAAAACCGAGTAATACCAGGGTGACACAAAGAAGAATGTAAAGCAAATAATTTATTTTGATCAACCGATGATAAAGTAGCAGAAGTAATACGGGAAAATGCATCAGCAACAGTGTTTTGACTTCCTGGTCTATAAACGATATCATACTTGTAGCATGACAATTCCAAACGCCAACGTTGAATTTTTTCATTTTTGATTTTTGAAGAAGACTTGTTGTTAAACATAAATGCCACTGACTTCTGGTCCGTAACGAGCTGAAAATGTCTGCCAATTAAAAAATGTCGCCACTTTTTCAGTGCTTCTACTATTGCGTACGCTTCTTTTTCGACTGAAGAATGCTTTTGTTCCTGAGAGGATAAGGTTCTTGAAAAAAATGAGACTGGTCTACCTGATTGAGATAACTGAGCAGCTATCGCAAACTCCGAGGCATCGGTTTCAACAGTTAATACAACGTCGTCATCAATTGAAGAAATCGAAGAATTGGCTATGTCTTGTTTGAGCTGTCTAAATGCCGAAATTGCTTTTTCAGATAATGGAAAACTTGTGCTGTGTGCCAACGGCTGAATTTTTTTCGGAAAATTTAGGGACCCATTTAGAATAGTGTGCAAACATTCCTAAAATTCTTCGCAGAGAAGCTGTAGAATCAGGTACTGGTAAGTTTAAGAGAGGCTTAAGTCGTTCTGGGTCCGGCTTCATAGTTTTGTTGCATATTAAATACCCAAGAATGGAAATCGATCTGAGGGAAAATCTTGATTTTGTTTCATTAATTGTTAAGCGGTACTTCTTAATGACATTTTTAAAAAATTTGTAAATTTTTATCATGTTCTTCTTGTGAGTTACCGCAAACAGTGACGTCATCCAGATAAGTATATACGCTTTTAAGATTCTCTTTCTTGATGATGCTATCGATGGTCCGTTGAAAACAAGCAACTCCATTGGTAACACCAAACGGAATACGAGTAAATTGGTACAAATTTCCACAAGCTTCAAATGCAGTATAGATCTTTTCTTCATCTTTAATTGGAATTTGGTAATAGGCACTACGGAGATCAATTGTACTAAAAATGGAATACTTTGAAATTTGGCTTACAATGTCTTCTATCCGTGGCAATGGATATGCATCCAATAATGTATATTTATTTATAGTTTGAGAATAGTCAATACACATGCGTTTCTTGTGGTTTTCACTTGAAACTACGAGAGGTTGAGCTCGCCAGGGGGAGATACTGGGTTCTATGATCTTTTCTTTTAGAAGATGTTTGATTTCTTGCTCAATAAAGTTGAGGTCTGAAGTTGTAAATCGGCGGGATTTTATTGCGATTGGTTTGCAATTAAACGTCAAATTTGAAAATAAACTGAATGGTTCAACATTTGCTACTGCTAGATTGCATATTGATAGGGCAGATTTATCCCCTCCAAAGAGAATTTCGAGTCGGGAATGTTGTTTGAGAATATCATGACCAATGATTGCTTCCGTGCAGAGTTCATCAAGGACTAAAAGCTTTACATCTGAATAAGTGTTATCCAAAATTTGTAGGCGTACAATACAATATCCAAGAACTTGCGATGTGAGAGATAATGACGCCATTTTAACATTGATTCTTGACGGGAAAACAGGAATATTTCTACTGGCAACAATTTTACTTGAAATATAGCTATCAGAACTTCCTGTATCGACTAGTGCATCTGTGATTATGTTGTTTATTTTAATTTGAATAATGGATTTTGATAGACAACTAGGAGAGGCAGCAGAAATCATAGACAAAATAGCAGCAGACGACTTCTGAGCTCTTCTGGTGTTACTTGATCTACACACAGTTGAAAAATGACCCCTTTTATTGCAGGAATTGCAAATTGCATTTTTAGCAGGACAATGTTGGGGCAGGTGTCTATCTCTGCCACAAAAGAAACATTTCTGAAAGATGCAGCAGCCGTTAACTGCCTGGTTGATGAGTTTTCAGAATCTTGTGACGGTTCTGCGTTTTGTAAAACGGCAACACTTGAATCAAAATTTGATGAATATGATTCAGCATGTTGCTTGGCTATTTCTAACGCTCTCGCAGTATCATATGCTTGAATTAAGCTTAAAGAAGAGTGCTCTAGAAGCCGCTGTCTAATTTGAGGTGAACTCAAGCCACTGATAAACGAGTCTCGAATGAAATCATCTCTATTTTGCTCTGCAGTAACAGCTTTAAAATTGCAGTCTTTGCTCATCTGCTTCAAGATTTGTAAATATTGGTCAATTGACTCACCTGCTAGTTGTTTTCTTGATGAGAGAGAATGTCGGGAGAATATTTCATTTTTGGGCTTTATGTAGAGGCTTTCAAGGGTTTTTATGGCATCTTCATACGTTGTACTCTCACTAATGGACTCAAAAACGACTGGACTCACGTAGTTTATTAGTAGATTCAGCTTCTTTTTGTTGTCATGTACATCTGCCGCTTCCAGAAAATTCACGAATGATCGGTACCAATGATTCCAAAACTGACCTGCATTTCCTAGTGTAATATCAATATCTAATCGATCGGGGCGAAGCAGCTTATCCATTTTAGAGATTTTTTTGTAGAATAAATTGTAATGAATACGAAGAATTACCTTTTAATACAAGGCTTTATTCTACAAAAAACTGACATAAATGATTGTCAACTTAATATGACAACTGATAATGTTATAAACGTAACTAAGGGAGAGTAATATCATGGCATATTTATTGAAAATAGTAGTTCAAAAGACTAAAGTAGACAGTTATAAAAAAGAAGAAGAGTTTGAGCTTTTGAACTGTCAGTTTTGTGTTTTGTTAATCATAGATAATAAATATATAGTTTAAATATAAGAAAAAGTAGTTTATTGGAGCTTTAAAAATATATAAAAATGAATCCTTTAACGTAAGTTTTTAATATCTATTTAATATTTTCATTATTATACTCTTTAATTTTTTTTAGTAATATGAAAAATGTGTTAAAATTGAGCGAAAATGAGTTGGCTACTAAAAATAAGACTTCTTGGCATGACCAGTATAGGGATAGTGCTTGGATATTTGTAGGTGGTTTACCATTTGATTTAACTGAAGGGGATATTGTTTGTGTTTTCTCACAGTAAGTATTTTTACGTTTTTGTTTGTTCAATTAAATAAAAGATTAAATTTTTAAGATATGGGGAAGTGGTTAATATCAATCTTGTACGTCATAAAGATACGGGAAAATCGAAAGGGTTTTGCTTTATTTGTTACGAAGATCAAAGATCGACGATATTGGCGGTGGATAATTTTAATGGTATAAAGATATTAAATAGAACTATAAGAGTGGATCATGTAGCGGATTACAAAGTTCCAAAAGAAGGTAAAAAGACCGATGAAGAGACTAAACAACTGTATAGTGAAGGATGTGCTCCTAAACCTATAGTACCAGTTAGTAGAAGTCCTCCTAGAGATGTTAGAGAAACCATAGCTGATCAAATTGAAGCAGATATTAAGTTACCTCAAAGATTACCAATTTATTCAGTAAAAAAAGAAAAGGAAGATCCCATTAAAACTGAAGTTAAATCTGAAGATTTAGTTGTAAAAAAGAAAAAAAAATCAAGTAAAAGGAGTGATAGTTCAGATGAAGACAGATCAAAAAGAAAAAAGCACAAAAAAAGGAAAAAGGATGATAAAAAAAATAAGTAGAGAATAGTTTTAACTTTTAATTACTTCTTTATTATCTGTTTGTACATGTTTATATTCATAAAAGAACTTTGATATTGGTGTGGTTTTAATTTTGGCACTGCCCAAACATTCCCCATCCTTTGAAAAAACTGCATATTGTCCATTGGTTAATGCTCTTTTTTCTTCATCAAGTTTTACTATTAAACCACCTTTAGTTTTACATATTTGACAACCAATCCAAAATTGTGTATGTTGAAACTTGAAGTCACATTCTAAGATACAACCAGATTGCAATTCAGGAGGCTCTGAATGAATCCAGTAGGGTTCTTCTGTGAAAAGTAAGTCACTGTAAAGCAGGGGATGGTCAGTTCCTGATGCTACATAAATTATATTATTTTCCACATCTTTTCTTCCTATAAAGTAAGCCAAAGGAAGACCTCCTATTCTTGTTCTTTGACCCAATGTCCATTTATGGATACCTTGATGTTGGCCCACTACTTTTCCTGTATCAATGTCTATAAAATCACCTGGTTTATCTGGAATATACTAAATAATTATTCAAAAATTGGTTAATTTTTTTCACCACTTACTTCTTTAATAAAGTTTTGGAAGTTCCTTGATCCTATAAAACAAATACCCATACTTTCAGGTTTCAAAGCAATTCTTTCTAATCCATTATTAATTGCTAAAGATTTCACTTCTTGTTTAGATAAATTTCCTATTGGAAACATTGTTTTTCTTAACATTTCTTGTCTTACTTGGCAAAGAAAGAATGTTTGATCTTTTTTACTGTCTTTTGGCAATAATAATTTAACATCTACAAATAAATACTAGTTATTTATAGTTTATTGTTAATCTTGTTATATTTTACTTTTGTTCGGATCATATTTTTCAAGAAATTGTCCAAAACTACTTTTAGCATAGTGACCAGTTGCAATTGCATCACATCCTAGTACCTCAATAGCATATTTGAAGAAGTGATTGAATTTTATGTTTTTGTTGCATAAAATATCAGGATTTGGTGTATAACCCGATTCGTATTCTTTGATTAATTCACTACAATTAAAATATACTTATCAAATGGGACTTATTAAAATGTATAAAATATTTACCAAAATACTTCGTTCCAATACTGTTTAACGAAATTCACGTGGTGTAACTTTATTCCTAACTCATCACAAACATATTGGGCGTCTTTAAAATCTTCTTCGCTACTACAAACCCCTTTTTCGTCCCTAATATCCCAGTTTTGCATAAAAACGCCCTGTATGTTGAATCCTAAAAATCGTTTTATTTATACAAGATTTTGCAATAAAAAAATGTACCTTTTCTTTTTAAAATCAAAGCGGCTATCGTACTGTCCACACCACCCGAAATTCCTACAGCAATTTTTTTAAACATTTTTGTAAATAAAATAATTTAACCTAACATATTAAATTTCTTCTTTTTTATTTTTCGATGTTCCAAACCTACCTTTAACTTTTCAAGGTCAAAATATAACCTTGAATTTGACAACAATGACAAATTGTGCGAATTCTTTGTTTTGTAGTGGTATTGGTGTCGTATTACCGCGCTTATTTTTATGTTTACACACTACATTCTAATTATTTAAACAATTTGTAAATAACTTTTAACAATGGGAGTAAGTATTTAGTATATTATGCATATCGGTGGATGTAATTGTGATATTTTTTAGAGAAAAACAGCTGCTAGTACTGCAAAAAGTAAAGAAAAACGTATGCAACGAAAGGAGGAACAAAATCGAATAAGTCAAGCCATGGCCACTGTTTCTCTAGCAAATAAATTGAAGGATCCTTTAGAACCTTTCCCCGTGTTTAGGAAATTTAATAAGAATGGTTTAGATGTGGAATTATTTACTAAGAAATCTGTAGACTTGGATCAATCCATAAAAGATTGGGCTTTTAATTTAACTAAGAAGAATATGCAGCTTAAGTATGTTTTTGTTTTGAAATAGTTGTTTTGTTTTAACCTATTGCTTTTTTAGGTATGATCAATGTACATGGGGTTGGTGTGACTCTAAAAAACTGGAAGAATTAGAGGATGATGCTGCATGGTTTCTTGTAGCGAAGTCAGTAGATGGAACTTTGTTGGGTTTTTCTCATTTTAGGTTTGATATAGAGGAAGGTCAGGAAGTACTGTATTGGTAAGTTTGTTTGAATAACTTTTTGTCTCAGTTAATCATTTTTTTGTGGTTTTTAGTTATGAATTACAGTTGGATCCATTTTATCAAAGAAAAGGTTTAGGTAAATTTATGATGCAAGTATTGGAACTTATAGCTTTTAAGAATAGTATGAAAAAAGTGATTCTTACAGTTTTAAAAAATAACCAGTTTTCCAAGTTCTTTAAAGCACTCAACTACGAATTAGATGAATCATCTCCTATAGATGATGAAGAGGAAACTTATCCTTATGAAATTCTTAGCAAAGTAAATAAACGACTTGTTCCATTTCAGTCTCCAATGAAGACAAACTCAAATCATTGTTGTTCAGGACATGATCACCACCACTAATTTTAGATTTAAAAAAAACTCCAATTATAATTTTAATTTTTATTTTATACATTAATCTGTAGAAAATAAACCCCTTTTAATTTACTGTCTTTTTTTTTATTTTCATTATAAATAAAGCAAATATAAGATGTACTTAAGTTTATTTACAGTTTACTATTCAAGAATAATATAAAGTTACAAAGGTCCGCCGTTATTAATAATAGCGATTTCTTGTTCGTCTATGGCCTTTCGTTTGAACCTAGCAGGTAATTGGAAATCCCACAATTCCACTTGTTGTTGCTGTTGCGGGGCTCCTTGATCATGTTTTACAGATACTGCGGGCTGAGATTGTTCCAGTTTGGACGCTCCGTACCTAAATTTAATCAATCTGTGTGATAATTTTGGAGTAAACGAAACCGATCTTCTTCCTAAATATGCAAGCATTTTTTATAATTTTCACTTTTAATTAATGTTTTAATTATATCACAACTATAGCCTAATAAAATGTCATTTTTTACTTCGTAACTATAAAACCTTTACTTATCATTCATTTAGCCACTTTATTTTGAATTTTGTGTTCTATGATTCAAACATTTGACACGTTAGTTGGGGTGCGTTCAGAAATATCCACGTGGAAGTAAAAGTTCCGCAAAACCGTTCAGAAAGTATGCTCGTGTGATCCTCGAAACGCCCAAAGAACACCCAAAATCGTTCAGAAACCTATGTAATAATTCCCCGTGGAACTCTAATTTTACCATGCTCATAGAATGGGATAAGAATTACTTGACATGCGCATAAAGATAAATTTTCAAATAGTAATAGCGTAATAGATTTGTTTTGTTTGTTTCCTATGCTTTGGTTAGGTTATATATTATAAAAATTCTTTGCTGAAATTGTGTTTATTTGTGAGTTTTAATTAATTTGGTTACAAGTGTACATATTTCTTGTCTTTTCAATGTGAGTATTTATTGGAATTAGTTCATGATTTAAAATCATATAGAGTTATTTTTACTCAATTTTTTCATATCGTAATATGGACATAAAAGAAACCGTAAATATTTTTGATTATTTATAGTTAACAATGTCTGTTGCTTCTCCTGATACACATATGATTTGTGTTGACGAAAATGACGGCATATTACTGCAGGATGGGATGGTTGTCCTACAAGAAAAATCCAGTAAGTATTATGTATATTTGTGCTTTATTGTTATTCACACCATTAGAAGTATGTCATTTAAAGGCTATCTTCTGTTCACATCTCATACCCTTTATTTTTATTGCAGCTGGTGATCTTTGTTATACAACATATAACATGGACTTTTGTCAAAATTTTGGAGTGGAGTATGAGACAATTGAAACAAAAAAAAATACAAAAGCTAGTTGGTGCAGGAATGGAACTTTAGTTATGCTAGACCAATACAAAAAAAATATGAAAGAAATGTTTTCAACAAAAATTAAAAATGATACTGTTTGGAATATTATTGCAAAAGGTGTTAATGAAGCTGGATTTCCAATGTCAGGGATCCAATGTAAAGATAGGTTTCACTACTTAAGAAATCTATACATAAAAAAGAAAGATAATATGAACAAAAATAAGAATTCTGGAGCAGGACCCATCAAGTTTGAGTTCTTTGAAGAACTAGAGGAGATTTTGGGAAAGAAACCCAATGTAAACCCCAAAAATATTGCTTCCTCTAGTCGAGAGATAACGGTTGGTAAGTAATTATGCAAGAATAATTTCAGTTGATATTATAATATTCTCCTTATTCATAGATGAAAACTCAAAAATATGTTCACCTCCACCAAAGAAGAAAAAACAGATGAGCATAGAAGTATTGGCTGAAATAGAAAATAAAAAAATTGATGTCAGGGAAAGGCATCACCAAGATAATTTGGCATTAAAGAGGGAAGCCCTGGCTGCATTTAAAGATGCTACATCCCTCTTGGAAAAGTTATCCCAAAAAGATTAAGTTAAGGTCACATTTGTTAATTAAGTGTAGAGTATTATTGTAGGTTTAAGATTCAGAATTATATATTTATTTTCTTGTTTTCAACTGCATAAAAGTTTATTTTTTGTTTTTATTAAATAAAATTACACATATTTTTTACAAATATCTATTTATTCAAAACTCACCAATATAAAAAAAATAATAAATGTTTAAATTCACTAAAAAGAATGGTAATAGTATCATTATTTTGAAGCATGATTGGAAAGTAAAATATTGAAATTTGTTTTTCCCATGTTCTCATGTAAACTTAAATATAGAATTTTCTAATAAAACTTCCATAGTTTATAAACTTTCATCAAAACAGCTGACACTGAACTTAAAAGTTAATTTTTTTAAATAAGCCATGGAAATTTTATTAAAAAGTTCTTCCCTTATCTGTTGTTTAATAATTCACACAACTGATCACGAAACTGAATTCCAGCAACATTGTTATTAAAAATATTTACAATTTCCTCATGATTGTCAGGATTTACAAACTCCACTCCTTCAGCTTCATAGTTATTTAAATTGTTATCAACACCATTTAAACAAATGTTATGAAGTACACAAGCTCCTAACACTGTTGCAGGTATCAGGTCACTTCTATTCATATCTAAATACCTTAATCTTCGAAAACGTCCAAATAATAAAGCAAAACTTCTTTCTATAGTCTGTCGAGTTTTTGATATTAGATTATTAAAATTTCTTTGATCAGCTGTTAGACGTCCTCTGTCTATATAAGGAGGTACACACCAATTTGTTGATGGATATGCCTTATCCCCAATAATAAAATGGCCTTCCAGAAAGTAGAGATTTGGGTTTGTCACTATATTCCTGTAAATGTCAGAATTTTGAAAAATTCGTCGATCATTAACTGAGCCCGGATACCCTGCAAAGACATCTGTAAATTTTAAATCAGCATCACAAATTGCCTGCAATGTTATTGCATAATTGCATTTTCTTGTAACATAAACTTCAGGGTCTTCTGATGGTGCTTTTATTGGGACGAAAGTTCCATCTATTGCTCCAATAACATTTGGTACTCCAGCAATTCTTTGAAAGGAATTTGTTACCTCTAATATTCTGTTACCTTGAGGCCACACAATTATTTGAGAAGCAATTTGATTTAATGCTGTCACTACTCTTTCAAATGAAACAAAAAGGGATGACTTTGACATTCCAAACCGATCTCCAACAGACCTACAATTATTCATATATTATTAAAAAATAATAAGAATAAATTGGGCAATAAATTAACCTGTATGAATCTGGTGTAGCCAATAACCACAACACAGAAAGCAGCTGCTTTTCTGGATCAATGCATTGTCTGCCAATGCCATCTTGTCGGTTGAGCATTGGAAAAATCATCCTCAGTAAGTTTTGAAATGTGTCTTGGGATAATCTAAAATGGCTTTGAAACTGATTTTCTGTGTATTCTGGAATCACCCTTTCCAAGTATCCACTGATTCGAACAACTTCATTTTTTTCTCGTGTAATATTTGCTACGAAATTAGTGTAATCGTTAATCTCTTCATCGCTTTCATCTGAATCATCTTCAAATATTAATTGAAAGACATTTCTCATGTAGTTAGTAAAAACAATCAATATGTTATTCATTTTGAAAAACCCGCGAAATAACAGAACACCAATTACCACGACCGTTCAGAAAGTCTAACCTTCACGAATCATTTGGGTTAGAAAAATGAGATCACGTGATATTGCCAGGGTATAATCCTGTTTTTTCCACGTGGATATTTCTGAACGCACCCTTGGTGTATTCTTTGATTTGACATTATATTTATCTAGGTTGACAAGTACATAACCTAAATAAAATTAAAACTAAACAATTGTTTTAAAACTAATTTAAAATGGAAACAGAGGAACATTTATTGTCATTAAAAGGTAAATAATAGTTATATATCAAGGTAACGAATAAAACAATTTTTATTTGTAGTGATGAGGTTAACGAGACCTACTTTAGCTAGTCCCTTTCCTATAACTTGTGACAGTAAAGATTTACCTGGAAATTTATTGAATAACGCGCTACAGCAAGATCCTACGTCGGTAGAAGGTACCGAAACGTTGTGTGCTGGGCAGTTTTTATTACTGCCACAAACTCCTGTTAATATATATTTGGGTGAAACTTTTTCTAGTTATATTTGTGTATATAGTGACGATGACAAACCTATTAACAATGTTTCAGTTAAGGTAAATTAGTGAATTTTTTTCAGCAATAAAATTAATAAGGTAAGTATTTTAGGTTGATTTACAAACAAGTGTTCAAAGAATATCTCTGTCTTCTAATCCACCAACACCACAACTCCCACCAGATAAAACTGTAGATATTATTATACATCATGAAGTGAAAGAAATAGGAACGCACATGTAAGTGTTAATGTATTATATGTGTTAAATGTACTTAGATATATATTTTTTTATGGTTAGACTAATCTGTGAAGTAACTTATCAGTCTGCAATGGGTACACCAATGTCGTTTAGGAAGTTTTTTAAAATAATGGTGTTAAAACCATTGGATGTTAAAACAAAGTTATATAATGCTGAGAATGATGATGTTTATTTAGAGGCTCAAGTGCAGAATATAACTACAGGTCCAATTTGTTTAGAAAAAGTTGCTTTAGATGCATCTCATTTGTTTAATGGTAAGTAGAATTGCAATAAATGTTTGAATACTTGAAAAGAAGTACTTGATTTTAGTGATGTCTTTAAATTCAGATACAAAAGGTGGTAGTATTTTTGGTAAAGTAACTATACTTAAACCACAAGCTGTCTGCCAATTTTTATATTGTCTAACGCCAAACGAAAAATTGGCTTCTGATTTGCGATTGTTAAGTGGGGCGACTAATATCGGTAAATTGGATATCGTTTGGCGATCAAATTTAGGAGAAAAGGGTAGATTACAGACTAGTCAATTACAAAGAATGGTGAGAAGCGTTATTTTGTTTGTATTTAAGATATTTTTGCTGACAATTTTCCTTGTTTTAGAGTCCCGAATACGGCGATATTCGTATGACTATAACTGAACTGCCAAATTTTGTTGTTCTAGAAAAATTATTCACTTTTAAATGTAAACTTATCAACAATTGGTAAGTTTTTCTGTGTTAAATTTTGACTAGCTTTCATACAAACTTGTTTTTTTTTATTATTTTAGCGAAAGGATAGTCGATTTAATGATTTATTTAGAAAATATCGAAGGTATCGCCTGGTGCGACATCTCCGGTAGAAAATTAGAACCTTTACTTCCTCTATCGCATACCATCCTAGAATTTAAATGTATACCCTTGTTACCAGGTCTAAGAACAATTTCTGGTATTAAATTACTTGACACTTTCCTTAAGAGAACCTATACTTATGACGAGTTAGGCCAAATTTTTGTTATTGTAGAAGATGGAGGAGATAGCACTGACAAAGTTACCATTATTTAATCTAAATAGAGCTAAAAACTGTAAAATACTAAATTATATGTCATTTTTCACAGTATTTTAAGCAAAAAATTAATTTTTCTTAATTTTTTTCATTTTATTATATATATTTGTAAATATGTATTAAACATTTTTTTAAAATAACCTTTTTACTTACCTCCACAAAAAAGAAGAAATGGTTAGGTTTTATATGAGTGGTTTAACCATCCTTTCACTGAGTCTCTTAAGTATCCTATACCTCCTAATATGCTTGTCCACATCCATCTAGATCTGTTTTTAGCATCTCAGACCCTTCATCTCATCTGGTCTTCCTATTTCAATAATTCCTCTGGCAAAACTAAATATTTCTTCAAACCCTTCCCTGGTAATTAAGAATGCAAAGAAGTGCCTTGTTGGAATAAAAAGAAGAAATGTTAAGCAACTCTTTGAAAGTAGTCCTTCCTCCAAGCAGCCTTCACCACAATCTCCTCACCTTACAGTGATCAGCTGTTACTCTAGCATCTCTTTGATCCAATTCCATATAATAGAGTAAATCCTACTTGATACAGCAAATTAATAGAGAAAATTAGGAGACAAAGTTAATCAGGGAGTTTTGATTTTGTAAACTACTTTATCCAGTGTTGCTTTTGTTGATCTTCCTTTATGATAGGCATGCTTGTTTGGTACCAAGAGGTTGTTCCATCCTTAATATTCTTGTCAATCATTTTATCAGAAGAAATGACGTGATATAATTGGTCTGAAGGGTTTAGGACTTGTGTCGATCAGGGTCAAAGTTAAGCTGGCTCTAAATAACTTTTAGGAGGATGGACAGACCTTGAATACTTATTCTCCAGACATTCCCACAAGTCAGTAATTTTATTTGGTTTGACCAAGTCATCTGAAGGGATCTTGAACCAACTGATGTTCACTGGAATTACAGAGGTGTCTAACTACTGTAAGATACCTCATCTATTGTCTGATCCAGTTTAGTTGGGATCACCCCAGCTGGATTAGACCAGGGACGATAATTTTTGAAACCAAAAAAAATTACAGTAGAATGAAACCCATTAGAAAAGGAGGGGAATATGATCAAAATGAAAGGAAAAATAAATTACGGTCGATCCGAGTTCGGTGGTAGGGGGTTAGTTTTTAAGGGTAAAAAATGGTTTATCTTGATTTCCGGCTACTCTACACGTCCTATGCGAAAAAGTTAAATGGCAAAGTTTCAGGTAATAAAAAGATCTACAACTTTTGTATTCGCAATTTTTCACAAAACCTCAAAATTTGGGTGAAAAATTCAGAAATCAATGAATATGTTAGGCTTTTTAAAGAGAACCACTTGTGATTTTACTAACATCAGTGTAAAGTCCCTTTATTGTTCTCTAGTCAGAACACACCTTGATTATTGTTCTCCAGTATGGTCTCCGCATTACATTACTTATAAAGCTAAACTATAGAATCAGTTCAGTATAATATTTTAAGATACATTGCCTTTAAGATGCGTATTTTCCATCGTTGTAATATTTTAGAGCTTTTATTAAACATCCCTACCCTAGAGATTCTCAGAAAGCAAAGAAATCTCATACAGCTTTTTAATATATTTAATGGAATGTGTAATAGTCCCGAGCTTTTCTTTAAAATATAGTTAGTTGTTCCTCCTCTTGTAACTAGGCAAGTGCAAACCTTTCATGTTTCATTTCATAGGTACAACTAACAGGTCGGCTGAAAAGTCCCCGGTCTGACCTATAGATGACGACACTAGAATTAAATCCATTTCATTTTTAGATAGTATCAACCTTCAAAAGATTCGTGTAAAAATTTGACAGCTGTCGGACTATTAGTTTGTAAGATATTGCATTTTTAGTGAAGCAACTTTTGTTATTTTCAAAAAGATGGAAAAAAAAGAATTTTGTGTGCTTATTAAATATTGTTATTTGAAAGGAAAAAATACAGTTGAAGCAAAAGCTTGGCTTGATAATGAGTTTCCGGACTCTGCGCCAGGAAAATCAACAATCATTGACTAGTACGCAAAATTCAAGCGTGGTGAAATGAGCACCGAAGACGGTGAACGCAGTGGACGTCCAAAAGAGGTGGTTACCGACGAAAATATCAAAAAAATCCACAAAATGATTTTGAGTGACCGTAAAGTGAATATGATCGAGATAGCTGACACTCTAAAGATATCTAAGGAACGTGTTGGACATATCGTTCACGAATATTTGGGTATGCGGAAGCTCTGTGCGAAATGGGTGCCGCGCGTGCTTACAATCGACCAAAAACAGCAACGAATTGATGATTGTGAGCAGTGTTTGCAGCTGTTAAGTCGTAATAAACCCGATTTTTTGCGTCGATATGTGACTATGGATGAAACTTGGCTCCATCACTACACGCCTGAGTCCAATCGACAGTCAGCTGAGTGGACTGCGGCCGGTGAACCGCCACCAAAGCGTGGAAAGTCTAAACAGTCAGCTGGCAAAGTTATGGCCTCAGTTTTTTGGGATACACATGGTATATTGTTCATCGACTATTTGGAAAAGGGAAAAACAATCAGCAGCGACTATTACTGTGCATTATTGGAGCGATTGAAGACCGAAATCGCGAAAAAACGGCCCCATATGAAGAAGAAAAAAGTCTTGTTTCATCAAGACAATGCACCGTGTCACAAATCATCGAAAACGATGGCAAAATTGCATGAATTGGGCTTCGATTTGCTTCCTCACCCACCGTATTCTCCAGATCTAGCCCCCAGCGACTGTTTCCTTTTCTCTGACCTGAAGAGAATGCTCGCGGGAAAAAAATTTGGCTCTGATACTGAGGTAATCGCCGAAACTGAAGCCTATTTTGAGGACAAACCGAAGGAGTACTACAAAAATGGTATCGAAAAGTTGGAAGGTCGCTATAATCGCTGTATCGCCCTTGAAGGCAACTATGTTGAATAAAAAAAATGAATTTTGTCAAAATATTGTGTTTTACTATGGTAGACCGGGGACTTTTCAGCCGACCTGGTATGCAATGAATAGTTATCTCCCTAGGACACTCAGATTAGCTAACTCCATTGAGGACATCTCAATTTTTAATGTGTCAACTTTCAAGTTTAAAAAACATCTGATGGAGCTTAAACTTTGATATCAAATTTTCGAGTGTTGGCTGAAGTTATGGTGTTGTCACCCTCTACTGTATTTTGGGTTTTGGTTTTGCTGTTTTTTTCATAAATTTAATACCTGACGTGTTATCTTTTTTTTATTTTTAGAGCAATTTAACACTGTATATTTAGTGTGAGTTTGCTATCCTTACCCCTTTCCTGCTTCACCAAAGGGGTTGTGTATTATTCAGACCTCAACTCAAAGTGGTTGGTAACTCAAGATCACTCTCTAACTCTACAGAATCGATAAGAATTTAATAATAAGAATTGTCCACAAAAAAATTATAATTATATTTATTCAACAAATAATCTTTACAAAGGTAACACATTTAGACAGTTTTGATTCAAAAATAAAACACTGAAAATATCATTAAAAAAATCCGGGTAATAGTCGCAAGCTCTTGCGCAATCCGGAGCAAAATTAACCTCTAAAATTTTCGGTTCCATATCGCCATCTCCATTCCATTCCAACATTAGATCGACGGCATACAAAGCCCTAGATTGGGGACTGTGCGCTATTCCACAAGGAGGTTTTTGCGCTATTCCACACTCGAACATTTCTTTCAAAGTTTGGTAAATCATCTCTTCCACTTTATCCCAATTGTGCTCCGGATATTGCACATCCCAATTCAAAATAAAATCCGTACATTGCATATGCTTCAATTCCACATCATCCACGTAATTCATCACTGTAAAATGTTTCTCGTAATCATCGAAATCGTTCAACTCGAACAGTTTATTAGCGAATCTTAGGAAAAAGTTCTTGTAAACGTAACACTGTAAAGGTTCGACGCTTTTTAACAAAACCACATATCGAATATCAAATTTTACGTTACCCTCGCATTCGGGTCGATAAAACAGCACGGGGTTCGTGATGTATCTTTGAGCAATCTTTGGACATGTGAGGGAAACTCTTACAATATAATCCAAGTTATCTGTGATGTGTATATCCAAGCTCCTGGCAAGATTAAACGGTTTAACTATCCAGTAATTTTCTTCACCTTCCGATTCTCGTTTCTGGAAATAACTTACGAAGTTTGGTAATTCAGTGACTAAATTATAAGTAGTTGGGTACCAGTTTTTGTTTCTACACGTTACACAAAAGAGATCTTTCACTGTAAGTATATATTCGAAAGGAAATTGATTGATAAATTTGTTTGGAGAGTAACTAAATGTATTAAAATCTATAAAATGTTCAATGTACCATAAAATATCTGCTTCATCTTCCTCTTCGACTATACGGAACCTATTGTTGCTTAAATGTGATTTAATCTTGCTGTACTGTGAATAAACTTTGAGTATATCAGTTGAATTTGTTTGGTTTTGTAAGTTAAGTAGATTTGGTAAGCTTTCTTCTATACGACCTTGATAAAAATACTCGATTGGAGGTTGAGGTGGGATAATACTAAAATCTTCAAATGATTTATACGCCCAGGGTAGTAAAAGAGCGTCTCTTCTATCGGGATCTTGTTCCCCTTCAGCAAAATCTCTAGTTATTGTTTCCTCTTCCTCTATATCTCTTATTGGGAATAATATGGAGTAAGATGTTTGATCGTTTTCGTACCAGAAAGGTACTATTTTGCAATTTGGTTCGTTGCTATGGGTCACTCCTGTCCCTACTTCGTCCATTACGTACCAAATCGGTAAAATATCACCTATGTCACTTTCTGAATTACGAATGCAGTAATAATTATTGATTTTCCACATGTGTTTAAACAATTTATCCACTAATGCATAAGGCTCTTCGTTAGGATCGAAATCGAATATGTTACAAAGTCTTTTTCTTAGTGCTTCATAAAAGAGAAGTATACTTCTTGCTTCGTTTATTCGGCAACTCCAAGCGTGATCTATAAGATAGATGTGTTCTGATTCTGTCGTCTTTATACTTCTTATAGCTCGAAGAATAAATTTCGATTGAATAATATCTTCTTCATCGCCATCGTATTCGATCTTAAGTAAATTAAAAACAGCGGACACATCGAACGTTTTATTCATTAATTTAATGTACAAACTTCTCCATAGATATTCCGGTACACCCGAAGATACTAATTGATCTCTATGGATCTTCAAGAAATCTTCCATTTTTTGGAAATTACATGTATTTTTTTCAATTTTTTTTGAATTTGAAAAAATAATTTGAATATTGGTTAAGTGTGCTAATTCTTCTTTTTTTAGATTTTGTTGGTCTCGTCCGGAAAAGGTAACTAGCAACAATTAGAGTGTGTAGTTACTTTTGGGTGTGAATTCATCTTTTGAATTTATTTACTCTTCCTAGTTTTTAAATGGACTAAAGAAAAATTGTTATTTAATAAAATAAAATGTTATTTTTAAATTCTATACAGAAAATCGACGTGTCGTTTTTAAATTTCCGATATATGTTGGTTTAGCCACAGCGAGAATGTGTCAAATGTCACTAAGATTTTGACATGTCACAAAAATTTAAATATTTGAATCGGCAAATTTCTTTATATAAATATTTTGAGAAAATATAAACTGCAGTTATCACAGTAAATGAATATATTTTCATAATAGTTAACCTAATAACCACCAAAGTCGAAAGGAACATGTATAAATAAAACAAGAACATTGCGTAAAATATATTTAATTAAAAAAGTAGTGCATTCGTCAACAGTGATTCAAATAGTAAGTAAATAAAATAGAATATAGTTTTATAACAATGTTGAAAAAGTTACTATATAATATTTGTATATAAAATATCATAATTTGTAATTGAGCATTTACTTTAGATTTTTTGGTGTCAAGTTTAAAATAAATTTAACTATAAATTACTTATTTTAATGAAATTATCATCTTTTATTAAGTTGATATATGCAAAACATTGATTTATGGTAGTAAAACGTTGAGTTTAAGATAAAAATTAAATGTATTCATAGTTTTCGAGTTTATGTTTGTTAAATGGATTAAATAATTGATACATTGTATATATTTTAATTTAAATCTACATCTACAAGATTAAATTTCCAGTTTTGAACAAATTACCAACTTTGAAAGCTAGAAGGGAGTAAACTGAGTACTTTAAGATAAACGAGATACATAAAAATTATTTGTAGTAATACAAAAATGAGATTAAGATAAAAATCAATTGTATTCATAGTTTTCAAGTTTGTTAAATGAATTAAAATATTGATTCATCAATAAATTTTATATATTTTAAGCTTAAATCTACATTTTAAGGTTAAATTTCAAGTTTTGAACAAATTACCCACTTTGAAAACTAGAAGGAAGTAAACTTTGCAGATAACTTGGAGAAAAAAAGGAACTTATAAACCAAGAAAATGTAAGTAAATATCAAATAATCCAGTCACTGTATATTGTAAAATTTCTACACCCCCATGTAATTAAACTCTGTATTTGGCAGTACTTTTAACGGGGTATTTCGAGGAACGATTTTAGGAGTACCCCCGATTCTTTTCGGAGTACCTTTGATCGGCAGCGTTCTCTTGATTAGAGGTACGGGTGTATTAGAAACAGTTTTATTTTCCTTGTTTAATTCCGAAAGAAATCGGTTTTCATAGTTGTAGCACTTCTGTTTAACATAGGTTCGTTTCGGGGTTACGTTCCCACTACGCCTAACGATTCTTCGTTCTTTCCTCAACGAAGAATGCCTCGAAAAACTTTTATCCGATATACTAGGCGAAGAATCCATTTTTCGCGAATTATCTTCGGAAGTATTAGAACTTAGCGTTATGTGAGAATAACTATTGAACGAAGGGGAACTGCTGATGTTGGTCCTTATAGAAATTTTACTTGTCGTCGGAGAAGAAACGCTTCTAGTGACTGATTTCGTTTGTTGCAGCGAATTATTTCTCACCAATTCCCGGGATCTTCGTCGAATGGTACCGATTTTTCTGGCGCTGGGCGATCGTATCATCTTTTGTTCGCAATTTCTGATTCTTAGTTCTCTGCTGAGTCGTTTGGCCAGTTGATCGGTGCCAGGACTAAGTGGTTCGCTCTTACCGAGCGTCTTCTCGTATTTGGTTTGTATATCTTGGATTATGTTCACTTCGTGCTTGACTACCGTTTCTAATTCTAGACTTAGACGTTTTTCTATCTCCGAGACTCTATTTTTGATCGCTTCGTATTCTACTTTGGGTACGCGAACGTAGTTCTCTTGAGAGGAGTTTAAACTGTCTTCGCGTGATTTGTAAATACAGGAATTGCGTTTTTTTCTTCGCATATTCGTTACGGACGTTATGGCGGACCATCGGCGTTGAAGTAGAGCTTTTTTGTTAGGTTCTGGTTCAACTTTAGGTTTTAAAAACTTTGTTTCTTGTGTACTAAAATAAAATTATTTTAATGTATTAATTACTAAAAAAAAAACCTTTTTTACCTCTTTTTTGTTATGTTTATGGATGGTGTTAGAAGTAAATCTGGTGTAACTGTATTCACTCCTTGTATATCGTCGTTTTTGTTACCAACCATTTTTTTTAATCCGTTAAAAATCCCTAAAAAAGCTCATACATTAATAACAGACTCACTATGATGAATAAATTTAATTATATATAAAATTTAAAACAGTGATAATCAATTACTTGTTAGAGAACCGCTGCGTCTTCTTTTTATTTTAGTTTTTACAACTGCCAATTCTCCTGGTTGTAAATTTCCTACTTGTTCAAGTATCGAATCAGGAATCAAGCCTATTTTGTTTGAATTCTCAATCATTATCTATGAAAAGAATATTTATTCAACTTAAATGCCATCAAAAATCATAATTAGAAACATACTTTAACTATCTCGCACGTTTTCTTGACCATCAATTGATTTTTTGGTGCCATTTTTTCATTCAAAGGAAAAATATTTGGAGAAATTAGAAGAGCTAAATTATAAGCGTTCATTTTGTTGCTTTTAGCATGTAAAGCAATCTCATTAAAAAACTAAAACATGATATTATAGAAAACAAAATCAATTATTAGTTTAATTCTTACCTGCATAAGAAAAGTAAGTACATTAAGGTGTTCAGTAGGTATCAAAAGACATGCCAATAAAATTGCTTCTATTTTTTTATCGATAATCGAACATCGTAAAAACAGTTCGTGAAAGGAAAACGGAATTAGAGGTTCCGGTAATTCTCTCAAAAAACATTTTAGCACCACAGCCACATCAATTACATGGTGATCTATTCCTAACATGCAACCCCTATCTAGTAATAACTGAAAAATATGCATTAAATCGTCAAATAAATTAAATTTAATGACTAACGGATTTTCTACTTACTTTAACTTCATTTTGTCTAGATCGGGAACCTTCTTTTCGAAAAATTCCCTCGGTTTCTACGTTCGTTAATATAAATGAACACATTTCATACAGCCTTTTGGGTATAACCAGTTGTTGGCCATTTCTAAGAGTAACAGTCTCATTTTCGAGATTCGAGAGTGGAACTTTAAAAAGTTTTTTGGTTTTTATCGTCTGTAAAACAAATTGATTTCGTTAGATATTTTACTTTGAATGAATAAAGATATATTATACCTGAGTAGACGGTCTGGAATGTTTTACGCGTTGTTTGACATCTAATTTTCTTAACTTTTTTATGGCTATGTTTCTAATTTCCTCTTTTTTGTTAACATCGTTAATAAACATTTTCGAAAATTAAAACCATCACATATATTATCAAACACCACACCTGACATTGACATCGACAGCTGACGTTTGTTTGTATCACGGAACAGTTTTTAGAAGAATAAAAGGACTTATGTCACCATAGATCAAAATGCCCATTATATAAAAAAGAAGAGTTTTATTTATTTTCGAGAAGAAATAATGACGTTTCCTTTACAGTATTGTCGGATGTTTAGAAATTACCTAAAGTTGAAGAAAATATTTAAAATAATTTGTTTTGAATCAAAAATACTACAAACATATTTTAATATTTTTCTAATAAAACGTAATTACTGTTAAAATTGATTTAACTGCTTCTCCGGTTAGGTATTGTCAGTTATATTTACATCATGAATTATTCATTACATATTGTCGAGAAGCGTGGCAACTATGACAACTACTAAATGGCTAATGGCGTAAAAGTATGAGGTACAAACGTAAATAATTTCGGGATAAATTTTAATTTTTCATTAATTTTTTTTATTGTTTTAATTGTGTGAATTTTATGAAAGGTTTTAACAAAATAGTAGTGCCCAAATAGTTGTTAATGTTACAAATATGTCTAAAAATAAGATAGTGAGATCTTGTGACACCAAAATTGAAGTAAAAAGTAAAGTAAGTTATTTTCAAAACGTATTTATTACAATTAATAACAATTTTTGTACGTTTCATCATACTATTTATCAATTATCATTTAGCATTCGTTTATTATGTCGAAATCTAATTTAACAAAATGTAATTGTAAGGTAGCAAAAGAATGAATCATTTGATAACGTAGGAATACATTTTTAATTGTTTACGAAGGTGTACATTGTTTAGCAATAACATTGTTTACCGATTGTAAATAATTTACCTAATAAGGAACACGTTAAGAATAACTCGTTAATTATTATTAAAGTATTCGTTTTATCAATTAATTTAATTAACGAATATTGCATATTTTACGCTAATTATCAGTGAAATTTTATTGACACAAGCAAAGTATTTTTATTGCTTGAGTAAATATTATTTTAACTTTCTTAAAAATTGTGTATATACAAGGTAATTGTGAATATTATCAAGTTAATTTTATTATAATTGTAGGTACTTATTTTTCGTTTTTCTTTTTGTTAGTTTGATGCAGAATTCAGAAGATTTAGCGTAGAACGAAATTCCCAAGTAAAATTTGAAGATTTTAGATCGCTTATTGAACGTTTACATGGTCTTAAAGATACACCGTTTTTAGTTTCTTACATAGATCCAAGTGATCAAGATTTGCTTCCTATCAATAACGATGATAATCTTAGAAGAGCGCTATTCAACGCCAAGCCTTTGCTTAGAGTTATTATACAGAGAAAAGGTAGATCATAATTGTAATATTAATTATTTATTGATAATTTTTTTGTATTTGTTGTAGGTAATAGTTTAGAGGAGTTAAATGGTTATGGTACACTTAAACCTAGGAATTTAATTTCGACCATATTAGGCGGAACGCCCGCTAAGACGAAAACTCTTCCAATATCCAATCCTCACGATTTTAGACAAGTTTCAGCTATCATAGATGTAGATATCGTACCGGAGACGTGCAGGAGGGTTAGATTACTCAAACATGGTTCAGATAAACCTTTGGGGTTTTACATAAGAGATGGTACAAGTGTAAAAGTGACTCAAAACGGTAAGTAACTAAAATAACCGACAAAACAAAAGATATATCAAGCAAAATTATTGTAGGTCTTGAAAAAATTCCTGGTATATTCATCTCTAGATTGGTACCAGGCGGTCTGGCCGAATCTACCGGTCTCTTGGCCGTCAACGACGAAGTTCTAGAAGTAAATGGCATAGAAGTAGCTGGTAAAACGCTGGATCAAGTGACTGATATGATGGTAGCGAATAGTTCTAATTTAATAATAACGGTGAAACCGGCAAATCAAAGGACCGTAGGACCACCGAGAAGAGGTAGTTTCGGTAGAAGTTCGCATATGTCGAGCGGATCGCATCATTCCAACACCACAGCTGGATCTGATCCTGAAGATAAATACGATCAAGACGAAATCGTTGATCTTACAGGTAAAATTATCCTAATTTATTGTACCTACTAACCCTTACTCTGAGAAAATCCATTCTAAAATTTCACTTTTATTTAAAAAATAAAGTTTTTTTTAAATAGTAATATTTTGTGACCTGTTTTTTCATCCGTCTGAAGAGCTTTATAATCTTTAAGAGGTTTATTTTGAATTACAATTTTCATACTTCTTTTTCTTCAATACTATTTTTGTTTGACAACAGTGCTTTCTTTCTTGCATAACAAATGGTTTTAAAATAATAAAATTTTAAACAGGATATTTGTTTTGATTTTTTAAATATTGTATGGTTATTATTGACGAATGACGTCATTGAATTCTATGACGTACAACGCTGTTTGTTTTGCGTTAACTGTAGTTTGTTTAGTAAATTTGTTTGAAATGGGATTTCCCTTGCAGCTGGGATAACTATAGAAGAAAATCAAGCGAAAGAAGATGGGATTTTGCATTTGTAGGATGAGATGAAGAAGTTTTGTACATTCCAAGAATACTGGCAATTATATCTTAATAGTTAGGGATAGTTAAGACTATTTTTGTAGCGGTATTTATAAAGTGTCTATACAGATATATACGATCCGTCCCTCAATGTGCCTCTCTCACTTGTACAGAGTGTGTCTTTTTCGAAAATCAAAATTTATCGATTTTTTAATATTTATATACTTTTTTTTTGATTATTTATTGTAATTTAACAGCGGCAAACAGTATTAATCGATTATCGTGCCGCAAATAACCCCCTCATTTTAATTGTTTGTATTTGCTGCAGTTTTATTCGAAATATTTTATGAAAAATTACAGATTTTTAGCCTCGTGACGTCGTCGATTTGTGTGTAATTTTAATTCGATTTATTTTTTAATTGTCACACGGCATCTTGTAAGAAATACTCATGATATCTGGCTTGGGACCTTAATTATTTTATATTATCGTATTAAGTTTAGTTAGTATTTTATATAATTGTTATATATTATGAGTAGAGTGTTGTTGAACGTGTAAATTTTATGAAAAACTGTTCCGAATTGATTAAGGAGAAAATATTAAGCAGGGTAAGCGATTCTAAACGATTGAACGCGTCAAAAATACGTAATAGTCGGTATTCTTGACGCGTTTTAGTGATTCATCTTGTACTTAATTAGATTTATTATTTTTATTATTCGTAGTTCGCAGCTCGTCTGTTTATTTTTCTTCTTTTACACAGACTATTACATATTTTTTTGTAACTTTTATTAGATTTTATTATATTCATCGCTAATTGCTATTTATTATATTTTTCACGATTATGTTATTATGAAAATCGATTGTTCCATCGTTTTTTGAAGTATGTTTGTGTATTTAATCCGAGGCGGTGTCATTCTGCTGATTCCAAATAAAACAAACTTTATTTTTAAGGTCTCGTTTATTTATTATCCACCTCTACCTCAACTCAACCTTAAGCACGGAATCTCAAGCGTCGCCTCGTACTTAAGATTCGTTTATAAAAGTCAAAAGTGACTGTGACTCATCCTTAAGCATCAGCGACGACTTAAACAAGAACTGAACCAAAACTACAAGCTTGAGATTGTGCTCAACCTCAAGCACGGTGAGTAGGGTACAATCTCAAGTGTCTCATCGTGCTTGAGATTCGTTTATACAATACAAAAGTGACTCACTCAAGATTAAGCATCAGCCACCGCCTGAGCAAGGACTGGGCATAAATTACAAGCTGGGACTTGAGATTGTGCTCAACCTCAAACACGGTAAGTAGGGTAAAATCTCAAGTGTCTCATCGTACTTGAGATTCGTTTATACAATACAAAAGTGACTCACTCAAGATTAAGCATCAGCCACCGCCTGAGCAAGGACTGGGCATAAATTACAAGCTGGGACTTGAGATTGTGCTCAACCTCAAACACGGTAAGTAGGGTAAAATCTCAAGTGTCTCATCGTACTTGAGATTCGTTTATTTATTTATTTATTTATTTATTCATCCAAACAGGCTGGTTAGCCTAATTACATGGATAACAATAACAATTATATAAGTAAAAATATACTACAAAAATAATAATAATAACAGAGCAATTTTTACAATATAGCCGTGATCGTACCAGAACTGCAGAGAGAAAATTATACAGATGTATTAATAATATAATTTAACAGTAATTGACGAAATCTATTTTGAGATAGAGTCCAGTCCAGAGATGTTAAGGCACCAATTTGATTAGCTAATTGAAGCATGTATACTAGAGAAGATCTGGATCCATATTGGTTTAAAGGGTATTTGAACTCAATTAAAGAACGTGTGCGTCGGGACGGTACGTTAAAAGGTATTAAAGATAGAATTGCAGGGCAATCTATTTTATTGTTTAGTATTTTGTACAAGAATGTCATAACAATCAAAACACGCCTTTGCTGTAATGATAATATTTTAAATTCTGTGCGAAGTGTTGATGTGCGCACGATTCTAAAATCCGGCCATTTATGATATTTTTTAAAATACAGGTGTCTCAAAAATTTATTTTGAACTTTTTCTAACTCTCCCAATAAAGTTGGATATTCGTTTGACCAAATTTCTGTTGCATACTCAAGTTTGGGTCGTACTAAAGTATAATAAAGTAGTTTGACCGTTCTTATACTGTTGAATTGCTTGGTTTCTCTAATTATATATCCTAATACTCGATTAGCAGATTTAACAATATTGTGAATATGGCTGGCAAAAGAAAAGGCAGAATTGTATGTTACACCCAAATCTTTAACCTCCTCTATTCGGTCTAAAACCTCATTATCCATAGTGTAAGTAAAAATAACGGGATGTTTTATTCTATACATAGTTAAAATGTGACATTTATTTACATTAAATAGGAGTTGATTGTCATGACTCCATTTCACTATACTATTTATATCTTTCTGTAAAAGTACACAATCCCTAACTGTTTTTACCTCTTTAAAAACTCTAAAATCGTCTGCAAAAAGTGAACCAATTGAATAATTTAAGACTGATGGAAGATCATTAATGAATAATGTAAATAACAAAGGACCCAAGTTAGAGCCTTGAGGAACTCCTGAAGTTATAGGAAATTTTCCCGAAAAATTTTGATTGTACTTAACCATAAAAAATCTACTTTGTAAGTAATGTTTTAATAATTTTAATATCCCCCCTCCTATTCCATAATTCCCTAACTTCTACAGTAATACATCGTGATCAACCTGATCAAACGCTTTTCTAAAATCAGTATAGACTATATCCAATTGTGACTTACTCTCAAAAGTTTGTGAAACATAATTACTAAAAAGGAATAAATTGGATTTAATTGATTTATTTGCCATAAAGCCATGTTGCTCAGGAACGATGTATTTGCTAACAAATTGATACAACTTTGTGTGAATAATGTGTTCAAATAATTTTGCTGGGGAACATAATATTGAAATTGGTCTGTAGTTTTCTACATCTTTTTTATCCTTTGATTTATGTATTGGAGTAACTATAGACGTTTTCCAAAAGGAGGGAAATGTTTCACTTTTAATTATCAGGTTAAAAATATGAAGTAATGGTGTTCTTAGCCATTCATAGCAACCTTTAAGAATATATGGCGGTATGCCATCCACTCCAGCAGATTTTTTTGGTTTAAGTTGTTTTGCCGCATTATTATTTATACAATACAAAAGTGACTCACTCAAGCTTAAGCATCAGCCACCACCTGAGCAAGGACTGGGAATAAATTACAAGCCTGGACTTGAGATTGTGCTCAACCTCAAGCACGGTAAGTTGGGTAAAATCTCAACTGTTTAGATTCGTTTTTGTCAAAATTTTATGAAATTTTTGTAGAGGTTGGTTTGTGACTTATATTGACATTTGATTAACGTTTTTTATTGATTTTTGCAAAAAATGAAGTTGGTATGTTAATTAAGAGCTTCAAACCCTTTTAATTGGTGACCTCGCCGTCACCATACGCGTGATAAAGTTATCTCAAGCTTAATATGAAAATTGATCTAAATATAATAGAGAAATGGTGCCATTTACCGTTTACTAGGAGACGCGGAATAGCTGGACTAAACTTGTAGGTTCGCTTGTAGGACTTAGCTTCTAGTTCCTAGATGCCTGAGTGGAAAAGTTCCGGGGGTAAAGTACAGGGAAACTCAAAAATAGTCAATTTTGATGAAAATTATCGATAATGCAATTTTAACGCTACTTTCGTATTCTACGTGGTCGATTTAGTGGTTCTAGACCATTTTTACCAAAAATAACATAATTTAGATTTTGACCAAAATTTGAAGACATCAAATTCAAAGGTATTAGTCTTGCTAATTTCTTAAGTAAAAAATTTTTTTCTTGAAAATGGTTGAAAATATGGAAAATAGGGTTTTTTAAGTCGCTGAATCGACTGGTGCCGTCAGTTGTTCGATAGGAAGTCTAGAACCATGTGAAATCTGCATTCGGAGGAAAGTGGTGCCGTAAAACTCTATGGATGCAATTTTTGTTGGAAACTATCGGCAATTCTGCAATTTTAACGCCATTTTCGCATTCTACGTGGTCAATTTAGTGGTTCTAGACCATTTTTACCAAAAATAACATAATTTAGATTTTGACCAAAATTTGAAGACATGTCGAACAAAATTTGTAATTGTCAGAGTGACAGACAAAGCTTTACTTTCCTATAACAGAATGTTCGAATCAGTAAATTTGCCTCAACGGATTATTCATCTGATGAAGAAATTCCACAAGAAATTGTGCAAGCAGCTACAGATGTGAACTTGGAATTATTGCCAACGAAATTGAATAGTGCAATTTTTTTAACATTGATTTTCTACACTCGTAGAAAAAGTTTAGTTCCTAACTCATGCGAAAAATGTCTTTCCCGCACTCGCCTGCTTGCCCGAACTCCGCTCCGCGTCGTTCCGTTCAACGGCAGTCGCGTGCGGGAAAGTATCACGTTCCAAACTTGTTAGGAAAATTACTGTTGCCTTTGCTTAAATTATTTACCTACTTCACTGTATTTTAAAATAACAAATCTGGTAAAAACATTTGAATATCGCGTACAAAGAATGCAGTTTTTTAGTTTCAACGTTATCGCGTTTGCGCAGAAATAATCAAGTCTGTCTAGACTAGACGCAGACGCTCATAACAGTAACAAACAGTCACAACTGCCACGCCAGTAGATAGAGTTTTGGTGTTGCGTTCATTGTTACTTTAGAATTGATTATTGTTTGAAAATGTAACTTTTATTTTATTTAATAACGTCAAAAGGTGTTATAAAATAGTGTAGTCGGGTATTATTTAAAAATTAAACGTGTTTTATCCATTATTTATACGTGAAAATGGTTTTAAGAACTATAAATCAGTTTTTAAAAATGCCGGTACCGGTGTTCGGGATAGTCAAAATACAAGGGACTAATAATATGTGTTTTTAATAGTGTTTGTGGCTATTATAAAAGGAGAAAATGTAAGTCATAAATTTCATATTTATCTCGTTTAAAAATATATAGGTTTTATGTTTATAGATAAAAAAATATTACTTTCTTGTTAGGATAGATTGTTAATTTTAGTGTTACATCTGAAAGAACTTTTTAAAAACTAAATTTTTTCAACGATATTATTAAAATTTGTAATTATTCATTTTAATTAAATATTAAATCGGACAAACTAAGAGAATTTTATTTTAAAAATAAAAATTGAGTCAAAAATATCCTTAAATGAATATCATTTACCTATTTAAATTTATTTTTCTTATGTTTAAAATGTTTATCTACTTCTTTGTATTTAAAAATTCTTCCATGCAAATATATTGGAAAATTTTGTAGCAAATTTACTAAAAAATATTTGAATATTTGAATGCAGTTTTTTGTGTCTATCGACATAGCGTGTGCGCAGAAATAATAGAACCTTGAGTTTTTTGTTTGAACTGTCTGGTTTTGTCTGCCTTCCATTTCATAATATTTACTTAAAAATAATGTAGTTATATAAGTTGTTTGTGAATTAAATTTTAAATATACAAATATTCGGTGAGTTTTTGATTTTATTCAAATAATTGTTATTGATATTACTTAAATGGAAAATTATAAGTATTTTACTTAATTATTTATATAAGAACAACGTTTTTATAATTTTCATTTTTTTATTGATACATAACATAGATAATTTTTCCTTTCTAAAATTTATATATACCTGATAGGTATTTAAAAGTAGTATATTTTTGATTTTGATGTCTTTATTTGCTTGCATAAAAAGTGCTTGGAAAATATATTTATTTTTTTAAACTAATATTCAGAAATTTAAATTAAATAATTCATTTTATCTAAATTTTGTTTGATTTATTTTTTTAAAACTTCATTTAAAATATGCACGCCAATGTACTTAAAATTCTAAGTTAACGTACAATTTGGTAGAGACGATTCCAAAAATAACGCGACAGCTCAAGTAAAATTCGGCAATGTGGGGGTATTCGCCGACCAATGATATAATAGTCACTAGATAGAGCTTAGAGAGAGAGGAATTGACGCCAATATAAGAGTGAGATGCAACGAGTCGAAACAGCTGATTTACGGCAAAATAGTATTGTGGGGCATGTATTTTATCCGGATTTTCGGTATTTTTGCAGTTTTACGAGTTTAATACGGTGTAGTGTTAGTTAATTTATAAAAAAAACTATTAAAGACTTAAAAATGGTTCATTCATGTTCAGCATACGGTTGTACAAATAGGTATGATAAAAATAAAAATGTATCCTTCCATAGGTAAGTAGTTACTATTATTTAACTAAAAAATGGGCAATTAAATCCCATTTACGATGTATTCCCTCAGGAATGTATCTGTCCATAGTTATTTGTATTTTAGTTTTCCAAAGAATGCTATTTTACTAAAGAAGTGGCTTATAGTTATGAAAAGAAAAGATTTTCTACCTGGGAAATATGCCAAACTATGTTCAGCACATTTTCTTCCACAAGATTTTATTATTAACTTTGGAAAGAAAACCCGATGCGTGTCCAAGTATGTTTAATTTTCCTGATCATTTAACAAGAAAACCCACTGTAAAGAGATCAACCAGATTGGAAGTTACTGAAATACAAGTGACACCAAGGTAAGATCCTTGTTCATGTAAGTACTTTATGATGATTTATAATAATTATTTAATGAAGTTTAATATATTGAATTAATTATCTTATAGTACTTTAGTCCAAACAACAACAAGTAATGAATTAGGCACAAATATTCTAAATTGATTTTATTTAAACACCAGTAATAAACTTTTTTACAAATGTATTATCGTTTTATTCATCCTTCCCTCTTAACTCCTCATAGGAAAAATTTCAAATTTTTAGTTGCATATATATTATTTATTTAATTTTCTGTAAATTTTTCAAACATATATTGAATATAAAATTTACAGTTCACTAAAAATTGTATTAACAATTTAACATGACAGTAACACTTTCAATTTGTATAGTATTTTATAATTTTTCATTAAACAAATTTTAATTCTAACGCGTTTATATATAACTGGAATTTAATTACAAATTCAAGCTAATAATCACATTAAAATAAACTGCAATGTAGTTTTAATATAATATTAATCCAATATTTTAAAATTTCACTCAAATTTTTCTCATAGCATTTGAGCAAATTATTATTTTTTCAATTTCCTTCTGATTTCCCCATATAATTCCTTATAATAATTCAAATTGTTGCCGTAAAACACGTGACCAAAATGTGTCTATTTTTGTCGCGCGTATAATTTCTCCTATAGTTCTTACTCTCTCTAATGTTTGAGTCAATGTTCAGTACACGACGGATTGCCAAGGGCGCATCTAGTAACTTGTTATTAGTATATCATTGTCGCCGACGTTCTCCGATCGGCGCGCGCCGCAGCGCAGACGGAGAATTCTAGTAGATCAATTGCTAAGCGGATTCCGTGTGCGGAGTTTCTTAGTCCCAGCGGCAGCTGGGCCACTGGAATCTATTTCTCGAACTGGGTAATCGCTAGCGTTCGAGTCGACGGTAAAGATAGGTGGGAAAACCGGAGCTGTCGCTATAATTTTGGAATCAACTATAAAAGTCGCAGAAACAAAATCGTATAAAAAAACGCAGACTATTCAGTTTTTTGTCTGTGATTTCTGTCTGGTGTCGAACGGCCATCTTGACCTATTGACCAATCAAAATGCAATTTTCAAAAACAAATAACTATTGTAGACATTGAAGACAGATATTTTGTATTCTTTTGTTCAGTATTACGCGATATTTTGACGAAGTCGGTTTTTATTATGTTACATGTTTGTTAAATAATTATTATAACCCGTATTAATTTGTCTTTTGTGAATATTTAATTTAAATAATGCTCTTCTTTTAATCTTTACATAAAGGATATTAATATATTGGGTGAGTTTGTATTTCAACATATTTAATGAATTTTTATTATAAATTAAAAAAAAATATCATGTGTTTTGATTTTACTTTTTTTTGCATTTTTAAAATAGGTACCTACCTACGTAATTTTATCACAGTGAAACTTATTATATTCTAAAATATTTTTCATTCTTTATTGATTATATAACGTTAATTCATTAGAAGAAAAAATAATTGAAATTTTTTATTGCAATATTAAAATTTTTCATAGCAATATAAACCATTTAAAAATTTTCTAGGTAGATAATGTTTATTAATTTATTAAAATCATATATACAATATTCTTGTGATCTTGAAAAAATCTATAATTTAAATTTTGCCGGCACCACTAATTTTTTAACACTGCTCAACTTTTAAAGTTTACTGCTGTCAGGATGTGCCGGTAGGTTTTTAAAGATGGCGTCTCTTTTTGATCGAATTAAAAAATGTAACAAAATCAATAGAAATGAAAAAAACTATTTGTAAATAATTTAAAGTTTATATCCGGTACTTTTTGAATGGAAATTCAAACAAAATATTTGAATATTTGCCAAAAATATATATACTGTAATTTTATTTAAATGATAACTCAAAATAAAAAATGTAAATATTGTGATTATATGATCGGTTAGCTTTAGAGTTTCTTACGGTTTCCGTAATTTTGATTATTATTTAATATTAATTAAATTTAACAACACAAAAAACGTATTTAAAAACTGATCTAACTTATTTAAGGTTTACTTACTGTTTTTTTCTTTATTTGGTATTCTTTTGGTTGGTTTTCTTTCTTTCTTCATTGTGTTTTATTTCATCACTCCAGCTTTATCCAAAGCAACTATTTTTTTTTAACTTGATAAATTTATATACCTAGTTTTAATCAGGCTATGGCTATTTTAAATTGATATTCAATAATTTTTCTTTTCCTTATTTTTTTAAATCCATCTTAATTTTTTTTACTCTGACTGACAAAAAAATTTCATTACCCTCCATTTTCACACTCTTTAAAATTAAAATAAAATTAGGAAGATTTATCCATATACTACATTTTTTTATTGAAATGTTTTTTTAAACAGAATTACATTTTTTCATACTTTACATAATTTTAGTTAAATTTATTAACTTTGTTTTAAGGAGCGCAAAAAGAAGGTCAAAAAAAAGATGAAGACCGAATTTCATTGAATATGAAGCTACCACCAAAGATAATAAGCAAAGCAGTACACAGAAAATATAGCAGTTCTTCATTAGATAAGCAGTACGATATAATTATACAAGGTAGTTATAAATTTTGTATTTTTTAATAGTCTTTTCAACTATTTGTTTTGTATAACAAAACCTTTTGTAAAACATGTTAGTGAGGCTAGAAAGGTCAAATCATACACATTTTTTTTGCAAAAATTAACGTTTATTTTTAAATGTATTTTTTAACAAAATTAATATATAATTTTGATAAAGAAACTATATATATGGTTTTGTTTTATTTATTTGTTTTGTATTCTATCATTCAACGATTCTACTTAATTAATTAAATGTTTAAAGGAACATCTTTTTCTAATGAATTAGTTTTCAGGAAATTGGTAATTATCACCTAAAGAAAATATTAATATGTGGAAGAGCAATCAAAAAGAAGGTTACCATATATGAAGACAAAATTTATTACCTGAATAAGTTGTTGGGAACTTGGAACAGTAAATCAGTTTACAGAGAGGGTAGCAGTTCTTTTCATAGACAGTAGAATGGAAACTGCAGGTAATTACAATTTTTATATTAAAATATTGCTTTTTAATTAAAGTTATCGGTATTTTTTAAACTTTTATTGTGATAAAACTTTTCCACAACTTTTTGAGTAAAAATAAAACACATTTTTTATCAAAAGTAAGATTTATTGATTAATGCAGTATTTTATTTAAGTATGTCTTTTTGAAATAGTTGTTGGTAGATTTCTTCTTGTGTTTCCATTTCTTACCTCACTGGTATTTTTTGATTTCCTCTTTCTACATCTTATGTATGACTCTTATTGTGTCTATCGACATTGCGTGTACGCAGAAATAATAGAACGTTAATTTTTAATTTTTTGTTTGAACTGTCTGGTTTTGTCTGCGTTTTTTGTCTGGTTTTGTCTGCGTTAAATGGAAAATCATAAGTATTTTACTTAATTATTTATATAAGGACAACGTTTTTAATTTTTATTTTTTTATTGATACATAATATAGATAATTTTTCCTTTCTAAAATTTATATGTACCTGATAGATATTTAAAAGTAGTATATTTTTGGTTTTGATGTCTTTATTTGCTTTCATAAAAAGTGCTTGGAAAATATAATTTTAAAAGTTTTTTCAATAATATTTATATAATTAATAAAAAATTTATGATTTATAAACAAAATATTTATTTTTTTAAACTAATATTCAGAAATTTAAATTAAATAATTCATTTTATCTAAATTTTGTTTGATTTATTTTTTTAAAACTTCATTTAAAATATGCACGCCAATGTACTTAAAATTTAAAGCTAACGTACAATTTGGTAAGTCGCAGAAACAAAATCGTATAAAAAACGCAGACTGTTCAGTTTTTTTGTCTGTGATTTCTGGTATCGAACGGCCATCTTGACCTCTTGACCAATCAAAATGCAATTTTCAAAAACAAATGACTATTGTAGACAGATATTTTGTATTCTTTTGTTCAGTATTACGCGATATTTTGACGAAATTAGTTCTTACGTTAGAAAATGTTTGTTAAATAATTATAACCCGTATTTGTCTTTTGTGAATATTTAATTTAAATAGTGCTCTTCTTTTAATCTTTATATAAAGGATATTAATATATTGGGTGAGTTTGTGTTTTAATATAAACATATTTTATGAATTTTTATTATAAATATCATGTGTTTTGACTTTGATTTTACTTTTTTGCATTTATAAAATACCTACGTAATTTTATCACAGTAAAACTTACTAGCGAAACTACCCTATTTTTGGTTCTGATGTCATTATTTGCTTGCATAAAAAGTGCTTGGTAAATATATTTTTAAAAGTTAAATTTATTGGTTTTTCCAATAATATTTATGTAATTATTAAAAAAATTTATGATTTATAAACAAAATATTTATTTTTTTAACTATTTATTCAGAAATTAAAATTAAATAATTTATTTTATCTAAAATTTGTTTGATTTATTTTTTTAAACTTCATTTAAATTATGCACGCCAATGTACTTAAACTTTTGGTAAAAGTCGCAGAAACAAAATCGTATAAAAAACGCAGACTTTTCAGTTTTTCTGTCAGGTGTTGAACGGCCATCTTGACCTCTTGACCAATCAAAATGCAATTTTCAAAAACAAATGAACATTGCAGACATTGTAGACAGATATTTTGTGTTCTTTTGTTCAGTATTACGCGATATTTTGACGAAATTAGTTCTTATTACGTTAATGTTTGTTAAATAATTATAACCTGTATTAATTTGTATTTTGTGAATATCTAATTTAAATAGTGCTCTTATTTTAATCTTTATATAAAGGATATTAATATAGTGGGTGAGTTTGTATTTCAACATATTTAATGAATTTTTATTATAAATTTAAAAAAATATGTGTTTTGATTTTATTTTTTTTTGCATTTTTAAAATACCTACGTAATTTTATCACAGTGAAACTTATTATATTCTAAAATATTTTTAATTCCTTATTAATTATATAACGTTAATTCATTAGAAGAAAAAATAATTTAATTTTTTTATTGCAATATAAAAATTTTTCATAGCAAAATAAACCATTTAAAAATTTTCTAGGTAGATAATGTTTATTAATTTATTAAAATCATATATACAATATTCTTGTGATCTTGAAAAAATCTATAATTTAAATTTTGCCGGTACCACTAATTTTTTAACACTGCTCAACTTTTAAAGTTTACTGATGTCAGGATGTGCCGGTAGGTTTTTAAGATGGCGTCTCTTTTTGATCGAATTAAAAAATGGGTAAAAGTTCGGTATAGCGGTTTTCGCTATTATAAGAGATTTTTCAAAAATTCTTTTTCAGGGCGTTTCTATAGGTCGATTATGACACAAATCTGTGTGCGCGTTTTCAAAAATTCATTTCTATAATTTATTATTAATGAAAACATACTTACGGGACGGTGGAGTGAATAGGGGTGCTGGGTGGGGACGAAACAATAGAAATCCTACATTAAACACCAAAAAATAGTATTTTAGAGTACACACCGCACTTTCTGTTCACAAAAATGTTCAAGAAATTGTTTAAAAAAATAAAAATAAATAATAATTAATACAATAATACCGCCATGGCTGTCACGACTGTCACTGCATAAAAAAGAAGAGTGCAATAGAACTGTCAATGTGTTGTCAAATAGAGTGAAAAAGTCTTAATAGCTGAAAAAAAGGAACATACAGGACAAAATTGATATGAAAAATTAAGTTATTCCTTCTTCCTATTATAATTTGTAGAGAAAAAAGGAACATACCTAAACATAAAGAAGGAGGCATTTCTACAAAAAATACCACTGCTTCTATCAAGCCTGTCATTTTAATAATGACGAACTTCATGTTATCAGCTGATCAAAATAATGGCGAACGAGATTTGTCATGTGTGGGATAGTTTTTCGAAAAATTTAATACTTTTCAAAATTAATTTACATTTTTCATGTGCCCCGAGTGCAGTGTATTAGTGTTTTCTTGTGTTTGACATTGGATTTCTACTGTTTCGTCCCCACCCAGCACCCCTATTCACTCCACCGTCCCGTAAGTATGTTTTCATTAATAATAAATTATAGAAATGAATTTTTGAAAACGCGCACACAGATTTGTGTCATAATCGACCTATAGAAACGCCCTGAAAAAGAATTTTTGCAAAATCTCTTATAATAGCGAAAACCGCTATACCGAACTTTTACCAAAAAATGTAACAAAATCAATAGAAATTAAAAAAAACTATTTGTAAATAATTTAAAGTTTATATCTGGTACTTTTTGAATGGAAATTCAAACAAAATATTTGAATATTTGCCAAAAATGTATATATACTGTAATTTTATTTAAATGATAATTCAAAATAAAATGTAAATATTGTGATTATATGATCGGCTTTATTTTCAACATAGAGTTTCTTACGGTTTCCGTAATTTTTATTATTTTTTAATATTAATTAATTAAATTTAACAACACAAAAACCTTATTTAAAAACTGATCTACCTTATTTAAGGCTTACTTACTGTTTGTTCTTTATATGGTATCCTTTTGGTTTTCTTTCTTTATTCATTGTGTTTTATTTCATCACTCCAACTTTATCTAAAGTATCTATTTTTTTTAACTTATCATATACCTTGATAAATTTATATACCTAGTTTTAATCAGGCTATGGCTATTTTAAATAGATATTCAATATTTATTCTTTTCGCCATTTTTTAAATCCATCTTAATTTTTTTTACTCTGACAAAAAAATTTCATTACCCTCCATTTTCACACACTTTAAAATTAAAATAAAATTAAGAAAATTTATCTATATACAACTTTTTTCTAATTGAAATGTTTTTTTAAACAGAATTAAATTTTTTCATACTTTACATAATTTTAGTTAAATTTATTAACTTTGTTTTTAGGAGCGCAAAAAGAAGGTCAATAAAGATGAAGACCCAATTTCATTGAATATGAAGCTACCACAAAAGATAATAAGCTAAGCAGTGCACAGAAAATATAGCAGTTCTTCATTAGATAAGCAGTACGATATAATTATACAAGGTATATATAGTTATAAATTTTGTATTTTTTAATAGTCTTTTCAACTATTTGTTTTGTATAACAAAACCTTTTGTAAAACATGTTAGTGAGGCTAGAAAGGTCAAATCATACACATTTTTTTTGCAAAAATTAACGTTTATTTTCAAATGTATTTTTTAACAAAATTAATATATAATTTTGATAAAGAAACTATATATATGGTTTTGTTTTATTTATTTGTTTTGTATTATATTATTCAACGATTCTACTTAATTAATTAAATGTTTAAAGGAACATCTTTTTCTAATGAATTAGTTTTCAGGAAATTGGTAATTATCACCTAAAGAAAATATTAATATGTGGAAGAGCAATCAAAAAGAAGGTTACCATATATGAAGACAAAATTTATTACCTGAATAAGTTGTTGGGAACTTGGAACAGTAAATCAGTTTACAGAGAGGGTAGCAGTTCTTTTCATAGACAGTAGAATGGAAACTGCAGGTAATTACAATTTTTATATTAAAATATTGCTTTTTAATTAAAGTTATCGATATTTTTTAAACTTTTATCGTGATAAAACTTTTCCACAACTTTTTGAGTAAAAATAAAACACATTTTATATCAAAGTAGGATTTATTGATTAATGCAGTATTTTATTTAAGTATGTCTTTTTGAAATACTTAGTTGTTAGTAGATTTCTTCTTGTGTTTCCATTTCTTACGTCTCTGGTATTTTTGATTTCCTCTTTCTACATCTTATGTATGACTCTTATTGTGTATATCGACATTGCGTGTACGCAGAAATAAAAGAACGTTGAGTTTTTTGTTTGAACTGTCTGGTTTTGTCTGCCTTTCATTTCATAATATTTACTTAAAAATAATGTAGTTATACATTATTGTGAATTAAATTTTAAATATACAAATATTAGGTGAGTTTTTGATTTTATTCAAATAAATGTTATTGATATTACTTAAATGGAAAATTATAAGTATTTTACTTAATTATTTGTATAAGGACAACGTTTTTAATTTTCATTTTTTTTGTTGATACATAGGTAATATAGATAATTTTTCCTTCCTAAAATTTATATGTACCTGATAGGTATTTAAAAGTAGTATATTTTTGGTTTTGATGTCTTTATTTGCTTGCATAAAGTGCTTGGTAAATATATTTTTAAAAGTTTTTTCAATAATATTTATATAATTAATAAAAAATTTATGATTTATAAACAAAATATTTTTTTTAAACTAAAATTCAGAAATTTAAATTAAATATTTCATTTTATCTAAATTTTGTTGATTTATTTTTTTTTAAACTTCATTTAAAATATGCACGCCAATGTAGGTACTTAAAATTCAAAGCTACGTACAATTTGGTAAGTCGCAGAAACAAAATCGTATAAAAAACTATTCAGTTTTTTGTCTGTGATTTCTGTCTGGTGTCGAACGGCCATCTTGACCTCTTGACCAATCAAAATGCAATTTCAAAAACAAATGACTATTGAAGACAGATATTTTGTATTATTTTGTTTAGTATTACGCGATATTTTGACGAAATTAGTTCTTACGTTAGAAAATGTTTGTTAAATAATTATAACCGGTATTTGTCTTTTGTGAATATTTAATTTAAATAGTGCTCTTCTTTTAATCTTTATATAAAGGATATTAATATATCGGGTGAGTTTGTGTTTTAATATAAACATATATTATGAATTTTTATTATAAATATCATGTGTTTTGACTTTGATTTTACTTTTTTGCATTTATAAAATACCTACGTAATTTTATCACAGTAAAATTTAATTACTAGCGAAACTACCCTATTTTTGGTTCTGATGTCATTATTTGCTTGCAAAAAAAGTGTTTGGTAAATATATTTTTAAAAGTGAAATTTATTGGTTTTTCCAATAATATTTATATAATTAATAAAAAATTTATGATTTATAAACAAAATATTTATTTTTTTAACTATTTATTCAGAAATTAAAATTAAATAATTCATTTTATCTAAAATTTGTTTGATTTATTTTTTTAAACTTCATTTAAATTATGCACGCCAATGTACTTAAAATTCAAAGTTAAAGCACAATTTGGTAAAAGTCGCAGAAACAAAATTGTATAAAAAACGCAGACTTTTCAGTTTTTCTGTCAGGTGTTGAACGGCCATCTTGACCTATTGACCAATCAAAATGCAATTTTCAAAAACAAATGACTATTGTAGACATTGAAGACATATATTTTGTATTCTTTTGTTCAGTATTACGCGATATTTTGATGAAATTAGTTCTTACGTTAGAAAATGTTTGTTAAATAATTATAACCCGTATTTGTCTTTTGTGAATATTTAATTTAAATAGTGCTCTTATTTTAATCTTTATATAAAGGATATTAATATATCGGGTGAGTTTGTGTTTTAATATAAACATATATTATGAATTTTTATTATAAATATCATGTGTTTTGACTTTGATTTTACTTTTTTGCATTTATAAAATACCTACGTAATTTTATCACAGTAAAATTTAATTACTAGCGAAACTACCCTATTTTTGGTTCTGATGTCATTATTTGCTTGCAAAAAAAGTGTTTGGTAAATATATTTTTAAAAGTGAAATTTATTGGTTTTTCCAATAATATTTATATAATTAATAAAAAATTTATGATTTATAAACAAAATATTTATTTTTTTAACTATTTATTCAGAAATTAAAATTAAATAATTCATTTTATCTAAAATTTGTTTGATTTATTTTTTTAAACTTCATTTAAATTATGCACGCCAATGTACTTAAAATTCAAAGTTAAAGCACAATTTGGTAAAAGTCGCAGAAACAAAATTGTATAAAAAACGCAGACTTTTCAGTTTTTCTGTCAGGTGTTGAACGGCCATCTTGACCTCTTGACCAATCAAAATGCAATTTTCAAAAACAAATGACTATTGTAGACATTGAAGACATATATTTTGTATTCTTTTGTTCAGTATTACGCGATATTTTGATGAAATTAGTTCTTACGTTAGAAAATGTTTGTTAAATAATTATAACCCGTATTTGTCTTTTGTGAATATTTAATTTAAATAGTGCTCTTATTTTAATCTTTATATAAAGGATATTAATATATTGGGTGAGTTTGTATTTCAACATATTTAATGAATTTTTATTATAAATTTAAAAAAATATCATGTGTTTTGATTTTACTTTTTTTGCATTTTTAAAATACCTACGTAATTTTATCACAATAAAACTTATATTCTAAAATATTTTTAATTATTTATTGATGATATAACGTTAATTCATTAGAAGAAAAAAATAATTGAATTTTTTTATTGCAATATAAAAAATTTTCATAGCAAAATAAACCATTTAACAGTTTTCTAGGTAGATAATGTTTATTAATTTCTTAAAATCATATATACACAATATTCTTGTGATCTTGAAAACCACTAATTTTTTAACATTCGCTCAACTTTTAAAGTTTACTGACCGTTAGTTGTCAGGATGTGCCGGTAGGTTTTTAACATGGCGTCTCTTTGTGATCGAATTAAAAAATGTAACAAAACCAATAGAAATGAAAAAAAATATTTGTAAATAATTTAAAGTTTATATCCACTACTTTTTGAATGGAAATTCAAACAAAATATTTGAATATTTGCCAAAAATGTATATACTGTAATTTTATTTAAATGATAATTCAAAATAAAATGTAAATATTGTGATTATATGATCGGCTAGCTTTATTTTCAACATAGAGTTTCTTACGGGTTCCGTAAATTTGATTATTTTTTAATATTAATTAATTTAACAACACAAAAAACTTATTTAAAAACTGATCTAACTTATTTAAGGCTTACTTACTGTTTGTTCTTTATTTGGTATTCTTTTGGTTTTCTTTCTTTTTTCATTGTGTTTTATTTCAGCACTCCAACTTTATCCAGAGCACCTATTTTTTTTTTATCATACCTTGATAAATTTATATACCTAGTTTTAATCAGGCTATGGCTATTTTAAATAGATATTCAATAATTTTTCTTTTCGCTATTTTTTTAAATCCAAATTTCATTACCCTTCATTTTTACACACTTTAAAATTAAAATAAAATTAAGAAAATTTATCTATATACAACTTTTTTTTTAATTCAAATGTTTTTTTAAACAGAATTAAATTTTTTTACACTAAACATAATTTTAGTTAAATTTTAGGAGCGCAAAAAGAAGGTCAATAAAGATGAAGACCGAATTTCATTGAATATGAAGCTACCACCAAATATAATAAGGAAAGCAGTACACAGAAAATATAGCAGTTCTTCATTAGATAAGCAGTACGATATAATTATACAAGGTACTTACTTATAAATTTTGTATTTTTTAATAAACTTTTTTCAAATATTTGTTTTGTATAGGTAACAAAGCTTTTTGTAAAACACGTTATAGTGAGGCTAGAAAGGTTAAATCATACACAATTTTTGTCCAAAAATTAACGTTTATTTTCAAATGTATTTTTTAACAAAATTAATTTATAATTTTGATAAAGAAACTACCTTTATATGGTTTTGTTTTATTTATTTGTTTTGTATTCTATCATTTAACGATTCTACTTAATTAATTAAATGTTTAAAGAAATATTTTTTTCTGATGAATAAGTTTTCAGGAAATTGGTAATTATCACCTAAAGAAAATATTAATATGTGGAAGAGCAATCAAAAAGAAGGTCACCAAATATGAAGACAAAATTACCTGAATAAGAAGTTGTTGGGAACTTGGAACAGTAAATCAGTTTACAGAGAGGGTAGCAGTTCTTTTCATAGACAGTAGAATGGAACCTGCAGGTAATTACAATTTTTATATTAAAATATTGGTTTATCGATATTTTTTAAACTTTTATCGTGGTAAAACTTTATCACAACTTTTTGAGTACCTAAAAATAAAACACATTTTTTATTAAAGTAAGATTTATTGATTAATGCAGTATTTTATTTAAGTATGTCTTTTTGAAATAGTTGTTAGTAGATTTCTTCTTGTGTTTCCATTTCTTACCTCATCACTGGTATTTTTTGTTTTCCTCTTTCTATATCTTATGTATGCCTCTTATTTTTTGTTTGTTATTATCCATTACTTATTTATTTATCAATATTATCTCTTAGAGTAATAATGGAAAGCATATAATGGAATATGAGAAGAAAGGCGGTTGGACAGTTTTGGAGTACAAGTAAGGACGTCAGGAAATTGGATATATTGCAGTTAAGAAGTACAAGTATGGACTTCAATAAGGATACCACCAGGCTTGTTATTTGGACAAGATAATTAAGAACAAAAGGATTTTTTATGGTTAGTGTTATTTAATTTAGTCATAACATTGCATAACAAACAAATAATGAAAAGAGTAATATTGATTTCATCACTACTAGTACTTGACAATCATTTATTAATATATGGAAAAATATTGAGATGTTTTTTTGTTCCTAGAGAATATGAATGGTTTTTCTTGTTTAATAAAGGGTGGCCATTTAAACTGCTTTCAAGAAACATAACAGGAGAATGGTTTTTTATAGGGTCATTAAATTTTTAGTTAAACAGGACCAAATGACCAAGGAGTCGAAGGCAAACACCTTAAAGGCCATCTAGGTTAGCAATTAGGAGTAGGGTTCCAGTTAGAGCTAGAGGATCAAATATTGGCAGATAATAGAATTGCGAATAAAAAGGGAGGGTTTTAAGATTGGTTCGATCTAAGTATTTTTCCATATATGTTTCTAAATTTCTGGTATTTGTATATTTAACTTATACTGTATTTATCCACCACGATTGCATTATATGATTGATTATGATTTGTGATAACTATCTATTGGGAATTTGTTAAAATAACATAGTATTTCTTTTCATTATTTTTTCGTTATAATATGTTATGTCTTGAGAATGTTTGTTTGTTTGTTTGCGTTTTTATTTGTTAATATACTTTGATCGGTTATTTTTTTCTTTTGTTGTTAATGGTTGAAACTTTTTTTTTAAATTGTTTTACGATTAAAATTATAATTGAGGGGCTTAGAAGTAAAACGGTTCAAGTAGACTATTTATGATTTTGAGATAATAGACTTTAAACTTCCTTTGTTCATGAAAATTCCAGGATAATGATTGAAACGATATTTTGCCAAAGTTACTTCATTTAAAGGCATAAAAATATGATAGACAGGAAAAAATGGGTCAAGATTTTGTATCAAGGGTTATTTTTTTCAAAAATGTACTTGAACCATTTTTTACTTTAAAAAAAGTAGTAGTAAAAGGATTCAAGTGCGAACATTCATTAAGCTTTATTTAAAACATAACTCTACAGTAAATTGCTTTTATTATTCATAATCTGAATTCAATAGAATCACTATGAACATTATCAGGAACAGCTGTATTCTCGATTTCGTCTACGTCAGGTTGATGTTGTGTGGCATTAGCACTTTCTGGTTGGCTTTCATTTTCATTGATGAGCAATTCCTTATTTTGTTGATCATCTTAGGCGTTTTTCTATCATGTTTTAAATTTTGATAAAATGCATGATTCAACGTTGGAATATAGTCAAGTAGGGTGAGCGGGTTTTTATATTTAGCATCTTTTATTTTTACAAAACTTTGATGCAATGGCTTCAATATGGACCATCGAAAAGATGGACGTCGAACTTGAGCATTTCCCATTGTGCACTTGCCAAATTCAAATGTGGTATTCAGAGTACTTTTGTACTTAAATAATAATCTTTCATTTTTCTGGTATAGAAATAATGAAATGTCTCTCCACTTTAGACCCTTTTAGGGTCCTTCATTATTTGGTGAAGAGGTGGAAAAGAGTAAAAATCAGCTCTTGTCATATTGTATACAATAAACTTTTTTGATGTATTTGCCAATCTGATGGGACAAAAACTTGATAGGCCAGTCGGACTACGATATGTGTTGGAAAAAGTTCCTTACAGCAATTTTATGATTGAAAGGGGAAGGAAATATAGTAAGAAATGAAAAAAATATCGAAGCGAACCGCGTTCGAGTTTTTGGGGTGGAAGGGGGTTGATTTTTAGGGGTGCATAACTGTATTTTGCACTTTCCGGCGAAACTAGACATCTTATCAAAAAAAGTTTAATGTAAAAGTTGTAGATAATTAAAAAATCTACAACTTTTGTTCTATACATTTTTTTACATAACCTCAAAATTTACGAGATAAACGCAAAATTTTTTTTAAAAATATGACAAAAATGTTTATTGGAAGTAATTACATTGTCAACAACTAATTATCGTATTGTTTATGATAAAAATGAATCTTAGTTTTCGGGTATTGGTGTGCTTAACATTAAAATCAAAATTTAATCGAAAATTTAAACAATAAGTACAAAATTTACAACAAATACAAAAAAAAATTGGTAAAAAGAAGTGATTTTTTGGGTATTTTTCATTTTTTTCGCCTTTTTCTTCTAGAAGTATAATATTTTTTTTATTTCTTTCAAATCTACACGTAATAACAAAAAAAATGAGACCCAAACGAACATCGTAGAGCGTTTCAAACTAAGAAACTTTTCTCGTAAAGTCGACACCTTTTTTCACTTTAGCCACCTGTATTTTTTAAACGGTTGAATATTTTTATACAAAAAAATTATGGCTTATTTTACATAAGATGTAAGATTTAACCAAGTTTCATTACGATACATCTATTTTTGTAGCCAGAAAAAATAAAAAACAAAAAAAACTCGTTTTTTTCGTTTATCTCGTAAATTTTGAGGTTATGTAAAAAAATTTACAGAACAAAAGTTGTAGATTTTTTAATTATCTACAACTTTTACATTCAACTTTTTTTGATAAGATGTCTAGTTTCGCCGGAAATCGCAAAATACAGTTATGCAGCCCTAAAAATCAACCCCCTTCCACCCCAAAAACTCGAGCGCGGTTCGCTTCGATATTTTTTCATTTCTTACCAAATTTCCTTCACCTTTCAATCATAAAATTGCTGTAAGGAATTTTTTCCACTTTTACCCACTTTCAGACTTGGGACGACTGGCCTATGAGGAATTTGTCGTTTTTTTTCTCAATTAAGCCAAAGCTGCGATCACACTCCATATGTGTCCAGGTTCTAAAAATGTATGGTGTATCTCGCTTATACTGCTTGAACAGTGCAACTAAACAGCTTACAGATATTTTTGTTTTTATTTTGGCCACCACAGGAGTTACTATACGCTATAATCTTTGATACCGTCGATGGCAGACTTTGGAAAATTTTTATTAACCATGAACCTGTCTCCTGTGAACCTCTTGACGCGACACTTTCGTCCCGCACAAACATGTGACTTGTCCCAGTCAGCAAATCATGTACACAGAAGTTGTAGGTCCATATTTGACGAAGGTAAAATACCTTAGAAGTGGTTAATAGCGGTGTTGGTAAAGCCTGTTGCAAATCAAAGCAAATAACGGTGACATTTTCAGTGTTTTTATTCTCAATGATATCGTTCTTCTTGGCATCTGTTGCGTTCTTAGCCTTTCTTTGGTCCAAGTCACGCTTGGCAGTGTTTATTGTGCCTTCGTCTTTGGAGTGTTTTATTAAGTTTTGCAAATTGTCAAAACGGCTGCATGTATCACTATAGGGCTTGTGAAATCTTAAATTGAATTCTGTGTTGAAAATGAGCCGGTAATAGGATTCTTTCACGGGTACTTCTTGTTTTTCAATACAAAATTCCTTATAGAGTTCATACATGTTTCTTATACTTAATTCACCTGAGAGGTATTTTGCATTAGGGTTATCTTTTCTAGAGTAATGACTACGATATTTTGGAAACATATTTATATGGGCTATAACCAAATACCTCGAAGATTCCTTAACTTTGTTTGGTGGTTCTTTTCTATCTCGCTTATCAGGTTCAGGAATACCATCTGTCGTTTTTTTACACACTACTTGAAATCGTCGCACAGAGATATCAAAGGTATGCAAAAAAAATTGTTTTCCCAATAACGTGATTACTGTACTGTACTTCTTATTAGAAACTGTGGCTTTATGTCTAGCAGGTTCATTTTGTTTTATACAGGAGGACAGAAATGAAGTTTGTAAATCATACGATGGAAGTTGATAAAATTTTGTGAATAACTTACGTCTGTCAACTTTGGTTATGTCATTGCAATGATATCTACATACATGATTATATTCTTTCAACTCTTTTGCTTTTCGTTGCTTATTTTTCCTTCCAACATACTGTTTTCCTTCTGTCCGTAACCTTCTTGCAGTATTGTCTTTCCACTCTTTTGGACGTCGTTTTCGCTTCCTCGTTTTAGCTGGTGTCACATGTACATTGTCATTGTCTGCTATTTGTTCCTGTGCATTGGGAACATCATCAAAATCCTCACTAATTTGATGGGGGTCCGAGTCTTCTACATAGACAGAAAAAAAAACATTTTATGGAATAACACGATCATACTTTCTGAGTGTGTACATACAGATAAACAAATGCTAGGAATTTTGCTCATAGACTTAACTACATATTAACGTTAAAATGAAAATAGTATAATTTTTGTAACTTGTATTATAAACTAGATTTTGGTTTAAATGTCCGTTATATCTATAGCTGTTAGAAATTTTATGATCTTGTTTAAATGTAGAGTATTTTTAAGAAGTTTGGATATGTCCTTGGGGAAGTTGAACTTACTTCTAGTTTCTTGGAATATTTGACATTCGGTTAAAATTTGTTTCATTGTAATGATAAAAACTATTGGTATATCATCAGGACCCGGAGAAGAGTTTTTTATACTACATAATGCCTTTTCTAGTTCTTCCAGGGAAATTGGAGAGTTCATGTAGTCATCTGAATTCTCTGTAATCAGTATCTCCTTTTCATTTCTAAATCTATGTTGAAGAAAACTAGGAGAGTAGTTGCTAGTGCTAGAATTTTCTTAATAAATGTCCGCAAATATTTCTGTGATTTCCTCCGCAGATGTAATTAGTTTGTCATTATGTTTTAAGAAACTAATTTGGATGTTTTATTGTTTTCCAGGTAGTTGACGAATTTTCTTTCATAATGTAGAGTTATTAATGGATGACACGAATGTTTTCCAATTTTGTTTTTTGGCTTGTTTAATCAAATAGCGAGCCTCAGCTCTTAGTTTTTTGCATTCTATTTGATTTTGTGTAGTAGGACATAGTCTAAGTTTGATAAAAGCCCGTTTGTATTTTTTGATAGCTTCGTTACATTTGTCATTCCACCATGGTACTGGTGTATGAGTCTTTGGTTTTTCTGACTGCTTTGTGTCCCGCTTCCAATAGTACATCTGAAAATTGTTGATAAGTTAAGGCTATGTTTGAGGTATTAGGGTCGGGAAGATCTTGAAGTTTTTGGTCTACTTGGTCTGAGAAGACTGTCCAATTTGCCTGGTCTAATTTCCATTTTGAAAAAGGTATTGTTAAGGCAGTTTTAAAAGAACGGGTTATAAAGAGGGGGAAGTGATCACTCCCATATAAGTAGGGGTGAATTACCCAATTTAAAGATATTTGTAAAATAGGATCACACATGAGATCAAGTCGAGAGCTGAGCATATTCGCCTGTTTGTATATTAAATCTTGTGGGTTCCCCCGAGTTCAGAATATTTATATTATTGCTGTCTAGCATTTTTCCCCTTAATGATCGGAATTTGGATCCTCAGTATAGACTATGGCAATTAAAGTCTTATAAGAGTATACAAGGATGAGGGATTTGTTGAAGTAATTGCTCCATTAAAGCAGTTGAAACATTTTCACTTGGTGGAATGTATACATTGCAAATTGAAATTTTTGTATCGGTGTTCATTCTGATTGCAATAGCTTCTAAGGATGTATTTAAAGAAATTGGTTCTGCTTCGCAGATTTGATTAATATAGATTGCTACTCCGCCACTTGCTTTGTCTTTGCTGGTCCTGTTTTTGTGAAAGCATTTAAATTCTTTCAACTTGGCGTGGTAGGAACCTTTAAAATGGGTTTCCTGAATGCAATTAACTTTTGTAACATTTCACAACGGGTATGGTACCCGTTAAGGTTCCATTGTATTATAGATTTGAATGTTAAGTGCTTAAGGTTTCTTGAGAGGAGGAGAGTTCGCAGTCGGTTGAAGCGGATATTCTGAGTTGTTGGTATAGTTTCCGTTTAATGTTTGTAATTTTTGATTTCAGCCTTTTTGAGCTTTGGGGATACATAGTGTCTAGGTCATTAAGGGAGCCTGGTACATTGTCTGTATAAGTTTTAAGGAGATCCAATATGTCTTCGTTCTGTGGAGCTGATTCAAAGAAATTTAGTCTGGTTAAAATTGTCTTTATTATCCTTAAACAATTGTTGTAATGGTTGCATTTCATCGTATGTGGACTTTCCTGGTTTTATTTTCTTAGATTTAGGATTTTGGAATGTGGGTTGTTTTTGGAGATCTTCACTCGGTGGTGTAGACTCTGATATTTGCCGTTTAATGGGAATGAAAGCCGTTGGAGTTTCTTGAGATAAAGTTTCGGATGTGTTTATTGATTTGGTGTTATTTTTATTATGTATTCTTGGATTAAAATTGGTGTCTTGGTTATCTGAGGATGTGATTATATTTGAACACTTGTGACTCGGCTGCTTCTTTGCGTTGGGAAGAATTATCTAGGGAAGCTTGCTTGTTAATTGTTTGAAGTGGGCATGATGCAGCTAAGTGACCTGTTTGTTTACAGGAGAAACATTCGAGGTTATCAGGAGCTAAGAAAATTCTATATGATGTGTTGTCAAAGTTTATGATGAAAGAGGCTGGTAATGTTACATTATTTTCTAATGGTGTGATGTAAGTTTGTCGGCGGAAACTTAGAACGTCAGTTAGTTCTAGACGGGAGGAGTTTATTTTTAGAAAATTGATAGGACATAGTAGGTTTAGGCCTAGCTTTAAGAGTTCTGTTTCTAAAATAGAGTGTGGTATGCTGGGACAAACATTGGATAAGACTATTCTTTGGCTTGGAGTGATTAGTTTGCGGGCAGGGTGTATTTGATTATTGACTTTTACTGAGCCATGGTTTTTTAAAAAGTTATCTACCAGTTCTTTTGAAGATAAGTAAATACATATGCGAGATACGAGAGGCAAATATAATATCTTTAGGATTTACACTGCTGCTCAAAGCTATTAGGTAGTATTCAATTTTTACGTCGTCAATGGATGCAAATAAGAAGTCTTGCTGTTTATCTGGGAATTTGAATGTTTGATTTTTTGTTGTAATTGATGCGTATGATTGTGAGTTGTGTTGGGGTGGATTATTTGTTGTTAGACTGCTTGGAGGAGAGTTAGGGACATGATCCCCTTGGTTTTTGTTATCCATTATTTGAGCACCACATTAATAATTTAGGTTGTAGCTTTGTAGGGCCCTGTCCGCCTAAACGTCTTTCGATTAACTATAGATGTTTAATATACGTAAACAAAGTTTGTTTACTTACAGATTTTTGCAGATTCTATTATTCAGTTTTGATGAACTTGATTATCACACTTTAAAGATTTAATTTCGGCTAATAACCACAATTTATAACACTTTTGGAAGAGCTTAATAAATAGTAGTTTATCACACACTTGCCAGAGTCGGCTCCCAATTTACTTAATAAAGAGAAAAAACTGTCTTTCACCACTAGTAAATACTTTACACAACAAGTATTTTAGTAGTAAAAGGGTTCAACTGCACTTAAACCGTTTTACCATAAGCGAAACCTACGAATATGTTTAGGGCTTCATCAAGATCGGGATAGATGACGCCAAAGGTCACTTAATTCACTTGAATCTATTTACCACTAAGTAGAGATGTCTTTTAGGTGTAGCATACTGCACTTAGTTCATTTTTTGTAAAAAGTGCACTTAAACCCTTTTACTTCCAGGCCCCTCAATTGCCCGAAGTATTAAAAGTATATTAACTACTAAAATTAAATATTCAAGGGTCTTTTTAGGACCTTAATACACAAACAAGCAAACATTTTTGTTGATGTACTATATAAATTGAAAGAAAGTGTGTTGTGTGGGTTTTCTTTATATGTTTGCATTAATTTTTTTCTTTTTTCTTTCTTTTAATTTTCCTTACTTTTTTGTATTTCATTTTCTTGTACCAAGTGAACAGAAATTTATTGAAAAATTTAATCATTTTATTAATTCATTATATGCTCACACAACAAATTTTGTTTCAATATTGTTAATACGGATTGGGATAAAGTATGGAACTAAGTAAATATCTTTTAAACGAAAAGAACGATATTTACGAAAATTTGCAGGTAAGTGCAAAGGAACAAAACGCATCTGATGTACTTTTTTTATAATAATATACTTCCGGTTTAACCGGAAATGCCATCAACTTCTTTAATTTAAATGGGACACCCTATATATTTTTACAGATTTTGAAAGAGCTTGTTATTTTGAATTCATACATACGGAGTTTAATGTAAAAAAAATTGTAAAAACGGGGAATAACTCACTGTTGGTAGTACAATAGATGTACATTTCATTATTTTAGAATAATGAGAAACAAAATTACTTCAAATGTTCAAAATGCTCGCCGTTTAGGTACTTGCTGACAATATGCCATCCTATTAACAAATTCTTCAGTCACTCTTTCCAAGACTTCTCCACGTATTAGTTCACATTCATCAATAATTCTTTGTCTCAATTCCTGTAAGTTTGTTGGTCGTCTAACGTAAACACGTGATTTTAGATAACCCCAAAGAAAAAAATCTAACGGGCTAAGATCCGGAGAACGAGCAGGCCACTCTATGAATCCTCTACGTCCAATCCATCGATTTGAAAAATTCGCATCCAGAAAATCCCTAACCCGTCTATCATAGTGGGGAGGTGCTCCATCTTGTTGAAACCAAATATTTTGTGGTAATTGCCCATTCTGTTGAAGTGCAGGAATAATTTCGTTATTTAGTAGATCCAAATACTTGTCACCATTCAAGTTTCCGTCAATAAAAAATAGGCCTATAATCTTATTTTCGACAATTCCCATCCAAACATTTAACTTCTGTGGATGCTGGGTATGTGCTTCATGAATCCAATGAGGATTCTCATTTGACCAATACCTTGAGTTATGGCGATTAACTGTTCCATTTAAACAAAAAGTTGCCTCATCCGAAAAAAACTATGCTAGAAGCAAAATTTTCGTCGACATTACAGATGTCCATTAGCCGTTCGCAAAATTCCAGCCGTCGGTCAAAATCATCGTATGCCAATTTTTGAACCAACTGTACCTTATACGGATGATACTTTTCACTTTTTAATATCTTTCCTACAGAACGTCGACTGATACCATGGTTTAGTGCCAAATTTGTGGTGGAAGTTTGAGGTGATTCTTCTATATCAATAGCAATATTTTATTTAACAGTTTCGTTCGTTGCAGTCCGCGGTCTTCCAGGTTTTAGCAATTTTTTTACAATCCCAGTAGTATTAAAACGTTGTAATGTTTTAGTTACTGTTGTGCGTGGTATAGGATTTCTCTCCGGATGCAAATTATTAAAAATATGACACACTTCTTCATGAGTTCTAACACGATCACCATAACCGATTATCGTTAAAATTTCAACACGCTCTTTTTCACTTAATTGAACCATTCTAAATTGTGCAATTTATTTCCGTCCATTAGAATTTGACACTTGAAGAACAAAAGACGTACTAAACAGTACGTTGGTTAAAGTGCTATATTCCTCGTTTTTACAAATTTGTTTACACTAAACTCAGTATGTATGAATTCAAAATAACAGCTCTTTCAAAATCTGTAAAAATATGTAGGGTGTCCCATTTAAATTAAAGAAGTTGATGGCATTTCCGGTTAAACCGGAAGTATATTATTATCAAAAAAATGTACATCAGATGCGTTTTGTTCCATTGCACTTGGTTCCATACTTTATCCCAACCCCGTATAGTACATCAATGTGTACTTGGCTTTAGTTCCGGGGATAATTCCTTGAACTAAAGTTGTGAACGGTTCGGTGTAGCAGCATGAACCTCGAACCAGGGTTGTAAACTCGAACAACCCTAGTTCAGGATCTGTCTCCAATCTATGGTGGTGGTACTTTTGCTATATCATGCGCAACCATCAGATGACTGCGCATGCGTCGATGTAGCAAAAGTACCGCCACCAAAGAATGGAGGACGAGAGGCTGAACTAGGGTTGCACGAGTTGGCCAGACTGGTTATAGAGGGTTGCACTAGGACCGTTTGCAACTTTGGCAATAGGAAATATCTCCGCGGATCTCGGGGTGGACAAATTACCCCCGAGATCCACGGGGCCAGTGTTTCACACACGGGGACTGGGTGTTTCACACACGGGGACTGGGAAAGCTCCCCGAGGACGACTAGGGCCGGGATAATTAAAAAATATACACGGGATAATTAAAAATATACAAACACCTGGGGAGTATATATTTATTTTATTTATTTATGATTATATATTTTACATATATTACATTAAAATTGTACATAAGAACAAATGTCTCTTATTTTACCCACCCCAACTACCTCTTCTCACCCCCCTAATGTGTTCGCCACAATCCCACCCTTTCTTCTTCTACACCCCCCCTCATTTTCCCCCCTTTCCCCTACACCCCCCCCTTATTTTCCCCCCTTTCCCCTACACCGTCAGATGGGTGCAGAATCCCGAACACTCCCACTCCCTAAGTCTTCATTCTACACTCCCCAACTACTTTATCCAACCCCCCTCCCCTCATTTTTTCTACCCTTCTCTACACCCATCTGGTTCGGGATTCTGCACCCATCTGATGCGTGTAGAGAAGGGTAGAAAAAATGAGGGGGGGTTGGAAATAGTTGGGGGGTGTAAAATGGTGCAGAATCCCGAACCAGAGTTGTTCGAGTTTGCAACTCTGGTTCGAGGTTTTTACACTACATGGAAACGTTCACAACTTTAGTTCAAGGAATTATCCCCGGAACTAAAGCCAAGAACACATTGATGTACTATATTCACAAAATTGAAATAAAGCATGTTGTGTGGGCATACAAGGAATGCATGATTCCAGTAATCCATTCCAGTCTGACATTTTCTAGGCCCTTTTGGATACGATTCAAACTCGATACAGAGAAAATTTTCGATTTCAATATTGAATAAATAAATAACCGGGGATTCCAACATTAGTCCAGGCGAGCTGTACTTTTAGACGGAAATTCTGAGATCTAGAATGTAACAGTTGGAGATGAACTATTAACTATTTATTTCAATTATGATCATAAACTTTTTAGGGGTGAAAAAGGGATAAAAAAAACTAAAGTATTGCTGTTTGCGGCTAAAATTGACGTCAAAATGAAAAGTGCCCAATAGAAAAGTTGTAGATCATGTAAAAATCTAAAACTTTTCTGAAATAGTTAATGTATTTTTTTTCATGTGTTAAAAGCCCCTTTACCACCTTCAACTGTTACATTCCAGGTCTCAGATATTCCTTATTTTTTATTTTTTTGGTACAGCACGCCTGGACTACACTTTGCGTTTGCTACATGAACGAAAACTGTCAATTCTATGACACATGTCTTATTTTTTGACATTTGAACGTCGGTTTTATTCACAGAATTAAATATTAATTTATAATTCCGAGGTTTTTATTTTTTTCTCAAACGTGCATCAGTTTATCTGTGCTGTGTATTTGAATATATTGAGATTTTGTTTATTTGATTTATAATATTCTATTTATAATTGTAAAAATAACCTCTCCGATAAGGCCCCTGGGACACCTTCTGGTAGTAATAGTTTGACAGGAACAGTTTTCGTAATAAGACGACAATTAGCCAGAATATGAACTAAATTACACATGAAAATTGATCACTCGGATTAGAATCACGTTTGAGAAAAGACAAAACCAAACTTTAAATGTCAAAAATTTACAATTTTCGTCCATGCAGCAACGTAAACATTTAGTTTAATGTTTAGATATTGCGGAACATTTAAAAATCTTTGAAATCAAAAATCATCTCCGTCTCGAGTTTGAATAGATCTCAAAAAGACATTTTAGAAATGAAAATTTTGTAGTGGCAAAACTGAATGGATTACTGCAATCATCTGTTAATAAAATTATTAAATTTTGCAATAAACTCCGTTCCCTTAATTTAAGTTTCTCTTATTTCTTCAATAATTGGTTACTCTTATTTAAATTCACCCCTTTTTTCTTTTTGGTAATGACATTATTCAAGTTTTTGTAGTTTATCTTTCGATCTTTGTCTGCTTCTATACCGTAATATCAACTGTTATCAGCTGACATGAATCGTTTATCCAAATAAATCCTTACAAAGACTGAACAAATTATTAAAATGCAAGACAAAGTGTAATTAACAATTTGTGCCATCAGAAAACGTTAAAGCAGACTAAAAACTGAAAAAAATTGGAGAAACTAATAACTAGAAAATAAAAAAGGAATGAAATAAATAATAATAATAAATAATTTAAAAAAATTTAAAAGTATGAGTGATTTCCATACACAGAAAATAGAAAACTTAAAAGGAAGTGGAACAAAATTTAATGCAAATGAGCAAAACCCACAGAACACACCTTGTTTCAATTTATATAGTACATCAACAAAAATGTATTTGCTTGTTTGTTTTATTTACTTAACGATCGCATACTTGAGCATTTACTAAAAAATTAAAATATTGATACAAACAAACAAACAAACACCATAACATATAATAACAAACAAATAATAAAACAGAGTGTTAAAATAAAATTTAATAAAGATCTGAGAATGATATTTTGTAGTTTTTTTTGAAGTACCGTAAAACGGAGCGGCTTGATAACACCGAGGCGACGATACATTCTACCCCTCTTGCCTAAAATGCGCACACCATTGTGGACGCGAACCAGTGCTGCCTACCGTACTATATATAGTACGCACATTGTACTATAATTTGACTGTATTCGTAGATTGACACAGCCCTCTGTGACATAGTACACTTTGCGCTTAAACTGTACCATAACATTAGAATAATCTGAAAAACCATGCTCAGCGCCATCTTATAGTCAGTAGTCGAATTGATCTGATAACGAATGGAGAAAGCTACCTTCAATTTCACAACAGGAAATTAGAAATATTTTTGAATTTCAGAACTTGGCTAAATTTGCTTTAAATTTATTGTGTATACCGCACTCTAATGCCCAGTGTGATAGAATATTTTTTAGTAAAGTTAATATGATTAAAACAAAACCGAGAAATGCATTAATTACAAAAATTGTTGCATCACAGTGTGTAAAAGATAAGAATGGTTCTTGCATAACATTTAACCCTTCAAAACAAATGTATATTGATTGCACACACGTTCAGAAAAATAAGTCTGGAGATTCTGATTTATCTGACTCAGATATTGAGCTTGAACTCAACTTGGACTAAAAGCCGGCATTTTTTGGGTCAATTTAACAAGCGGTTAACTTGCCAAGTTTCAATTTCGTACTATAACAGCTTTCAACACAGTTGGCAGCCCTGATGCGACCGGCAAATATGTACTCATTCGATGCGTTAGTAGGCACTCTTTCAAAATAAGGTTAGTAGAGTACAGTGGAAGACTTGTTGTTCCCGCAGTATTTGTCAAAAAAAAAACGGGTAGAAAACCAGGTATTTATTAATTGTTATACTTTCTATTGGGTATAGACAATAGTGAATGCAAAGATATCCCCGTATTTTTTTATGGCTACTAAATTAGTCAAAAACAATATCCTAACCTCAAAGTTGGATTATACAGAAACATTTACCAGTGGCATATCATTTTATTTAAATTTAAATATGGCACAGAGTATATAATACAAACCAGAGTATCGACTCTATACGGAGGGGGTAAGCATCCATTTGCAGGTATTGCCATGACACTTTGGGAGTATCCATAGCCGTTGCCATTAGTTTTGGTTAAGGTAGGCAGTTGGTTGTATGTGAATAAATCAGTGGTAGCGTTTGTATTGTGTGGAATAGTGAATTAAACTATTTAATTCAAGTACAAAGAACTGCGAAGGAGATGCGGAATAAATGTTACTTACATTAAATGACATTAAAATAAATACTACTTCTCAGTGGTCTGTAAGTGGATATTTAATAAAAAAATGTTTTCAACAACATACAATATGAGCATTATTCTAAATCCATTGAAATTTTAAATGATTCAGCTTTATTCTGTTTATTTAAAGCATATAGAAATAAAGATAATAGTGTCTATGGAAATATTTTAATGCCTGGAAATAGTTTTATTATATTTATTGCTAAATTAAATAACATTTTTGAAAAACTATTTGAAGAATTGGCAATAAAACATGATGTTCTTCAAACTATATTAAATATTAGTAGTAATGAAACTTTTATACATCCTTGTACACATTTTCCATTATTTTATGTAAAAAAATTATATTTTAGGTTAAGACTATACACTACCATTAAATGTATCAACAGAAATTTTAAAAGTAATGAAAATAAAGATAAATTGTTAATTTGGAGAAATAAATAAGTGTTAAAGCTGTTGATGTGTTTTTTTTATATCCTTCCTTACTAACGAGGAAAATTGCATGTAAGACATACATATTCGGTCATTTATATATTTTGCGTAGAAATTCTATTTATATGTAATTATTTAACCTAAAAAACCAATTTTACTTTTTTTAAAAACAAATAAATCAATGTTTAGTTAATATTATTAATCTTGATGAAAACAAATTCTATTTTTCTAAACTTTCTGAAAATAACAATTATCTCAACAATAAAGAAAAATTTCAAGTACAATTTTTTTAGTACTACCCTGAGCTTATACCACAAAACAGACTAACCAATATTCTGTTTTGTGGTTTATACTCCAAAAAATGGCCGCTTTTGTCTTATAAACATTAAAGGTGCCGACAGCGAGTCGATACTCTGTGAATATGGTCAGAACATATAAAAGAAAACCAAGCAGCAGAAAATACTGCGATTTTGATAAGGAAACAGTAAAGATTGCTGTGTCGCGTCATAGAGACGAAGGAGTTGCAGTTACACAGCTAATTAAAGAATATAATATACCTATTGCCACTTTATACAAAAAAATTTAGGGAAAATACCCAAAAAAACATGGCGGTCAGCTTGCGATGTCAAAGGATGAAAACGATATGCTTGCTAATGCTATTAGTGTTGCTGCTGATTGGGGTTATCCGTGCGACTCAAACGATATCAAAGATATAGTTCAAAATTATTTAGGAAGACATAGGAAAACTCCACACCAATTTGTAAATAATAGGCCAGGGGAAACTTGGTTACAAAAATTTTTTTTTGCGCCATAAGGAAAAGCTGTCAAAAAGGTTATCCCAATCAATAAAAGAAAGCAGAGCTAAGGTATGCCATGAAACAATCAATCAATATTTTGATAACTTGGCAGAAAGTCTAAAAGATATTCCACCGTCTGCAGTTGTAAATTATGACGGAACCAACTTCACTGACGATCCAGGTCGCGTAAAAGTAATCGTCCGTAAAACGTGTAAAAGAGCAGAGAAAATAATGGATTCCTCAAAAGCCGCAACCTCAGTTATGTTCGCCTGTGCAGCCTCAGGATCCTTACTGCCCGTCTATATAGTTTATAAGGCCGACCATCTGTAGTCCACGTGGACGGAAAATGGGCCACCTGACCACCTGGGGCTAGATTCAATCGTTCCCATTCAGGCTGGTTCGATGGAAATATTTTTGAGAATTGGTTTATCAATGGCAAGTCATATTTCCATAAATGTTACAACAAAAAATGTGAAGAAAACGAAATTCGTTTTATACTGCTGCCACCCAACAGCACCCATTTAACGCAACCTTTAGATGTTAGTGTCTTCCGGCCAATTAAGACTGCCTGGAGACAGACACTTCAGCAATGGAAAAAAAATAATAGGAGAGTGGTGAGGAAAGATGTCTTTCCCCGATTACTGAATCAAGCATTAAATCACGTTAAAGCTAGTGGTGAGAAGAACATAAAATCTGGCTTTGAAGCATATGTCCGCTAAATAGGAAGAAGGTTATGGAAAACAGACGAACCTGCATTATTACAAGGTGAAATAGCGCAATCATTAAAAGAGATCTTCAAAAGTTCAAGATTCAAAACTGCAGTAACCGTTGGAAGAAAAAAGAAGCTGACTGTACCAGCGGGTAGAAGCATATTTGGACACGACGTTAAAATGCCACAGACATCTTCAGGAAGAAAACCTTTGCAAAATCTAAAAACAAGGTATTTATCGTCTTCATCTGAAAGTGATATAAGTGAGAAAATATTAACTGTTGATAGTGATGCGGATCCTGAATCATTCTCGGATGTAGAAAACGGAAGTGACATGGACCAACATAAAGAAAAAAAAATAACATTCCACAAAGTGATTTAAAAACCGAGTCAGACACTTTTAAAAACTACGTGGCGAAAATAAAAAGTTGTGAACAGAGTGAAACCTAAGTTAACACATTTTTGAGACATAGCTCTAAATTTTCAAACGCCTATTTTCATCTTGAGGTAGAAGACGTTGGTATTGTGAAAAAGATAGAAATTAGTCAGAAACTTACGGAAATTTTGAAACATTAAGGAGGGGACAGATCAAATTTAAACATTTGAATTTTTAATACTGGCTAGTTTTTATATTTTTAACTTTGTCGATATAGTATATTATTGTATTTTGAGTTCCTAACACACCAAAGAAAGTAGGTAGTATCTACAGATATTATTTTTTACGTTTATCATTTTTAGAGTTTCGTTTTTATATTCCCAAATAAATTCTTAAATACAAATTCAATTTGTTTCATTAAAAAGGTTGTTGGGTAGACAGATAGGTACCTATGCTGCAATTGAGGTATGAAATGCTAAAACAGAGTTAAATTCAGGCATTTATCAAGTCGCCCCGTTTTACGGTACTGAAGTAAATTGTTCAATGAATTATTGACTCATCTCAGTATTTGTTTGTTATACAATGTTATGAATAAATAAAATAACACTAACCCTCTACAATCTTCTTATAAGACTTCTGCAGAGTGTTCTTGAAGTTGATATCTCCATCTGGTACCTCCAACTGTCCCTTAATAGTCACCACTGCAAAACCTAATTTTCCTTGTATCTCCTACCACACCATAACGTCAGGTTTCCTGAAAAGTTAATCATTAGAAAATATGCAACACAATAATATATTGTTCATTAATTTGAAAATTAAATGTAATTTTTATAAAAATTTAGTTGGTTAAGTAGAAAATATAGTAAATAAATAAATGAAGGAAAAAAATCAATAAAATAATAGTTATACGATATGCGCATAAAGATTAAACATTGTGGAGCTATTAATATTTTATAAAAAATATCTTTAAAAATAATCAATACTTTTTGAAAAAATGTGTTTTATTTGACCTTTATAATGTTTTACAAACAATTCTTTTATACAAAACAAGAATTTAACAAGAGTTTAATTAAAAAGTAATTATTTTTAATTTATTTCTTCACCTATACGATACCTCTCAGAAGTGTTTGACCGCATAGTTTGTCCCATATATAACACGAATAATTGCTCAAATTAGAACTTGCTCCAACAAATATATGTATCTACCGATAAAATTGCTCTATATCATGTAATTTACAACAACCAGAACATATTTTGTACATCTGCCCAATTTATACAGATATTAAAAGCTCATTATTAGCTTTAGAAATAAAATCTACTGAAGAGTTAATAAACTGTCTTACCTCTTTGAAAGCCCTAGCACACTCCGTAATAAATATTTTTTAAAAAAGCCAAAAAGGCGTATCGAAAAAAACACACTGTATAAAAGAAGATAAAAGGGCGCATCAAATGATGTATCATTTATAAGAGTTTCATACCAAGTCGCCATTATCGAGGTTTAAATAGAAAATTTTTTTTTTGAAAAATTGCGATTTTTGACGAAATTTCAAGTTCAACCCTTGAAAAAAAAAGAAACTACCCCATGGATTTTTTTGAATATAGTATGTCGTAGGCCCATGTTTCCTCTTTCGATCGAGGTGTCATTCAAAAAAATATCTTTAAAAACACCAAAGTTATGGAAAAAAGTTTGAAGCTAAAACTCGACTTTCAAAAAAACACATTTTCCATTTTTCCGGAAAACTGAAAAATTTTCATGAAATACCACTATACCTCCCACCTTGTATATGTTTCAACAGTTTCTTATTTTCGGGACCCAAAGTTTTTTTTCGCGAAAAAAAATTTGAAATTTTGACTTTGACGTCACGCCACAAAGACCTTAATGAAAAAAATTAAAAATTTTAAAATATTGACGAAAAGGCACATCATTCTTCTACAGATTTCCGAAAAAAGCAAAAAAAAAAACCAAAACCTACCCCCGAAAAATAAAAAACAAAAAAAAAAACACTACCCAAATCATCGCTCCTTAATTATGACCGATTTTTAAGTACAGATCTCTGACAATTAATGATAAATTCTAATTGTTTGGTTTTACTTTGATTATATTTATTTATTAATTTATATACTGCTCTATTTTTATTTCTATTTTTTTTTATTATTTTTAAACACTTTATAATTGAATGTTAAATTATAATATGACGACTCCTTGTAATAAGATTGTTATCTTTAAATACAATAAAGTATTATTATTATTATCAAGACATTATTTTAAGAGGGGCGTTTCTAATTTGGTAAGCCTGCCTGAATTTAGTGAAAAATCTGGTTATTTTTAAATTACAAGAATGAACAGTAGATGGCGATAGTGGTTTCAAATTAGTATTTTTGTTATAAATTTGAATATTTTTAGAGCTTGTTGACTTTCTTTGTCTAAGACAGAGATGAAAATATGAATTTTGCTTCGTAAATCTTTGAATGTTTCCACGACACACACATACATTTGACCTTGAGACCATAAACAGATGAAAAATACCTGTATAATTTTTATTAAATATCCTATTTGAATATGTTTTCGAAGTTTTGTTGTGATATTGTTGTGTCATAGGCGTAACAAATTAATTGTTTTTAGGATTTAAAATATGGATATATAAAAAAAATAAAATAAAATAAGATTTCGGCATTCCTAACAAATAATTAATTAATGAAATTTATTGTACTAACCAGAGTTGGGTCGGATATTGAAAAAAAGTATCCGGATACCGGATACGGATGCTCAAAATGTATCCGGATACTTTTTTAAAAAGTTCGAATACTTTCATTTAAAAATGTATTCGGATACAAGTACCTATCCGGATACTTCCTAGGATACTTTTTTTAAAAAGGACAAATTATTAGTATTAAAACTATGTGATGTGCAGGTATTTTTAATGTAATATATAATAATAAAAATACATTTAACTAACGAAAAATTTTTCGTGTCACTGCCTGAACTTTTGATATTGAATTTGGCCAGCGTCGGACCAGCCGAGTTTCCAAACTTTTTAGGGGGTGTACTTATTTGTACTTGTAGGTACACTAAAATAAAAATATAAATATTAGGATGTCCTTTATTATAATATCCGAAAAATAATTTCTTCTAATAATTATAAATACAGGGTACAAAGGGGTTCTTGAAAAGAGAGATATAGAAAATATAAAAAATAAATAACGTAGGTACTTATGAAACTGATTTATAGGTAAAAACAAAGCTCCATTAGAATATAATAATATATTATAACGGTGACCAGTACGAAAAATGGGATTTAACATGTTAGACACATCTGAATTAAAGGAATAAGGGCAGTGTTGTGCCTACGTTAGGTGCATTATCGGAGGGCGATAAATAATGTTTAAAAGTATCCCAATATTAAAAACAGTATCCGGATATCGGATACTTTAAAATTTGGTAACGGATACGGATACCGGGTATACAAAATTTAAAAGAGCTTTCGGATACATAAAAAGTATCCAGATATTATATCCGTATACAGAAGTATCCGGATACAACCCAGCTCTGGTACTAACCCTTACCAATTAAGGTATTTATTAGAATAAATATGTTAATTATAATAAAAACATATTACGGTTTCTGAATATACACACATCAACATGGTCTAAAGAAAAATTGAAATAAAGTGGAAAATATGTGTAATTATACCTTTTTTAAAATTGAGATTGAAATGTATTGGCAACAATGCAAAATTAAACGAGGTTAGTTGTTAGTTTGATCCTTAGACTAGGAAAGAGAGAGGACAGCGCATGGCAATGAAAACCTTATTCGTGCGTGAGAAGCCAAGTTTCAAACGTTTGACATATGTTTGGTGGTAAACAAATTTGGAACATCGAATTGTATTTTTTTAGTTTTTTTAATAATTTTCACCTTTTTTAATTACCTGAATAGACATTTTAAAATGGTTAATTGTGCAGTTTATAAGTGCAACAGTCAGAGTGCTAAAAAAGAGGAAGGAATTTCATGTCATAGGTAAAAAGTATTTTAAAACTATTTCCTTGAAATTTATTTTTATTAATATTACAGCTTTCAGGTAATAGATGTTTAACTAAATCATATATGTTATGTATGATAACTTAAATTAATAGTACATACTTTTTGAAAATTGTTTTCATTCAGTTTAAAATATTATTTTTCAATTAATTGTTATTATTTTCTTATAGATGTAATAGTTTTGCAGTGGCGTGAAACAAAAACATATATTTAAAATAGATTAAAATTGTAATCTTTATTAAATAAATATGTTTTAAAATGATTGTTGTTTTTTTTGGAGCCGTACATATTTAAAGACTTTTTTAAATTAGATTCGTAATACGAAATAATGAAAATGATTATTTAATAATCGTATAAGAAAAATCGTATGATACGCCTATGTCAATATTGTCCGCCATTAGTTTGGTGGTAAATGGGTTACATAAATTGATTCCAATACGCAGTCCTCTCTCTTTCCTTGTCTAAGGTTTGATGTTTGATCAGAGATTAATTTATTTACTTTCTGATGGATGTATTATTTGAAGGTGTTGAAGTAGATGTAAATTTTTAGAATATATTTGGTGGGGAAAAATTTAAATACGTTTGATGATTATTGCAAAAGTGTTACTATAATGTTTGTAAACATTAACAGGTTAGTCTGTCTTCAATATGACTTCAAGTAAGTAGGTACCTTGCTAATTATTTACTGCCTAAATAAATAAATATCACTTATTTTTTAGAGAGTATTGGACATTCCTAAATTACCACCCAGATCCATGATTTAATGAAAAATGGAGTACAAAGTAAAGCACACACTACAATAAAGCCTACCTATAGTTTATTTTTATTTTGAGAATGTGGCACAAGAAAAAAATAATATTTTCAATTACCTACGATAATTACTAACCAATCTAGTATCTATAGAAATACACTTTGTGCACCTGTTTTCAAGATACCTAAAGAAGTGGGATAAGCTGACTATCAGTGATTGGCCAACAATACTCTTGCAAGTACTAAACATAATTGTTAATATGGGTATATCTTAATAAAAGTAATTGTATCATTAAATTATGGCTATTAATTATATTCCAAAAATGTCAACCCCATACTTTGTGGAATCAATTGAAATTAAAATGTATCCAATAGGATTGTAACTGAATTTTTTAACTGGTATCTTTCACAAAAATGAAAAAATTTTATTTATTTTATAAAGATCCATATTTTATTTACATTTGAAAGCACTCTCCATCTAGTAATCAGAAGTGATAAGAGGTAAGTTTTAATTTGTTTATTTACTGGTTTAAATTTTTTACAATTAATAGGTAGGTATTATATTTATTTTATTATCTATGCATCAGATCTAAATATCAAATTTAGTTTTAAAAGTTGTATTGATATAGGTATTTTGCATATTAGATACATGAATTTTCTTCTTTTTGAGTACCTACCAATAGTATTTGCCCATGTTGAAGTATTTTCTTTGGAAAATTGAAATCAGTGGTATTTTGTGTACTACTGCTACTGTGTGCTTTTTCCCCTGTGAATTTGCCTCTTGATACTAAATAATTAGCATTATCTGGATGGCATATTTCTTTGGTTTCATGTAAGAGTCTTTACTAAGGCATCTCAGAGAAGTGTTAATGCTACTTGTCCTTTAAGCCATCCTTTGTGTACTTTAAATACTAGGATAGACCAGGAAGAATATTAGTATCATTTTCTAAGTCAAAACTATTTGATTAATTTTTGATTTTATTAGGTGGAATATGGAAAACAAAATATTTCTACAAGATTCAATAGGTTACTACTTTTCTAAAGTATTTCAAAAATGTCCTGAAAATACTATTTTTAGCAATATACTTTTTCTGGCAACCATATATGTTATTTCATCTACGAGTTCATCTATGTTTAGATAATTAAATTGTATAAATCAATGGTTTTCAAAATATATGCTACTGTTTCCTCAAAATCTTTGGACCTCAAGTAACTGCCTACACAGGGTTTATTCTATTTATAGTAAATAATTAATAATTTTTACTGTAAATTCTAATCTTTTATATTTTAGAACTCTTTCTTCAAAAACATTGAATCTGGACCCTTATAGAACCCATGGCTACATCAATATGAAACCTATTGTGGGCTACTATGTGTTTTAAATACAAATGTTTATTTTAGGGTTCAATTACATTTTAAACATTAGCAAATAACATCTGCATATTAATAGTAAATAACAAGTAAATGTTTTTCTTTTTTAGGACTCATTTTCTCAATTATATGTACCCAGTTCATTCTGACATGAATATGGAACCCTTTGGTCTGTTTTATCATTTACCAACAAACTTTTAATGGTGAGGGGGATATATATATATATAAAGATAACAGACGTATTCAGTATCCAACCCAAATTTGTAAAACTGTTTTAATAAAAATATTACATATTTGACTGTAAATTTTCATTCTTCACATTATCTAAAGAGAAAGCTATTATATTTATGCATATTGAACATGTAAATAAATATTGTAGAAACCCTTACTTTGTGGACATTATCCTGCCTATTTAGAAAAATAGTTTAACACTCAGCTGTTAATATTTACATATTATGTAGTTTTAATTTATAAATGTAAATCCCTTAGGTTGGGTTTATGTTATTTAACAAATAAAGATATAAGGTAACTTAAAGATTAAAAAAGTATAAAGAAAAATCAGGTCTCTCAAAACTCACATTTTTACCAATTCGACTAAAATAAGACAACTGTGTTTAAGTAAAAAGTACCTAATTTAGGAAATAACAACGGTTCACAACACTAAACTCCTTGCACATATCACAGTTGGATAATGCTATAAACTATGTAAAAACCAACGCAAATTGTGAAAATATACTTTAAATTTATTTTTTTTTAACTTTTGGTAAATTATAAACGAATATTAATATAGACAATTATATATTTAAAAGCAAAACACTAAAATTATATTTTGACGTTATAAACGAGAAATAAGGTTAGGTTGGTTATGTTAAGTGAGTGAAGTTTGGATTTGGAGAATTAGAATCGACATACGTCTTTGAAAAAAGCGCCACCAAAACTGTTGAACTAAATTGACAGATTAGTGCAATGTTCAAATTTTGCGTGCAACAAATCTCAAAAAATATACCTTTCTTTAACTTCATATTTTGCTAGTCGCATTCTCTATGCTTTCTTTAGGAGTTAAGCTTCTGGCGTTAAAATTCGTGATCACAAATTGTCAAACTTTTTAAAAACATACCATCACTTAAACACCAATATCTCTTTTATTACAATATAAAACTTAACTAAAAAACCTTATCTCCTAGAGAAAGGTCTAAGCTATATCCTGTTAAAATTTGAATACGTAATTTAAAGGCGTTCTTTAGATTTGTTGTTTACAAAATGATTGAAATTTTGGGTACAATTCAGGCTTGCCACCCGTTTTCAGCTGTCACATTTTTGACGCCCCTCTTAAAATAAAATTTATTGTTACCTGTTGTATTCATTCTACTGATATCCCAAGTAGTAAAAAAATGACACAACAAACAAATTACATATAATAACAAACAAATAATAAAACCAATCAAAAAAGAGCATAAACATCACCCACTAATTTTATATAAAAACATCATTTATAACAATTTTTAAGTAAATAAATAAATAACTGACTTGTCTCATTATTTATTTGTTACACCATAAGAATAAATAAAATAACACTTACCATAAAAATAGTTTTGTTCTGAATTATCTTGTCCAAACAAGCCTGGTGGTATCCTTATTGAAGTCCATACTTGTACTTGCAATGTACTGCAATATCCAATTTCCTGGACGTCCTTACTTGTACTCCAAAACTCTCCAACCGCCTTTCTTCTCATATTCCATTATTACTCTAAGAGATAATATTGATAAATAAATAAGTAATGGATAATAAGAAACAAAAAATAAGAGGCATACATAAGATGTAGAAAGAGGAAAACAAGAAATACCAGAGAGGTAAGAAATGGAAACACAAGAAGAAATCTACTAACAACTATTTCAAAAAGACATACTTAAATAAAATACTGCATTAATCAATAAATCCTACTTTAATAAAAAATGTGTTTTATTTTTAGTCAAAAAGTTGTGGAAAAGTTTTATAACAATAAAAGTTTAAAAAATATCGTTAACTTTAATTAAAAAGCAATATTTTAATATAAAAATTGTAATTACCTGCAGTTTCAAGTTCCCAACAACTTCTTATTCAGGTACTAAATTTTGTCTTCATATTTGGTGACCTTCTTTTTGATTCCTCTGATTGTCTTCCACAAATTAATATTTTCTTTAGGTGATGATTACCAATTTCCTGAAAACTAATTCATTAGATAAAAATGTTCCTTTAAACATTTAATTAATTAAGTAGAATCGTTGAATACAAAACAATATATAGTTTCTTTATCAAAATTATTTATTAATTTTGTTAAAAAATACATTTGAAAATAAACGTTAATTTTTGGGAAAAAATGTGTATGATTTGACCTTTCTAGCCTCACTAACGTGTTTTACAAAAAGTTTTGTTATACAAAACAAATAGTTGAAAAGAGTTTATTAAAAAATACAAAATTTATAAGTAAGTACCTTGTATAATTATATCGTACTGCTTATCTAATGAAGAACTGCTATATTTTCCGTGCACTGCTTTGCTTATTATCTTTGGTGGTAGCTTCATATTCAATGAAATTCGGTCTTCATCTTTATTGACCTTCTTTTTGCGCTCCTTAAAACAAAGTTAACAAATTTAACTAAAACTATGTAAAGTATGAAAAAATTTAATTCTGTTTAAAAAAACATTTCAATTAAAAAAAAGGTTAAGATAAATCTTCCTAATTTTATTTTAATTTAAAGTGTGTGAAAATGGAGGGTAATGAAAATTTTTTGTCAGAGTAAAAAAAAATTAAGATGAATTTAAAAAAACAGCGAAAAGAAAAATTATTGAATATCTATTTAAAATAGCCATAGCCTGATTAAAACTAGGTTATAAATTTATCAAGGTATATGAAAAGTTAAAAAAAATAGGTGCTTTGGATAAAATTGAGGTGATGAAATAAAACACAATGAAGAAGGAAAGAAAACCAAAAGAATACCAAATAAAGAACAAACAGTAAGTAAGCCTTAAATAAGGTAGATCAGTTTTTAAATAAGTTTTTTGTGTTGTTAAATTTAATTAATATTGAAAAATAATCAAAATTACGGAAACCGTAAGAAACTCTATGTGGATAATAAAGCTAGCCGATCATATAATCACAATATTTACATTTTATTTTGAATTATCATTTAAATAAAATTACAGTATATACATTTTTGGAAAATATCCAAATATTTTAATTGAATTTCCATTCAAAAAGTACCGGATATAAACTTTAAATTATTTACAAATAATTTTTTTCATTTCTATTGATTTTGTTACATTTTTTAATCCGATCAAAAAGAGACGCCATCTTTAAAAATCTACCGGCACATCCTGACAACTAACGGTTAGTAAAATTTAAAAATTTAGCAAATGAATACCCAGTGTTAAAAAATTAATGGTTTTCAAGATCACAAAAATATTGTATATATGATTTAAAGAAATTAATAAACATTATCTACCTAGAAATTTTTAAACGGTTTATTTTGCTATGGAAAATTTTAATATTGCAATAAAAAAATCCAATTACTTTTTCTTCTAATGAATTAACGTTATATCATCAATAAAGAGTTAAATATATTTTAGAATATAATAAGTTTTACTGTGATAAAATTACGTAGGTATTTTATAAATGCAAAAAAAGTAAAATCAAAACACATGATATTTTTTTTAATTTATAATAATAATTCATTAAATATGTTGAAATACAAACTCACCCAATATATTAATATCCTTTATATAAAGATTAAAAGAAGAGCACTATTTAAATTAAATATACACAATAGACAAATACGGGTTATAATTATTTAACAAACATTTTCTAACGTAAGAACAAGAACTAATTTCGTCAAAATATCGCGTAATACTGAACAAAAGAATACAAAATATCTGTCTTCAATATCTACAATAGTCATTTGTTTTTGAAAATTGCATTTTGATTGGTCAATAGGTCAAGATGGCCGTTCGACACCAGACAGAAATTACAGACAAAAAAACTGAAAGTCTGCGTTTTTTATACGATTTTGTTTCTGAACTTTTACCAAATTGTGCGTTAACTTTGAATTTTAAGTACATTGGCGTGCATATTTTAAATGAAGTTTAAAAAAATAAATTAGACCAATTTTAGATAAAATGAATTATTTAATTTTTATTTCTGAATAAATAGTTAAAAAAATAAATATTTTGTTTATAAATCATAAATTTTTTATTAATTATATAAATATTATTGGAAAAACCAATTTTGAATTTTAAGTACATTGGCGTGCATATCTTAATGAAGCTTTAAAAAATAAATCAAACTAAATTTAGATAAAATGAATTATTTAATTTAAATTTCTGAATATACAGGGTGTCCCAGACTAATTTATCCAGACTATATCTCTTAAACGAATAAAGATTCTCGAATGGGACAAAAACTGATCTACTCCATTTCCAATAAACTTTAATATGGCGTGGAAAAATTATCCCCTAAAATTTCATCCCTTAGTTACAACCCCTAACTTTAAATTTCCGCATAGCACCCTGTACATTTATTTATAATTTTGGATTTGGCCTTTCATTGTGTATTCAACAAATGTTTCAAAAATAAAATAGGTTCGTAGGTAATCAAGAAAATATTAGTGTATTTTTTATCTTTGTTAAATTAATCAAGTAAGCCACACATACAAGAAATCTTCTGGCAAGATTCGAAATGTGTTTTGCAGCAATTGGACTACAATTCGAACATCTAATGTAATAATTAATTAATTAATTGATATTTTTTATGGTTCCTTTAAGCTTTAAGGCTTTCTTGATTAATTTAACAAAAATAAAAAATAAACTGATATTTTCTTGATTACCTATGAATCCATTTGATTTTTGAATAGACGATGGAATACCAAATCCCAAATTATAAAAAAATGTACAAGGTGCTATTATGAAATTTAAAGTTAGGGGTTGTAACTAAGGGATGAATATTTAAGGGATAATTTTTTCCACGCCATATTAAAGTGTATTGGAAATAGAATAGATCAGTTTTTGTCCCATTCGAGAATCTTAATTCGTTTAAAAGATATAGCCTGGATGAATTAGTCTGGGACACCCGGTATAGTTTAAAAAAATAAATATTTTGTTTTTAAATCATAAATTTTTTATTAATTATATAAATATTATTGAAAAAACTTATAAAAATATATTTACCAAGCACTTTTTATGCAAGCAAATAAAGACATCAAAACCAAAAATATACTACTTATAAATACCTATCAGGTACATATAAATTTTAAAAAGGAAAAATTATCTATATTATGTATCAATAAAAAAATGAAAATTAAAAACGTTGTCCTTATATAAATAATTAAGTAAAATACCTATAATTTTCCATTTAAGTAATATCAATAACAATTATTTGAATAAAATCAAAAACTCACCTAATATTTCTATATTTAAAATTTAATTCACAAACAATTTAGATAACTAGGTACATTATTTTTAAGTACTAAATATTATGAAATGGAATGCAGACAAAACCAGACAGTTCAAAAAAAAAACTCAAATTATTTCTGCGTACACGCAATGTCGATAGACACAATAAGAGTCATACATAAGATGTAGAAAGAGGAAATCAAAAAATACCAGAAAGGTAAGAAATGGAAACACAAGAAGAAATCTACTGCCAATTATTTCAAAAAGACATACTTAAATAAAATACTGCATTAATCAATAAATCCTACTTTGATAAAAAATGTGTTTTATTTTTACTCAAAAAGTTGTGGAAAAGTTTTATCATGATAAAAGTTTAAAAAATATCGATAACTTTAATTAAAAAGCAATATTTTAATATAAAAATTGTAATTACCTGCAGTTTCCATCCAACTGTCTATGAAAAGAACTGCTACCCTCTCTGTAAACTGATTTACTGTTCCAAGTTCCAAACAACTTCTTATTCAGGTAATTTTGTTTTCATATTTGGTGACCTTATTTTTGATTACTCTGATTGTCTTCCACAAATTAATATTTTCTTTAGGTGATGATTACCAATTTCCTGAAAACTAATTCATTAGATAATAATGTTCCTTAATTAATTAAGTAGAATCGTTGAATACAAAACAAAATAATATAGTTTCTTTATAAAAATTATTTATTAATTTTGTTAAAAAATACATTTGAAAATTGACGTTGATTTTTGGAAAAAAATGTGTATGATTTGACCTTTCTAGCCTCACTAACGTGTTGTTATACAAAACAAATAGTTGAAGAGTATTAAAAAATACAAAATTTATAACTACCTTGTATAATTATATCATTCTGCATATCTAATGAAGAACTGCTATATTTTCTGTGCACTGCTTTGCTTATTATCTTTGGTGGTAGCTTCATTTTCAATGAAATTCGGTCTTCATCTTTATTGACCTTCTTTTTGCGCTCCTAAAAACAAAGTTAATAAATTTAACTAAAATTATGTTAAGAGTAAAAAAATTTAATTCTGTTTAAAAAAACATTTCAATTAAAAAAAAGTTGTATATAAATAAATTTTCCTAATTTTATTTTAATTTTAAAGTGTGTGAAAATGGAGGGTAATGAAAATTTTTTGTCAGAGTCAAAAATATTAAGATGGATTTAAAAAAATAGCGAAGAGAAAAATTATTGAATATCTATTTAAAATAGCCATAGCCTGATTAAAACTAGGTATATAAATTTGTCAAGGTATATGATAAGTTAAAAAAATAGTTGCTTTGGATAAAGTTGGAGTGATGAAATAAAACACAATGAAGAGAGTAAGAAAACCAAAAGAATACCAAATAAAGAACAAACAGTAAGTAAGCCTTAAATAAGTTAGATCAGTTTTTAAATACGTTTTTTGTGTTGTTAAATTTAATTAATATTAAAAAATAATCAAAATTACGGAAACCGTAAGAAACTCTATGTTGAAAATAAATCACAATATTTACATTTTATTTTGAATTATCATTTAAATAAAATTACAGTATTTACATTTTTGGAAAATATCCAAATATTTTAATTGAATTTCCATTCAAAAAGTACCGGATGTAAACTTTAAACTATTTACAAATAGTTTTTTTCATTTCTATTGATTTTGTTACATTTTTTAATTCGATCACAAAGAGACGCCATGTTTAAAAACCTACCGGCACATCCTGACAACTAACGGTCAGTAAACTTATAAAGTTGAGCAAATGAATGCGCAGTGTTAAAAAATTAGTGGTGCCGGCAAAATTTAATTTATAGATTTTTTCAAGATCACAAGAATATTGTATATATTATTTTAATAAATTAATAAACATTATCTACCTAGAAATTTTTAAATGGTTTATTTTGCTATGAAAAATTTTAATATTGCAATAAAAAAATTCAATTATTTTTTCTTCTAATGAATTAAAGTTATATAATTAATAAAGAATTAAAAATATTTTAGAATATAATAAGTTTCACTGTGATAAAATTACGTAGGTATTTTAAAAATGCAAAAAAAAATAAAATCAAAACACATAATATTTTTTTTAATTTATAATAAAAATACAAACTCACCCAATATATTAACATCCTTTACATAAAGATTAAAATAAGAGCACTATTTAAATTAGATATTCACAAAATACAAATTAAAACGGGTTATAATTATTTAACAAACATGTAACGTATTAAGAACCGACTTCGTCAAAATATCGCGTAATACTGAACAAATATATGTCTACAATGTCTGCAATGTTCATTTGTTTTTGAAAAATTGCATTTTGATTGGTCAAGAGGTCAAGATAGCCGTTCGACACCAGACAGAAATCACAGACATAAAAAAACTGAAAAGTCTGCGTTTTTTATACGATTTTGTTTCTGCGACTTACCAAATTGTACGTTAACTTTGAATTTTAAGTACATTGGCGTGCATAATTTAAATAAAGTTTAAAAAAATAAATCAAACAAAATTTAGATAAAATGAATTATTTAATTTAAATTTCTGAATATATAGTTAAAAAAAGAAATATTTTGTTTTTAAATCATAAATTTTTTATTAATTATATAAATATTATTGAAAAAACTTTTAAAAATATATTTTCCAAGCACTTTTTATGCAAACAAATAAAGACAAAACCAAAAATATCACCTAAATAATATGTACCTATCAGGTACATATAAATTTTAGGAAGGAAAAATTATCTATATTATGTAATAAAAAAATGAAAATTAAAAATGTCTTTACAAACAAGATTATACCATAATTTATTAAAAACTCTCTTTATACCTAAAAAACCGAAATTATTATTAGAACTTTCTTTTAAATTTCTCCAAATTTTTACTAAAGATCAACTAAAATATATGGTTACTGCTGGATAAAAAATATATAGAAGAATTTAATAATAAGTTATTAAGTAAAATATTACATACTTTTCCAGTTATTTCAATAATAAAGGTAATTATTTGAATAAGATCAAAAACTCACCTAATATCTGTATTTTTAAAATTTAATTCACAACAATTTTTATAACTAGGTACATTATTTTTAAGTAAATATTATGAAATGGAAAGCAGACAAAACCAGACAGTTCAAACAAAAAACTCAACGTTTTATTATTTCTGCGCACACGCAATGTCGATAGACACAAAAAACTGCATTCTTTAAGGCGATATTCAAATATTTTTTAGTAGATTTGCTACAAAATTAACCAATATATTTGCATGAAAGAATTTTTAAATACAAAGAAGTAGGTAAACATTTTGAACATAAGAAAAATAAATTTAAATAGGTAAATGATATTCATTTAAGGATATTTTTGACTCAATTTTTATTTTTAAAATAAAATTATCTTAGTTTGTCTGATTTAATATTTAATAAAAATAAATAGTTATAATAAATTTTAATAATATCGTTGAAAAAATTCAGTTTTTAAAAAGTTCTTTCAGATAGTTACACACTAAAATTAACAATATATCCTAACAAGAAAGTAATATTTTATTATCTATAAACATAAAATCTATATATATTTAAATTTATTTACTAAAACGAAATAAATATGAAATTTATGACTTACATATTATTATTTTCTCCTTTTATAATAACCACAAACACTATTAAAAGCACATATTATTAGTCCCTTACATTTTGATTATCCCGAACACCGATACCGGCATTTTTAAAAACTGATTTATAGTTCTTAAAACCATTTTCACGTATAAGTAATGGATAAAACACGTTTAATTTTTAAATAATACCCGACTACACTATTTTATAACACCTTTTGACACTATTAAATAAAATAAAAGTTAACATTTTCAAGTTAATCAAATCTAACCTTGGAGCATATTATACTGACGAGACATCGTACATCGTCCAAATGAGCTTTGTTTTGTATCAGAGGGGGGAAAATAAATGTCATATAGTGTCCAGCAATCTCATTGGTCCGTTTTGAATTTGCGTGGCAAGTCGAATTGTCACATATGCCATTATTGTCAATTTGTTTTGCATCAATTAGAAATAATTGAAACAATATTATTTCTAACCTTTTTACTACAGAAACGTAATATTTTACTATATTTATAAATTTAAAAGCTACACATTTTTAAATTTATTTTCCTTTTCTACTTATAAATGAAATAAATATAAAATTTATAACTTACAGATTATTATTTTCTCCTTTTATAATAGTTTGAAACACTATTAAAAGCACTTTTTAGTCTCGAATGTATTTTGATTATCCCGAACCCGAACACCGGTATCGGCATTTTTTAAACACTGATTTATTGTTCTTAAACAATAAACAATGATCGCAACTGAACTACACTCGCTATAATGAACGTCTGAACTTGAGTAACCTTTGTTGGAATTTCAAAGCCCACTAAAAAAAATTGTAAAAATAAAGCTAATTAATTAGAAGGTAATTTTTCTTACTGATTTTTGAACGACAATAGGTTTATGAAATAAAAATTTTAAAATTGAGAAGCGAATTATTGAATTTTGTACCAGTAATGCAGAAATTCGAGGAGGTGTATAAAAATTTCTAATCCTGATACAAAAATGGAGAAAAATGATCACTCAAAATATCGAAAACGTATAAGTAATTTGCACAAATGTTTATCTGTGGTTTGACTAGATGGTTCATTTAATCTTTATATTATTAAAAAAAAATTAAACAAATACTTGCCAGTGTAAAAAAATAATTAGTGTAAATAAATTAGATGTTGATCTTTTTATACAATTTTAGCAAAGCCCAAAGCCGGTCCTTAGACATGAGAACAAGACATATGACATATGGTTCGATTGAAAATGACATTACAAGTTTCTGTGTGGTCTATGTCCTATGTCATCATCTTTGATGTCATTCTGTGCAAGGTGTTTGTGTATGTTTAATAATTTATATATATTTTTCTCAAAAATATATAATAAATAGTATCAAAATGGCACATTATAAAGGAGCAGCAAGTGAAGCTGGAAGAGCTATGCAATTAATGAAGAAACGGGAGAAGGAAATGCAAGATTTAGAACTGAGGAAAAAAAGAATTGAGGAAGATTTAAAGTTAAACAATATTGAAACTAAATTTGCTACCCATTATGATGCAGTGGAACAACAACTTAAAGTAAGTATTTAAGATTTTATAATTGTTTTAACACCACAATAAATATACTCATCTTTCGCTGCTAGAGTTCTACAATTGGTCTGGTTACTCTCGATGAAATGAAAGCAAAACAAGAAAATATTGTAAAAGAACGAGAAAAGAAACTAGCACAAAAACAAGCTGAAAAGGAACGAGAAAAACAGAAACAACTGGAAGCAAAGCAAGCAGAGAAAAATAAACAGAAAAAGCAGGTAAATTATGAAAACAACTTACAGATTGATTTCTTTTATTAAATTACCTACTTTACAGTTGAAAGTAAAAAGTATTAAGTATGATTCTAGATTCAAGCATTATCATTTTCACTTGAAGAAGACACTGAAGAGAATGATGATGAAGAAGAAGAACCTCAAATCAAAAGTTTCAAGAGATCCAAAGAAGAAGTTGACAAATCTAATTTAAAAAAGGTTAGAAAAGATCCAAATGTAGATACCAGTTTCTTGCCAGACAGGGAAAGAGAAGAGGAAGAAAATAGGATGCGAGAAGAGCTAAGACAAGAATGGGCAGAGCAGCAGGAAAAATTAAAGGAAGAAGAAATTGAAATTACATTCAGTTATTGGGATGGCTCTGGGCACAGACGAACAGTGAGGGTTAAGAAAGGTAAATATTTATAAACAAATAAATATTACTGTTAAGTTATTACTGTTAAATCTTTTTAGGAAATTCAATTTATCAGTTTTTACAAAGAGTATTGGAGTTATTGAGGAGAGAGTTTTCAGAATTAAAAACCGTAATGGCAGATCAACTAATGTATGTTAAAGAGGATTTAATTTTACCCCATCACTACACTTTTTATGATTTTATAGTGACTAAGGTTAGTTGTATAATTTAAACTTTTTAGTTTATATTGTAAATATTATAAAATGTTACAGGCTAGAGGAAAAAGTGGCCCCCTTTTCCAATTTGATGTTCATGATGATATAAGACTGTTGAATGATGCTTCAGTAGAAAAAGAAGATTCTCATGCCGGTAAAGTGCTTCTAAGGAGTTGGTATGAAAGAAACAAACACATTTTCCCAGCTAGTAGATGGGAACCTTATGATCCCACCAAGAGTTATGACAAATACACTGTATCCGATAAAAATAAAAAACCATAAGATAAATAATTATAGATTTTAAAGTATATTGCTTTTCATTTCATCATTTCCCATTTTTTAATAAAAGTTTCGCAAAAAATTAAATCTAAACTTTATTTAAACTTCTACTTTAGGTTTAACAGGTGGTTTTTTAGGTAGTGCTTCTAGTGTTGTTGCTTGTTCAGGTAAAATTGGTTCTGATGCTACTTCCCAAAAGTTGTGAACATGAGGTAACCTAGTTGCTACTTCTGTACTCCAGTGATGTAGTCTACATCGCACATTTACCTTTTCTTGTTTATTTATCTAAAAATTTGGTCTTAATTTTTACATAATTTCCCTTTGTGAGTACTTACAGTAACTGTAACAAAGAATTCTTTGTTCTCCAAATTCAAATTGGGCCCTGTAATAGGTTGTTCAGGAAGTGTTATAGCTTCTTCTGGTACATTATACCCACATTTTCTAAAGGAAGCCTTTACATGCCAAGGTTTTAGTGTCCATGGTGTTTCTTTGTTCATCACCACTGATAGGATCATTCGAGATAACGTTTTAACAGTCTAAAAATAAGTTAAAACCGTTATACTAATTAGTTTCATGCTTTTAATGATACATACATAAGCTGCAGTAGGAGTACTGTATTTGATCACATCTTTTTCGTTTGCTACATTTACGTATTTTACAACATTCTCCGGACTCGCATAAACGGCTAAACCAGGTAATAATAATTCGTTATAAGCTTGAGTCTGTTTCACCGACACCTTGTCTCCGACATTTCCTAAACCCTCTACAAACGATGTAAGAATAACTTCTATATTCGGTTGCTTTTCGACGGACGTATCTTTTACTAATTCATATATATAATGTTTATTTTTAAGACGTTTCGCATCTCTTCCTTTTTTATGTAAAAACGGAGCATTTTTTCTTTGTAATATAAACGTCGTCTAAAAGAATTTCGGTATAAAAGATTTGAAGTAAAGAGTATTTCGATTTTAATTACTTACTCTAACTGGTTGATATATTAATTCGTTAGGGAATAAAAATTTATTTGTTTTTAGGGTCGAGAGTACTGTTGAGGTAACATTTTTCCACATTTTTAAAAAAATATAAATTACAACAGAAAACCAACCCTACATTATCTTCTTTTCTAAAAAAGACACAGTTTATCCAACACAGAACAATAACTCATGAGTTCCAGAGCGACCATAGAACACTAATTTAATAGAGAGACCAGCTTCAACTTACATTTTTGTTTTGTGGTTAAAACGTCAAATACGCCTGACATCTATAAGGTAGAAGATAAACCTTGCTTATACAATTTGGTAAACTACACTGCGTCTCAGGGAATGTTTCAATTCTATCGTATAGATCTCGCTTCATATATTAAATTTAAGAAAATAAATAAAATATTATTGGAAAAATCGGGTTTATTTTAAAAAATGTTTAAAATATAGAATTTTAGAACTAGTAGTATGCAGTTTGCTTACTACAGCTTAATATCAAAAATTTTAATTAAAATACACACTTCCAAGTGAAATCATTTTCTATTTTTATAAATAAATCATTTTTGCTAACGACAAAAGGATTACGAAACAAATTTTATGAAGTCTTGAAACCACCCTTGGTAGTTATAAGGTAGTTACTTATAAATATATACACTCAGAGGTAGGTACTCATTCACCCTGCAACTAATTAAAACTAGTAAAAGAGACGGGGATGGAAACGGTGGTGGTGGGAACCTGGCTTTGGATTTATGGGGCAATTAGCACCCGACTTGTAATTTATACAAGCTATAACCTCCTACAGAGGGTGTGAGGATCGTCTCGAGTACACCGAAGGGTGGAGGGGGATGATGTCGTGCCGCTTCCACCTTCGCAATTGAATCGTTATATAATTACCTATGTGCGTTTTCTCATTTGCTGGAGTTACAAAATAACTATTTATATGAGTGTATAAAAGAAAGATTTTATTTGTGAGCGAAAAATATTGAGAAGGGAGCTCAGCGAGTCGAACAATTTCTAAATAAAACTTACTGTTAACACAAAGTTTTTTATAATTCACGTTTACACACTCGTCTAGTTATTTTTTTTTGAAATTTTGAAATGGACTGGGAAAGTAAGTGTCAAACCAAATTAATGATTCCAAACAACTTTTTTATGGTATGTTTTATATATACAGATCTGATCTTAATTATTGTTCTGTGGTTGAAAAATCAGATTCGATCAGATTGTTAAAATATGTAATGTCGTTGTCAACTGTCAATAATGAAATTCAAGTTCTATGACTGAACCGCTTCGCTTGTTCTTTTGTACTCTTGTAAAACAAATTCAAAAAATGTTATTATTCATTTTATCAATAAACTTTAGTTGAGTGTTCTTCTTCTCATATAAACAAACAAAATTGTGGTGGTATCACAAACAACTACCCCCACAGAACCTCAGACTTAGAACATAAACTTTAAATAAATCGGACATATGTAATTTTAGTAAGTACCAACATAATTAATGAACATAAAAAGTACTATATGTTGAATAATTTTATTTAAAAAACATAAATAAATAGCTGAATTATAAAAAATGTCGTGTAAAACTTTTGCTTTTTACAAAAACCATTATACAACTGGCCCTGTTTCCTTAAAACTGTCACAATAATGGATTTTGTAGAGAGAGTACGAACCACAATTGGTGAGTTATGCAAAGCACTCGTACTGTAAAATCAGTCATTGTGACACGAGTTTTACATACTATTTTTTATAATTAGCGTCCAAAAACGTTTTTAACAAAATAAAAAATTGTCAACTCTGCTAATTCAAATGGTTTACAACATTGCTAGGTATTATTATCAGCTGTTGTTCTAATTATACTTTTCATAATAATGTTCATAAATAATAATCTTCCTAATAATTAATGTGTACCTATATGAATAGATTTTACATATAAGCACCGGTTTGCTTTATTAAAAAAAAAGATTCAACTTGATTACTAACAGAAAATAAAAAAAAAACAACTGAGCTATACATAAGAGAAAAAAAATGGTTCTGAACGGGCACAATTAAGTTCCGGATGGACTTAATTAGAAATCTTTAAATCCCCGAATAATTGAATGGCCCAACGAAACCGAAATGTAAATTTAAATCTACTTCCAAAGTCATATAAAGAATATTATTTATCGGCGTGGAATACAATAACACAGTAATGGGTGTAGCGGTTCGAGTATTTCGAGTGCCTTTTGTCATATCTTCGTCGGTTTGAAGTAAGTGTCTGGTCCACTCGAATGCGATCGGGTATTAAAGCTCTTCTCAACAATATTCGGTATAACTAGCTTTCGGTGGAGAGGCATATTTCAGACGGTACAAAGCTCAAGCCGATCTTGGGGAACTAAATTAAAATTTAAACTTGGTACAATCGACCAACTACGTTGTTGCTGTCTTTGAACAAGTTAAGCGGCCAAGTTTATAGTGTTTTTTTTAGTAATGGATGAAGTTCACGATGTTAATAATTATTTTCCCAATGAAAAACAAAAATGATTCGTTCGTAGAATTCCGAGAGTATGTGTATTGAGGTTTTGTCCGCTCCCTCACAGAACTCCAATACTAGTTTCTTTATGTGACTTCTTAGGCAATGTCTGGTTAATATTCCCTTAAAATCCGGAAACTTTTTTTACAAAGGTTAACCAGATGATTCCAGTACTTGGTTTTTTCTTTTCTTATAGTTTGTTTGTTTATTTTGTTTTTCGATTTCAACGAATTTAATTGTGGTCGTTAGGTGTGTTAAGGGAATCTGCTCTACATTTTTTACAATTTTTCAAAACTGCTTTACTATCTTTTTTAACAATTTTTCACATCTGCTCTACCTTTTTTACAATTTTTCCAATCTGATCTACCTTTTTTAAAATTTTTCCCACCTGCTCTACCTTTTTTCCAATTTATCGAATCCGTGCTACCTTTTTTCCAATTTTTCGAACTCGTGCTATATTTTTTCTAATCTGCTCTACCTTTTTTACATTCTGCTGTGGATTTACTGCTAGAACATCATTTTTACAACAGGTTTAACAACCAAGAAAAAATTTTATGTTTTCTATTTGTTGTGTCATGATTTATAAAGATTTGATATAAAATAGACATCTAGCTCTACCTTTTTTACAGTCTGCTGTGGATTTACTGCTAAAACATCATTTTTACAACAGGTTTAACAACCAAGAAAAAATTTTATGTTTTCTATTTGTTGTCTCATGATGTATAAAGATTTGATATAAAATAGACATACTTCTTATATTAACATTTTCACTAAACATTAATTAATTTTAATATCCATTGTAGCTTTTATTAAGATCCTAACTTGGTACATTATTAAAAACAGCTGTTTGTATTAAATTACTGAACGAACTGTACGTACCTATATTCGGGATGTCGATATACAGTGGCATCTTGTTGTACCCCGCCCATTATTATCTCTCGTGAGGTTCATCTGCTATTTTATGGGTTACAGAGCAATTATCTTTTTTTCGTTCAGTCTCTTTTAACTGAATACTTTCGAAAATTATAGTGGTTTCATTTAATAGCTCCTTCAGTCAAAATGGATGACCGATATAATGGCTTTTGGTTTGGAATCACTTCACATGTATTCAAATACATCTATCTACACAATATCGTTAAGCGTAAAACGAGAAATTATGAAGATGTGCAATAAAACTGTAACATAGGTTTACGTAAAATTTGTAATATTAATTGTTATTCTAAATATAGGGTTTTATATAAAAGTTAATTATAAAAAATAATTTCTAGGTACAGATTTGGAATCAATAAAAAGCAAAAACTTTTGCTGTTATTCAACAATTAGGATTATTTTTTTAAATAAACCCCACAGTTTTCAGCCTTTATGAGTTTGTGATGGGATTTCATCACTTCAGGATTAATATTCCGAGACAAAAACTTACAGAGGTAGTCTAGGTAATGAGGAAACTGATAGGAATATGTCCGCTACAAAAATCTGCTCAAAATACTTGTAAATTCGCTCCAAATCTTTTTCGCCAAACGGCCTGACTGTCTCATCAACAAATAAACACGATAATATTTCTTGTTTAATCCTTCCTATAATGTTCGTAGCATGTGGTAGATATATTTATAACTTTTAACAAATCAACGTTGACAGTAATTCAGTTGTTAATACAGTGTGCGAGCAAAATGACGTTTCTATTTAGTGGAAACTGATGAATCATCTTTTCAATCATCAATCAACCTGTTGAAGAAGGAATCTTTAGTTTGTAAAAGGCTGGAGAGCTGTCACACCGACTGAGAAACAGAGTGACATGTAACGCTAATCGTTCCACTCCTAGAGATGATACTCGTTACAAATTATCATAACAGATGATGACGGTAATACGGGGATAATATTTTAAGCCGTATCATTATGGATATCGTTTTGTTTTGGATGCTTTTTATAACGAACAAAAATATTTACCATAATTAGCACAATCATCAGGAAATTTCTAAATTACAAGCTTTTTCAAATAAACTGTTGAAAACAGGATGTCATTTATGGTTCATTTGTTTGGAGTTGGCAGTACAGTGAATTCATTGTAAATGTAAATTCTTTAAAGCCCAAGCAAAGGTTATTCCTGTATCTATTTCAATATGTTTTTAAAAAAACAAAAACATAACCAACATATTTTTCCTTTCCAGTTAAACAACTTAGGTTGTTTTTTCTGAAAAGCCGTTAAGGTTATTAATAATTAAAATCATGACTTTGACAAAGATCTTGCTATCGCTAAGCCATTAACGGGACCCTATTGGCATTGTAATAAAACGTTGAGATAAGAACTGAAAGGTCTGTTTCGATCAGGTGTTAAAATCTTTAAAAACCATCTGCGACGAAGTGGCCCGTCATTGCGATAAGATCTCTGTTTCCGCTTCGGTATTGAAATCGTTATCTGCCGTTTTTCAAATAAAATAAAAGGCATTAGAAACTAGTGGGTAACCTGCTATAACAGAACGTGCATCGAAATTGCATTTTTTGCCGAATTTGTAAACCTGTTACTAAGGGACCAATGAACAAATTAAGATATTTATTTGGAAGACATTTCACAATTTTTTATCATCTACACCTTTCTGAAACGCTGCTTTAAGCTTTGTAATGCTTACCAGACTTTTTCTAAAGTTTTTCAAGCTTCTATGCTCGTTTTCTGGTGATGATAACTGCCTCTGGTGACCTACTTCTGGAACCTGAATGATCCAGCACTATTTATAGATACCACCGAATACGGAACTACGAATAGAATGGCAAGAACCTAGTTACTGTCTAGATCCGTATGCGACATCGAGTAGCAGCGGTTGTGTTAAAAAGTATTGTCGATAATACAGATTCCTTAAATTTATATCTAGTGCCATCTATCTGTCAATAAGAAGTACTCTGCGATAAAATAGACAGCTACATTTCAACAAAACTAAAGTAAATATATATGTTTACAATCAAAAATTGATCATTTATTTATTTATTTATTTTGCTTAAAATACAAGTCATGTTTCAAAAGATTATTTCTCAAACACTTGAAAATATAAGGGACATCAAATATGGGAATAATTTCTTGGTCATTGATCACAAAACCAAAATTTCTATTCTCTTCTTTTCTTTTTAAGTATTCCTCCTTCGTTTCACTCATTAGCGGTCTAATAGCTCCGACATTATTTTCACTTTGGTCACAAACTGTCGATACTACCTTCAAACCTATACTTTGACATTTGCAGATTAGAACCTTCAGCAAATTTTATAATGCCATGGATTTATGAGGTCCACTGTTTATACAGTCCTTTCAGCATAAAAACGTTTGCATGATCTGCCAGTAGAGGTTTTCTTTCTTTATAAATTACAATTTGATTTATTCACTTACCAGGTAAATTTAAATTTGAAACTGCTGTTATTACAAGACCTCTTTTGGTACCTAAAACTTTAGAGTTACTAGAAAAATGTTCCTCACAAAATACATATTTTTTATAAATGTCTTCAACTGACAAGTCTTTATAATTTAAAGACTGTATCTTTAAAATCCACTCACTAAACACACTTGGTTCATTTTTTGGAAAACGATACATTTTGCCTTCACGATTTGTACATGTAGGTACACAACATTTCCTTTTAGATAAGGGGGGTTGATAGTTTGAATCCATTTTAGGGGCAGAATTATTTGGAAGCACAAAACCAAAGATGATATACACCAACAAAACTAAAAAAACTGAAGACAAAACCCCTGCTCTTTTCCTGATTCTCAGAACTGCTGTCTCTTTTCTTAAAACTGTTTCTCACCAAATACAGATTGATACAGATCTGTTAAATTAAAAAGTATTGTCGTTAATAGTATTAGTATAGAGACCTCTTCCGAAAAATAGAACAATTAAAATGAGTAGACGCAACGATCAGCGCCATCCTATGGTTGTGTTACAAATATTAATAAGTTTTGGCGGGAGTATATTTGCTTTCATTTCTATTCGTAGTTCCGTATTCGGTGATAGATACAGATAACTTTTTCGTACTTCCGGGCCTAAAGTGACAACTTCACTCCCTTGTGACAGGTACTAAAGTGTCACATTTAATCCCTCCGGGATTAAATATTGACGAAACTCCCGGAACGATTAAATCACAAACAAACGAATTTAAGGGATATTTTATTGAAAAATATCTATAATTAATTAGAATGGTAATTAACGTTAATATTCAAATATCGTACTGCTGCTCGTATAGTTTTCTAGATTTCGGTGGTAACAATTCTTCACCTACTTCGGCTGCTCTTTTACCAATATCAGATACACCTTCTTCACTCATGATACCAATAATTATCAATAACAATGTTTTTTTACAATGACACTAGTAATGACAATGTTTCTAAATTATAACTGTCACAACGCAATGTTACTATGGTAACTTATTTTAAAGACAGTTTATTAAATGAGTTGAAGAGAGAAAAAACTGCTTGAAATTATTGATATAATTAATAAAATCATACCGGAAGTACGAAAAGTATCGTATATACCTTGCGACTGAAGTACATTTAATCCTTCAGGTAAATTATAAACTTTACCTTCAGGATTAAATGTACTACTTCAGTCCCGCGGTATATAATGTAGTATTTCCTATCAAATTCCATGACAATTTTTATTTTTTACTTATTTTCTAGACCAACTGTTCGACACGACGCTATTGACAAGCCGGTGTCAACTGTTCGTCATTTTAATGGCAGTTAAAATTAGTTAAACATTTTCATGAAATTGTGTATATTTTTTTTTACTAAATTACATTTAAGTTAACCCGAAAAGGGAGAGGTGTATGGGCCCTGTGGCAATTAGCAATGATTACACCGAACATAGGTCGATGATTTTTTTTTTATAAATGGAGCCCAGAAATAGCAAAACCCTTTCAATCAATAGAAAAATCAATAGCAAGGAATCGACCGTTACAAATTCAAGTTCTCGATCTAATCAACGAGAAAGTCAATCAGGTAGTCTGTCCAAAGTGTGCGATAGCAGAGAGGAAAATGTTGGTGTAGCAAGAAGGCAATACTGCAAAGCCCTGGAAACCCGGGAAGCTGTACAAAGGTATCCATATAATAATTAAATACTACGTGACATCCAGTTTAAATGATTTTATTTTAATAAAATTTGGTAAATTTATTTATTTTACTGAAATAAATTATTGGTAAAATTTTCAGCCTTATCAGTTGAAGATTCCGGTTTTTATACTGCTTTTTTTGAAATCCACTAACAATCCAAAAATGAATATTGTAGCCGTGGTAAAGATCTAAATTTTGCGGATTTTGGTTCTTAACATTCTTTACGATTGGTTACGATGCCTAGGGTACGGAGACCTGTACGATTTCGTCAACTTAGTGAGTTTGATAGGGGTCGTATAGTGGGACTTCGGGAAGTTGGATTTTCTTTTCGGGAAATTGCAGTTAGAGTGCAAAGAAGTGTAGATACTGTAGTTAGGTGTTGTCAGGCATGGCTTCGAGAAGGCCATACGCAAAGAGCAAGGGGTTCTGGACGCCCCCGTAGAACAACAGACCGTGAAGATCACCGCCTAAGATTTAAGGCCTTAGGAGACCGTTTTTCCACTACCAGGTCCATTGCAAATTAATGGTTTGCAGAACCCGGAAGATCTATTGGCATGCGAAGTGTTTACCGCCGAATAAGACGTTTTGGCCTGTTTTCATACCGACCACGTTGGGTCCTGTTACACCAATTGTTGCTTCCGAATGCTACCAGATTAGCAACAAAGGTTAATTTTACGAAAGTTCATAGGGTTCGACAAACAATGCTATTTCTATACTTCTTCTTTTAATTAATAATAATTTACTGGTTCTAATGCACACAAATTAGTAATTATTCAAAGTTCAGTACAATATTTAAATGGACAACCACTACTTGAAGAGTAGAGGGTGATCCAAAGAGCAAAGCCCAAATACGTATTTGTTTCACAGTTGTTTGTTGACAATTAACTGGGTAAGTAGTATCTATATCTTATAATCTTAATTAGAATTGTTTATGTCGTTTTTCTGAACTGTTGATAAATTGTAATAATTTGCCATTAATTATATTAAAGTGGTGATTTATATATTAATTTTAATCTGCATAATTGTGATTCAATAATCAAAAATTGTAAGAAAAGTTATAATTGTTATTAAGCTTATCTGTTTGATCTTGTAGGTGATGCAGTAGATCCAGGTGAGTCTTGGAATGTAAAGTCAACTATTTACTTGAGTAAGGATATGCCAATATGTCTATTACCCAGGGAGTTGGAGACTTGAGAATGGTCACAGAGATGTTTGAAATACTTGTATAAATTCAATTATACTAATCCTATTAATGTTTGGCCTAAAATAGTAATAGAAAGGTTGAAGGTTATAAGTGTTTTTAGAAGACTTACCAACAGTTGGTGTGGGGCCAGAAAGTGGCTCCGAAGAGACTAAAACGATGAGTGGTCTTCTCAGTTTAATAAAATAGAAATAATTATCCACACAACGTGTCTATTTGATCAATTTCCCCAAATAGCTAAATTTCCTATTTTATAACTAGAGAAAAATGCAGGATAACTTATAATCCGTTGTAAAACGTTCAGAATTTCCACGTGAATCTTCCAAAAAAAAAGTTAAAAAGAAGGACAGAAGTTTTTGCCTAATTGACCTTGATCACCTGAATGGTACGTTCTTAAAACAATTAATTTTTGGATGGCCAGCCTGTCTAATGAGATTGACATTACTTATCTAGCTAATTAATAGTCCATGACCTGTTGTCATATATAAGAAGGTTAGTTTTAATGTTTTGTTTTGGAAGGGTTATGTTTATTTATTTAATCTTTTATTAAATAATTGGACTTGTATTGATTATTATTTAAGCTAAATATTAACAATATATGCTATAACATCACCACAATGCAAAAATAAAAGTATTATTACTTCCAAGAACAGATATTATTATATCAAAATATATTGGTTCCAAATATTAACTATAAAGGGTACGTACTATTATTGATTTTACACACTTATCAATATTGTTACTTTTAACACGTAACAGTCCTCCCTTTAATTCCAGAACACCGACGTAATCGCCTTGAGTGGTGCAGATAACGGTCACTTTGGGATCAGGAATAGAACAGTATTGTCTTTAGTAACGAGTCTCGATTTTGTTTAGGCATGCACGATGGTCGAGCAAGGGTTAGAAGACGACGTGATGAAAGGAGAAATCCACGGTTTTTTGTTGAAAGGCATGTTCATCAAACTGTTGGAGTTATGGTTTGGGTGCTATAGCTTATGGTTCGAAATCACCTTCAATCTTCATCAGAGCTAATATGAACGCGCAGCATTATACCTAAGAAGTTTTAGAACCCCATCTTTTACCCTATCTTGATACCCTGGCAAATCCACAGGAGGACATTGACCACCTGATCAGAAGCATGCCTAGGCGCGTTGGAGGGTACATCCACACATTATTAAAGGTAAAAGGGCTTTAAAGCAATGCAACCATAAATTTCTTATCATTTACTTATTATGCTTCAGTAAGTACCTATACAACATTTTATTAAAATAAAATCATTTAAACTGGGTGTCATGTACAAATATCAACTTAATTTTTTCAAAGTGTATGTTATAATTTATTGATTATGAAAATTTAGGATGAAAAAAGCCCTGCCGGTGTACAATCTAGAAGAGATCAGATTCCTCAAGTTGCCATATCACGAAGCCCTACTTATCAATCTGCTGGAAAAAGGCTTCCACAGTACAGCGGCTTACATCAACGAACTTATTGTTTATCAAGAAAGTTTAGAAACATCCCACACGCAACTCTCAAATTCCCTCGATTTGAAATCCAACGTGGAAAAGTTAAATGTTTTAGCTGAAGGTTTGCAAAAATCCGAAACGTGTCATGGACAAGAACGTTTCGAAGATGAACACGTGGAATTTTTGCGAGTGGCTATTCACTTCGCTTTCAAGGAGAGTTTGGACTGGTGGTGGTTAGGTTTCGAGATGATGGTTCAATCCATTCACGTTTCGTCTCTGTATCCTTCGGGTAAAAAAAAATGCGAAGCCTTGAGCCGATTCGTATTCGGAAAATATCTAGGTTGGTAAACATCTTTTTATTTACATTAGTTCATTCACAACCTAATCATCAAGCAATGCTTCTAATTGAAACTTCACCTTTACCTTGGGTGGATGAATTGCATGAATTGGGTTTCGAATTGCTCCCCCATCCATAGTATTCTCCAGATCTAGCCCCTAGCGACTATTATCTGTTGGCGGACCTCAAGAGGAAGCTCTCTGGAAAGAAATTTAGGACCAATGAAGCCAATATGCATCTGATGAAGCTCATCTAGAAGACACTTCCATGAAGTCAGTAGGTTCAAATTGATGCAGACCAAATTTATTATTCTTTAATCTCTCGAACTTCCAGTAGTTGCACAAAACATCCTCAGCCTTTTCAACCTTAGTCTGGCAGAATCTGCAGTCCGGTCCAATTGTTTCATATGCTCAAAGGCTGCTATATCGTCAGTGTTTCTATTACAATTCGAAGATCCTATCTGATTATATTCAGCATCTCTTGAGACCAATTATTAAAGTGATCTCTTTCAAATGTCTTTGACTGTCTTTCCAGTTCGATATTGTTTTTCTGACTCTATAAGCTATGTCTAAGAATGGCTTCGAATATATAAATATTTCTTCAGCACCTATTCTGATTAGAAGGTTCACTTTTTTGTTTCCTTCAATGTCAGTCTGTCCAGGTGCCTAAAGTGAAAGCAAATGTTCAGCTTATTATCTTGTATTCCAAGGTTGCATGCTTATTTGACTAGACTTTGATATTTTTAGTCCAAGTGGTGAAAGAATACGGGAATGCCACGGCGCAATTGGAAATAGTAAGAGACTTGTCGAAAAATAAAAATTGGTATTGCAGAAACTTATTTCCAGAACATGACACCCTTTACGTACAAGCCAACGAATTGCTTTATTATTGTTTCATAGACGAAGTAGAAAATTTGATATCCAAATCTCGTTATCAAGAAGCTATAGAAATTGCAAAGAAAGCTCAAAAAAGTGCGTCTATAGCTTGTAAAAAAGTCTACGAATCTCGAGCTTTACTTTTGAAAGGAATCAGCGAAATCGGATTGAGTCAGGGGGCGAATGCCATAAACACCCTCTCGAGGGCATATACTTTACAAGAATTATATGGTACAATGGAAGGTAAGAATTCTGCTATTAGTGTTACCAATTCTGGAAAAATATATCTGGTATGAATGTGGTTATTTCTAAGAAATTTCCAAGGTGTCTATATTTTGACCTCCATTTATTTTCCTTAATTTCGGGAATACAACATGTGGCATTAGGGTGTCCGTTATTTACCGATTAACGGTAACGGTAAATAACGGACACCCTAATGTGGCATGTAGCATGTGGCAAACTCAAGCTACTAAGAGGATGGGTGTTTTTCAAAGCACTATCAGTTGATAGAACCCTTTTAGAGAAACTAATAGTCCAGCCGAGCATCATCCAGGACGGGAATGCTCTACAACAGCAGGTCAAGATCAATTTTTAATTTTAACACCTAGGAGGCAACCAACAATAACTGCTCCTGAGTTTGTTACGACTTTACAAAGAGAATATAATCTATGTTTTGGTCGAGATACAGTGCGAAGACGTCATCATGAAGCCAACTTGCTCAGTAGACGGTCCATGAGATGTCCACCACTGTCTAGAGGTAATCGCCCTTGAAGACTGGAATGGTGTCAAGAATTTCAGAATTGGGCTATAGTTTTCTACAGTGACGAGTCTAGGTTTGGATTTGACCAAGACTCTCGCAAATAATAGAGTGGCGACAATCTGAAAATGTGTCACGGGAAGTCAGCAGATACAGAGGTGGCACAATCATGACATGGGGTGGAATTTTGCAGGCGCAGTTGGTGAAAACTTTCACTTAATGGCGACATATTGCTTTTGATCGGCACAGATATAGTCTATATAGAAAGGACAAGGAGTAATAAATCATTCATTTAAGTAGATTTCATAGACGTACCAAAATATATTTTAAGAGGGTATACCGTAAGGTACATTTTGTATTGAACGAATGAGTTGCAGCTATGCTAAAGAATATATACGATTTAGGTCAGAGGTAACGGGATGTACTAATTTTAATAAAAAAAGTGATAGAGGTACATAAATTTTAGTAAGTTTGATAAAGAAAGGCAACACAGTTTATTCATAATAGAAAACAAACCAATCTGTAACAATAATTATTTTATATATTTTTGTTCTTTTTGTAAGAAGATTAATTCAAACTTTGAATATTGTCACAAATAAATTACAATGAAATATATTTTTAAAAAATTAATTAAAGTCAAGATAGCAAGATATCGTTACAATTTTTATTAAATTCAAAGAAGCAAAATGAATTTTTTTATTTGTATTACTCCTATATGTTTGGGGAATGTTTCTCAGAAATTTTAAAAGGCAAGTGGCCTACTGTAATCGGCTTAATACGATTACACCTATTTACAGATTATTCGATTATTGAGAGGGATTTTCCAAACAACCCAGTTTTCTTAGAAACATTATCGGGAATATTATTTTAAAAGAAAGTAGGTACATTAAATCAGTACTTAGTATTAGTTCTTTGAGTAAAGTTGTATGAAGTTGTATGGTTTTCATAATATTGTAAACAGTTGGAATATATTTAAAACATTTGTTGAATGTTAATTGTACAATTACCAAACAATGTCGATAAGCCAAGGACCATCTAAACGACCAAAAACAGGTCCATTATCTTTAAATGAAAAAACTCTGATATTGAATTGTTATATATTATTGAAAAACAAGGATCCAAGTGCAAGTGTTGATGATATTGTGGAATTAACGGCTGCTATGTTGTGTGTTGCTAAATCAACAATTTATAGATTACTAAAGCAAGAATGGAACTCTTCAACCCCCTAAAACTCCTTCAGGCCGAAAACCAATTGAGATCGATGAGTCATTAAAACAAAGACTAAGGCGTAAATACCATGGATTTTGCTTACGAAAGGAAATTCCAACACTTGACAAAATTATGACATTATGCAAACTTTTGAAAGATGTGGGTTTCAGATATACAGAACATAATAGAAAATCTCTCTTGATAGATAAACCGGAAATAGTTTTTTGGAGAAGAGACTATTTAAGAAGCATTCGACATACCAGAGAACAAAATTTGAAAATCTTCTACTTAGACGAAACATGGATAAATGCTGGATATACAGTTTCCAAATCTTGGCAAGATGAAAACATTAAAAGCGGAAGGCAGGCATTCGTGGAAGGTTTGTCGTTAGGTTTGCAGCCACCATCTGGAAAAGGAAAAAGACTTGTCATTGTCATTGTTGGAAGTTCTGAAGGTTTTGGTGATGGTGGATTATTTACTTTTATTTCAAAACGCGCGGGGGACTATCACGAAGATATGAATGGGGATGTCTTCGAGGAATGGTTTGTTCAAATGTTGGATCTGATTCCAAAAGGGGCTGTTATTGTTATGGACAACGCAAGTTACCATTCACGGTTACGAGAAGCATTGCCCACAAGTCGTTGGCGAAAAGCAGAGCTTTTGGAGTGGCTTATTTCGAAAAATATTAAGTTTCCAAAAGATCCACTAAGCAGGAAAGAACTTTACAGAATTGCAAAAATGAACAAGAATAAATACAAAACCTACATTGTAGAAGAAATGGCTTCTTCTCGTGGTATATCAGTTCTTCGACTTTCCACTTATCATTGTGAACTTAATCCCATAGAATTAATATGGGCTTAAGTAAAAGGGGAAGTTGGAAAAAAATACTACTTTTAAAATAAACGATGTTGTGAAATTGTTTGAGAGTGCTGTAAGTCATGTTAGTAAGGAAAATTGGACAAACTGTATCGAGCATGTTATCAAAGTAGAGGCAAATATGTGGAAAATCGACAATATTTGTGATGATTTAATCGACCCTATTATTATTAATGTCAACAACGATTCTTCCTCTTCCGAGTCGGATATAGAATAAAATGTAAGTAATAAATGTATTCCAATAATTATTTCTTTTCATTTTTTATTATATTATAGTTTAAAACGTATTTTTTCCCAAAATATACACCACTGTATTACGTTATTGCTTATTTGCTTATCCTTTATCAATGAAGAAACCCTAAACTTTGCTACAACTGAAACAAATACGGGGTCGATCTAAGTGGTTTTTAGATTTACGAAAGAAATGTAATTTAAAGTAAGAGATTTATCAAAAATTTCATGGTGCTCCCTGTAAAGGTTTTGCATACTTAATTAGGGTTTATTACTCCTCGTACTTTTTGTACATACTATAACACAATACAAGTTTTACTTGAAATTGTTTGTTGTATTCCCAAAATCAATCAAAATAAGTGGGGGTCAAAGTAAAATGAGAAGGCTGTTTATGTAATGAATTGTTTTCAGGAAAGTTTGAAATCAAAATTCACATGTTGGTAGCGGCCATGATGGAGAACCAAACAGACATGACGTTGGACATCCTGATGGCTTTGAAGAAAATCGCGGAAGAAATAAACCTGCCGTTATACCTAGCTAAAATGTACAAACAACTAGGTTTCTATTTGGTCAAAGTAGGCGAACCTGGCAAGGGTTACACTTTGCTGAAAGAAGCATTGAAGGCTTTCAGCAAGGCTGGCATGAAAACCGAGGAGACCAATCAAACGAAATCCTTGCAAGCCTATGCGTTCGGTCTTATAATTTTTCCACAGTATACAGAATTGCTCGTTAAAGCGCACAATAACTGCAAAAATCTGAATGTTTTATTGAGGTGGAAAGACGAGCGGGCTAAATTTTGGACAGACGTCGCAGATATCGGATACAAAGGAACGGTGGAAAATTTCATTTCGAAAAGTATTAAAAATATGCAAGCGGAAAATAAATCGGCCCTCATCAATAGTTTATACTTTAGCACTAAGGGTTAATAAGTGATTAAATAATTTAGGGGTAATTTTTTTTGTTGTACTTGTATAAATTGCAATAAAAGTGTATTTATGAAAGTTGTATTTTTATTCAACTCCCTCTACTCACGTTTACCATCTCATTGACATAAAATGTCAATGTTCGCAAACTAATTTGAAAATCATTTTTTCTAACTCAATTATAATATAGTATATTACATAACGAGTGTGGAAAGTGAAGTATTACGCACGAGAGAAGTTTAGCACGAGCCGCGTAGTGGCGAGTTCGGAAACGTAACGAGTGCAAGAAATACACTTTCCAACGCGTTGTGTACACGATTTTTCCTACGACCCCAATATTTCTTATTATAATAAATATTTTAAATTTATTTATAAAATTTATTTCAATTGTTAGTCATGTTAAAAATTAGGATTTAAACGAGTTTTTATATTGCATGGAAATATAATTAATTAAAATCAAATAACCACCTTTCTCAGGAATTCACATCAAAATTCTTTATTAGCTAAATGACATTTTAATTTTTTTGTGGGCTCTATAAAAATTAAAAGTAAAATGGTCAGTCGGTGAAATTAATTGAAAAGTAATGTAATAATAATAGACGCAAAGATAATTGTAAACAAAAACACAAACATAACTTCAAAAATCCACATTCGACACATGCACGGAACATAAACACAATATAAAAAAGAAGAATAAACTGTTCTTCTTTCTAAAAGTGTTTTTATAAAAATAATAATACTGAATAAAAATATGTTTATTTTTTAAAAATTTAAAAACCTATAAGAAACTTTTTCTTTATTCTTACTTTATACAGAAAAATTTGTATTGGCAATTACAATACAATATTTGACACAAGGAAGATTTAAAAAAAAAATTAAATGGTCCTTGCTTTGACATTTATGTGTTTTTACTATTGATAAATTTGACGTAAATGTCACAGATCATAGCACTATATTTTTTTACTTTTCAATACGTGTATTGATATTTACTTTTCAATACGTGTATTGATATTAGCTACTTTCTTAAGTACAAATAAGTGTGCAAATTAGTACTTTCATATGTGGTCGTAGGAAAACATGTTTATAGATTAGTTATTACTATTTTGGTGCTGCGAACCTCGCTTCGCTCGGCACGCAGTGATTTGCCCCGTTAAACATCCACTCTGTATCGTCGGAACCCAAACTCTCTCTAGACTGGTAGTTGTACAGTACGAAAACAAGTGGGGTACGCACGCAACTTGTTGACTGCTTTTAATGGTCCGCTGTATTCTGTTGCGTCCAGGGGTCTGGTGGTTATTTTTTGCGGCAGTTTTTATATAACTCATAAAGTTGTTGTCTAGTGCCGAGGCGGAGAGTCCAGATTTTTATTTGGGGCAGTTAAGTATGCTACAGATGATGTTACAAAGCGAACGATTTATAATTTATATTAAGAAAATATTGTACTGACTTTAGAAATCGTTTAAAGGAAAATTACGAGATTATTCTGATTATAATTATAAAAGCTTAGAAACTTTACGCGGTATACTATTAGAATGCGCTTTTAATTATAAGAAATTAGATAAACGAATGGTTATAATGGAATCGCGGCGTATTATTGTACTCCGTGAAGAGTATTTATATAAAATAACGAAGTATCGTGAATAAAAAAGGCATATAGTTTACCTAGATGAGACTTGGTTTGACACACATGATACTATTCAGTATGGCTGGGTAAATCAGTCTCAAAAGTGTAGTTTAAATGATTTTATACCAAATGCGTTACTACTGTCTGCGAAAAATATTAAATAATGTACTGCAATGTAAGTACAGCCGGCTATCATAAGGATATGCAGCTTCTTCCTAACATTCCTCCAAATTCTGTAGTCGTTATGGACAATGCTTCCTATTCGCGGATATTAAATAAAATTCCAAATTCTAGTTCAAAGAAGGCAGATATTTTAGAATTTATGAAAAATAGGAACATTAGTCCGGAAAAGGTAACAACAAAGAAAGAATTACTACGAAGTATAAAAGCGCTTAATTTAAAAAACGATTATGTGATCACAATATTTGTAATACACGCCTATGGAGACAATATTCCGATAAAGCAAAATTTGCCGCTAGGCGGTAGGTACCCTTTGTAGCAAGTTATTTTAGTTATACAGGGTGTTTCTTAAGTAATCTAAAATATTATATGGGGCGCTTCGTTATTCAATTTTAAGACGAAAAGTTCATATAAACATGTGTGATAGGTGTTGTCGTTTATGAGGTACAGGGTGTTGAATTTATTGTAATAAGTCAGTTCTGATTGTACGTGAAATTAATTTTTCCCGGTGACGCTACTGGTTTTTAGAAGTAATACGCACAAACATGCTTATTCTAAGTGGCCTTTGAAATAATGTTGACAAGTGTCAAATTTGAAAACCAACGCAAAAATCGTACATTTTTATTTGATTGACTCTGTGTTTAGTTAATAACTATGCCAGTGTTTACTAATGTTGAAATGGCTAATATGCATTTTTTGTACGGATTAGCGAATGGTAATGCCTTAGAAGCTAGACGTACGTATGCCCAGCGTTATCCAAATAATCGTTTACCATGTTCAGATACGTTTACTAAGTTACATATTCGTTTACAAGAAACTGGAACTTTTGCTAAATCGAAGAATATTATTGGACGACCCAGAACTGTGAGAAATCCCCAATTGGAAAACCAGATTCTTCAAATTATTGACCAACATCCAGAAACGAGTACAAGAAAAGTTGCAGATGAAGTAAATGTTAGTAACAAAACTGTTTGGAATATTCTAAAAGATAATTTATTGTATCCATATCACGTTCAACGTATTCAACATTTGTTACCTACTGACTATCCATTACGCATACAGTATTGTCAATGGATTTTACGTGAAATCGCGAACAATCCGAATTTTGTGGCCAATATTCTATTTACGGATGAAGCCAACTTTTCTAGACATGGGATTATGAATTTTTATAATGACCACATATGGGCAGATGTAAATCCACATACCATAAGTGTAAAACGATTTCAACAAACATTTTCGGTCAATGTTTGGCTTGGCATCATCGATGATTATTTAATTGGACCATTTTTCCTTCCTGTAGGGTTAACCGGTGAGACATACCAACATTTTCTAGAAAATGAACTTCCACTTCTTTTGGAAGATGTACCTATTATTATTAGAAGGCGCATGTGGTTCATGCATGACGGAGCTCCTCCACATTTTTCAGTGATTGTACGCGAGTTTTTAAATAATGTTTTTCCAGGCCATTGGATCGGACGAGGATCTCCACACCCGTGGCCCCCTAGATCACCTGGACACAATCCTCTGGATTTTTGTGTGTGGGGATATTTGAAATCGCTTGTTTACACAACACTGATATTAAACGTACAAGATCTTCAAAATCGTATCATAGACGGCTGTAATGTTATTCGTAACAATCCTGGTATCTTCGAACGTATTCGACAATCCATTAGACATCGAGCGGATTCTTGCATTTTAGCTGGAGGTGGACATTTTGAACATTTGCTCTGAAATGTATTATTTTTTCTTTATGTTTAACACATATGTTGCTTGTAATAAAATAATAAAAAATATAAATCAGTAGCGTCACCAAGAAAAATTAATTTCACGTACAACACCCTGTATCTCATAAACGACAACACCTATCACACATGTTTATATGAACTTTTCGTCTTAAAATTGAGTAACGAAGCGCCCCATATAATATTTTAGATTACTTAAGAAACACCCTGTATACCAGGATTCCATCGTTCGACCTATTGGGGAAAACTTCGATTAAATAATTTTTAACTTTACGTGAATTAAAAATTTTTCAGTTCTTTTTCGCATAATACATAATATAATAATTTTTTTGCAATTAATTGGTTAGGTAATTCAGGCCCTGTTTTGTTTTGACAAAATGTCTCCCAAGATAAAAAGATGAGACTCTTGAGCCCCCTTTTAACCATCATAGTCCATAACTCATTGAAGGTCTAGTTGTTTTTGACATTTCGAATGGTTTGTGTTGTGTTAAATGTTGCTACTTAAGTAGAGATGAATTACAGATTTTCAGATTTGGAGTGTTTTGTTTGTTTACCCCTGACCTTGTCCCTTTTTATGTGTTTTTGTGTCTAACGTTAAATATATTTTTGAGGAGCGCGCCCACCCAAGAGGCTCGACCCCATTTTATTTTTAACACGTTTTCTAAGAAAGAAAAATCACATTTCGAAAGTTTCATAAAAATAAAAAATAAAAACTACGGTTCGCATTTGATCAATTCTTCCTAGAATATGATAATTTATTTCGGCATTGGTAGCATTCGACGCATCTATAAATAATTCCGAAAAAGTTATGAGTGATGTCTTGAGAAAAAAAACTAATATTAACGTCAAAGATGAAAGGTACAGCTTCGGGTTTTTAATAAATTGTCGATCTGTCGTCGTAAATTACAACAATAATTTTAAACTGCACCGAATTTAGACAGGCAAATAAGGAAAAGTAGAAGTATGGGGGCGACGGCAACAATCTCATCGCCTTAAGTCTTAAGATTTTGTTGATCAAACTATTCAACTATACTAAGTGACATAAAAATCCGATATCTGATATTTTTCGACTACAAAAAAGCATTCAATAGCGTTGAGCATGGCAGTAAAGAAACAGCAGAGACATAAGACATCTATAAAGCTCATATGAGTGTAGAAGACACCATAAGACCTATTCCCATAAAACGCGGAGTCAGACAGGAAGATTTATTGAGCCCTAGATTGCTTAAACCAGCATTGGAAGAAGTGTTCAAGAAGCTATATTGGGAAGATAGATACACCAACATAAACAGCCGAAGAATGAACCATTTAAGATATGCAGACGATGTACTATCGGCTTCAGAATTGCATATACATTTTCAAACTAAAATCGTTTACATTGAATAGACAGCCTTTTTATTTTGTGTAACCAATCACGGTTTAAATAATAATAAATTTGAAATCAGTTAAACAGTTGTCCACGCCCACATCTTCACTTAGTTTGGAACCCTCAATAATAAATGTTTGTTTGGGATTAAAATCCCTTTTTTTATTATATCAGTACAAAAATACAAAAAAAACTTATTTATTCGGGACATGACCGACCATTGTAAATACACTTAATCTCCCAAAACCATTTAATGAAGGCGTTTTAAAAATTGCCATTCCTTTGTTGTATAAGAAGGGCGTTTTTATAATTTCGGTGGGTAAACGAAATTCACATTTAACATGTATATGCTATTCTAAAGCCGACTGTACAACTGCAATGAAATTCAACAGATGCTAACAGAGCTCTTAGATGAATCACAAAAAGTGAGATTAGGTTTAAACGAAAACAACATGAGAGCTATGACAAATGTTGCAGAACCAAAAGAATAAAAGAATATACAGAAAAATAATAAAATGCGGAAAAACCCAGCAGACAGCGAAAATAGAGCGAGGAATTAAACAGGCTGGGGTAGTATTTGGTCGACAAAAACAAATGTTAGCAAATACGAATATTCCGTTAATATTAAGTATAGTTTTTGACCTATGCACCGCACCACAATCGTGGATACTAAATAAGAGCATAATGGAAAAAATAAGCAAGGCATAAAGAGCTGTGAAGCGAAAAATGTTATAAATAAAAATTAAGGATAGAGCTAGGAATGAACATAGGTTCATGGATGTGAACAATGCGTCAACCTGAGGATAGATGAAATAAACAAATTCAAGAATGGATACCATGGACAAGAAAACGACCCAGACGAAGACCACAAACGCGATGGAAAGATGAAAAGAAGGGAAGCTTTATGTCCGACAATGGATGGAAGAAGCCTTTAATGTTAGTGGAAGATACACAACCCATTGATAACTCCAGGGATGCAGCTACCTCCTGCAATTTAATTTCAAGATTATCCATGATTATTTTTAGGATATTTTCAATGTTTTCCGCAATCACTGTCTCAATTTGACGTCCAAAATCAGACAAATAATTTAGTGGCACAAATAAGATTCAAGTAGTCAGAACTCAAGGTCAGGTAGACTTGACATAAGGCTATTGATTGAACATGAACTTCTTAGGCCCGGTTTCACAACCGAGAGTTAACTTCAGGTTAAGATTTAACCAAAAAACCGACCAATAGAAAAATTTGTCAAACGTAACAAATTTTTCAGGATTGAAACAATTGTTGTGTTCTTTTTACGGCATTTTCTCGAGCAGATCAGCTGCTATGTTCATTTAAATATTTTTGCGTATTCTTTTTAAGCGTTCGCTTTGATCAGAACTGAAGTATCGCTTCCCCCCTTGCCCCTAACTGCACTACCTCTAGAGGGGGCTTGGTTCGGATTACTTGCTCCGTTCAGTTGATCATAACCTCAATACATAACGAAAACAATCACAATTTGGATTTATTTTGAAGTGGATACAAAATGTGTGAGCACTTATATGCCAATACTAATAACTTTATTACAAATTATCTTCTACTTGCATCTTTTTTAATATTTTTATGATAAAATAAAAGATAAACAATATGCTAACCTAAAATTTTATGATGCACTTTCCTGTCGATTATTTTTGTGCATTCTTTTTAGGATCTTCTGCTCACTTTGGTCACCCGCTCAATTTGAAAATTATTTCAACAGAGCTGAACAGAATGATGTAAAAAGAACACAACTAATGATCTCAATCAAGATGTGAGTCACATTTGTTTGACAACATTTTATTTGTGAACCTATCTTAGTAAATACTGCAAACATTTTGTAATTCCATTTAATGTCGTCTTATTTCCACAATGAACATTGTGCAGTGCCATGGTGCACATTTTACACATTTCTAATATAAAAATTAATTCATAAATATATTTTTTTACATGCGGTACGGTTTTATTATCTTCTCCACTCTGCCCCAGTGTAATCTATTTTCATTATACAGCGGCAGATAAAATGACAGCTTTTAAAATACCTGCCCTCAAAACCTACAATTATCCATTTCTGTTAAATTACATATCACAGTTCTGATGACTATTGGAAGCATTTGGAAGCCTTAATACCGCAATAATTTCGATTATTTAGCAGGCCAGAAAAAATATTTTTTAATTTTAGTGGTGTATACGTCAAATTGTAGCTTAGCTTGTCATCGTACCACTAGAATTATGTAATTACACTCTCAAAATAATTATACCTTACGAAAATGTTCATCATTCTATTAGAAAACAACATAGAATCTTTTTTGTGTAGATATATATGTACACTTTCGACTGAAGGAATCTTCAAATCACTATATTTTTATTAAATTCTTCTGGATAAATAATTTTTGTAGGTTAAAACATATATTCTTTATTAATTAGAAACGAGAGTAAAACCAGTTGTAGCGGAATTCCCATCATAAAAAAGTGTTTATAGTTTGTGCCATCATCAATAGAGTCATTTTGCAAAGATAAAAGATAATAATGGCGTATAAATCGCACGGCAACCAAATTAAAATCCACAATGAATAGAAAATGAGTAAGATAAGGATGAACTAAAAGCAAACCGTCAAAATTTAAACGTCCGGCAGTTGCGTTTACCACCGTGGAAACTAAGCGAGTAATAAAATTAATGCGAAACAGGGAGGTATCGAATTACAAGAAATATTTTTCAGAAAATTATAAAACCGTTAACTCGGATGCTACGTTCTTACCTACGTTTTTTTCAATCTCCTTGTATGGGGTTGAAGCATGGACCTGGAAACAAGAAAAACCACGTCAAAAAACCAAAAACTTTCGAAATGTTGTGTTAGGGCTGGGGGTCGATTCTCGAGTGTCGAACAAAATATGTCGCATACGACATTTGTCGATGAAAATTGTCGCACAACTTCAAATTGTGGTATTCTCGATTGGATTCGTCTTCCAATTCGCATGAGACATATTTCGTCGAATATCAGGAGCTGGCAACACCGATTTAACGATTCTCAAATATGTTCTATGCCAATGTAGGATGTGATTTTTGGTTTTTTGATAGTTATATTTGTTTCAATTTGTATTTGTGTGGTAGATTGGATTGTTTTTTGTTTGAGGCTCGTGTTTAAGGTGGATTCATGGAAGCAAAAATTAAAAAGCTTCATTCAAAACCAGCAAATTACAATTACAATTAGTACTTAGAATTAGTAGTTAAAGCTAGGCATATGACTAACAATACTTATAACTTTTAAATTAGTGTTTCCACGTATACTTACAATTATACTTACTTTAGTATTATATTGGTTAGATTAATAATATCTATATACCTATTATGATACAATCGGAAAAATACCTTTCTTCAAGAGATGTATTGCACTTTCACGATTTCCTTGTTCTATTAAGGGTTCTAGATTAATTATTAGTCTCTACCTAATTCTTTAGTTAATTTGAACGTTTTAATAAACTTTCTATGAGATGAAAATAATGTAAAAACACTTCTACATATTCCTCGTCTCTCTCGAGGCCGTTAATAGGTACATTGCTTGATTTTCTAAATTTTCAATAGCAATTAATAAAACCGCCATTTTCTCTCTACAAAAATATCTGAAAAAGTACCATACAAAACTATTGATAACTTTTGTATACTCCTTATGGTGTATTCATTTTATGTTTTTTAACGTTGAAATAAAAACATAAAAAAGGATTGTGGTTTCATTTCCCATATAAATCAACAAAAATTAACATGTATAATGATAAGCTACAAATTTCGCAAGTAATGAAATTCTCGCATTCGACATAAATTGTCGACCGCCTTTGACCATTCTACAATTTGTCTATCAAAAATTTGCAAAGGTTTCTTTTGAGAATAAGGTTATTCAGATTTTCTTCGACAAAGAGGATTTGTCGCATGCGACAAAATATGTCACTGTTTGAGAATAGGGTCCCTGCAGTCAACAAGGTCCGGATTGCTGTAATGATATCGAACCTCTGATAGGAGATGCACTATAAGAAGAAGATATAAGCGTACCATGGAGCAAGTTTAAGATTTGGCATAAGTGCAATGGAGTATGTACTTTTAAGCTCTCTACATTCACCTCTGGTTTGACACCTGGAGATTCTATCAGTTTTATTATGTACTTTTAGATATAGTGTAACATTTATTAAATCTTCACAGAACCTTAAAAGTTCTTTTAAGCTTTTTTTTGTAAATGTCAGTTAAAACAATTTGAAACTGCAATAAAGAAAGGTACTGATTGGTCGAGTAAAAGGTTTAGTAAGTTTACCCTCACGCAATAACTAGATTGTAAAAAAAGTAAATTTGTCAAGAAAAACTAATAATTTGTGATAAAAAATATTTTTTTTCATACTGTATGGTAAAGTGCTCAAGCGAGTCCAGGCTGTTTTAGAACATTAAAGTCAGCTCCAGCATTGGCCAATAACGTTGAGGATGTCCTCCTGAAGCAATGACCTGTATACTTTTCTAATTGATCTAGTTTTAAGAACTCAGCTATTTTCTTAGGTGCGCCGCCAACAGTATGTATACCAGCTCTTTGAGGCAGACATTTTCCTTGTCTATAACCCACCAAAAGAGCTTTCAGGGAGACGTGTTGCCGTAAATATATTTTATCTTCTACATCACTAACTTCTAAATTATAGATCTCTTCCCTTCGGCAACCTCCAGCAACTCCAAGTAATGCTATCACTTTGAGTAATAGATATTCTTTATCTGGAGCGTCCCTCATGAAGCTTTCAATTTGTTTCTTTGTCAGCACCTTCGACTGGTTTGGCTGATGGTCTACATTTTGTTTTTTCAAAAAAGCTATCAACTTTGGGAAACTTGATATGTTGACATTCTCATTAACCATAATCATTGATTTTACCATCGAGTATTTGGACCATAATGAAGAAGGGTTGAATGTTTTTGAATGAAAATTGAAACTGTTAAAAAGAATATTCTTTAAAAAAACTGTTCATACCACATCCAAAAAGTTAGCCAGCATCACATTTTCATCAGCACTACTTTTCAAATTGTGTTGTTCACATCAGTTGCAAAACAGCGCATATTCTTTTTCATATCTTTTCGCAGACTTACTGGAATGATTTTCCCTATCGCTTTCGCAGTTTTCTCAGCAATTTCATTTAATCTCAGATTCATTTTCTCCGCAGATATTCCGTGTGTGCAGAAAAATTCAATATGTCTGCCTTTATTTACATTGTTACTTGGTAACCAAATCAACCATGTTAAGAATAAATCAAGTAACATAATTTTTTCACAGCAGTCTACATGACTTCCTAATAAAATGATCAAATATGTCATTTAAGTTTCAGATTTTATTGCGTTTAAAACCAAAGGCAGTATGAAAAAAAATATAGTACAATACACGTCCGTGAAGTGATTATTACGGTACTCGATTAGATATTCTTGACTCGGCTCCTTCGTCGCCATAAACATCTATCTAGTACCGTAATAAGCCACTTCCCGGACTTGTAACGTAAATGACTATATTTTGTTATATAAAAACTAACAATTTGACTTTAAATAATAATAAAACAACTATAAGTTTATTATGAAAATATAGAGTATGCTTATTTTACACAAATATTATCCAAAGAAATGTCTCTGCTAGGAACTTAAGTAAGTTCATTAGCTCTAAAGAATTGTACACATTTGTTTTCTTCAAGAAATTGGTAGTTGGACGCCACTGAAATCTTTTTATTTTTAGTTCTACGGTCAAGTTTAATTTATTTGATTTTAGTTATAAAAATAATATTTTGTGATCAAAATAAATCTCAAACAGAAGATGACGGAGAAACTGTCTGAAAAGTTAGTAAATGAATATATATAATGATTGAATGAATAAATATAATAATTATTAAAATTACATAGGTTGTTAAAATCTAACCAGTAAAATTTTTTCAGCTGTGTTTACTGTTCCTGATAGCTGCGTTGGTTAGGTTAACATGGATTGCTACAAAAACAATAGCTCTAAATGCGCTAGCTAGATCTTCAAACTTCACATAAACAAAAAATGGGACGTGGAAAAGTAAATAAAAAGTATGCTCTTGTGTGGTAGATAGACAGTAACCAAATTGATGTAGAATTACCGGTTTTTCCTAAGTAACATCAAAAAGTGGATAAAAAATATGTTGGCAAGATTATACTTCTGGGAAACAATTTTCATTATGCTAAAATACTTGGAATAAGTAGCAAGTAAAAATAATACTTGAATTTACGTTATTTATAACAATTTAAAGTGAAAAAATGCACATAAAAATATCTTTAAAAGAATATTTTTCTCACGCAGTTAATTCTTACTACTTTTTTCATTACTACATTGAGCAGATTTAAGTTAGAAAACAATTTATGAGAAATATCACAATTCCTACCAATCTTCCAATAAATTTTAATCATTTTATGACTTTAATTGCAGCACTGAAGACGGTCCTAGTTTCGAACATAGTAAAACAATACATTTAATGTAAACGGAACAAAATTCATTGTATTCTATATTCCGTTCTGTATGTTTTGTGCTTGTTTGTGTGAGTATATGCAATTTTAGTTCTTCAGTTTTGCATAGAAAGCCAACGAAAGGCTTAATTATGCCCACAATGTGAAATTAAAACCCCGTTGTTGGCCGGTCTCCGCATGCCTCTTATCTATTTAAATATCTGCTTATGAGGATGTAAATTATTCAGGATGCGCTTTTAGACAACCACCGGTACAGTTTTATGATAAAAAATTCATTTCTGCATATTCGCCGGAGCCATTTTGGAAATTGTAACCAGATACGCGTCCATTTCTTTCGTTACAAGAAACAAAACTGAGAAAATTGGCTGATTCGGTATCTAGATAAAGTCTTTTGGATTTAGATTGTTGATTTTTATTTCCTTTGAGTTGAAATAAGTATATTTTTATACGATTTTAATTCTTACCAGACTGTATTAGGTTTCTTTGAAGTGTTTCAAATTGTAATTGTTGATCCTACATTTTTAAATATATACATATGTCCAAAAGTTTGGAATATGTAGAAATCATATATCTACGCCTATGTTTCTTAAAAAATTTTTGTTGATATTTATTTTAAAGCGTTTTTAAATCAAAATATTACTAAATTTGATTCGTTTTTGTATTAATTTGGTCATATTTAATTGATTTGGGTGCTTTCATATTATTCCAATTCTTGTTTAAATTTCATTTGAGCTGTTTAAAAATGCCCAGAGACATGATATCATATTTTAATAGGTTTAGAGTAATTGCTTTGTTACAACAGGGCTTTGGTCAAAGTGATATCGCGAATATTGGTAGTGTTACTCATGGTGCTGTATCAAAAATTAAAAAAAAAATTACAAGACAAAAATGATGTGAAAGATCCTCTCAGAAGTGGCAGAAGTCGATGTACAACAGCAGCACAAGACCGGCAGATAACATTGATAGCTCGAAGAAATCGACAAGAATCTACAAGTGGCATATCCAGAGAAATTGCTAGACTTGAAGGACTGAATATCTCAAGGCAAACAATTACACGAAGATTAAAATAAGGTAAATTTGTATCGCAGAAGACCTCTACGTGTTCCCAAACTAACACCTATCAACAAAAAATTGTAAGGTTGCAATGGGCTCAAGAAATGTTACACCATGGTCCTAACTGGAATTATGTGATATTTTTTGATGAATCAAGAATTGGCTTGGTTTCTGATTCGCGAAGAACGCTAGTTTGGAGGTCCTCAGGACGACAAGCCCGATTAGAAACAGCCCAACCACGTGTTCCATTTGAAGATGGGAGTATTATGGTTTGGAGACGTATAATGAGGGGTACACGGACGCCTCTCCTGGTTTTGAAGAGAAGAATCACTGGTGCTGTGTACATCGAGGAAGTTTTAAATCCTGTTGTGCGTCTATTCCGGGGGGCGGTAGGTGATGGATTTGTGTTTATGCATGACAATGCACCTCCACATCGAACAGCTGCAGTACAAAATTTTTTGGAAGAAGAAGCAATATCCACAGTAAGATGGCCATCAATTCCCCTGACATGAACGTCATTGAACATGCCTGGGACATTCTTAAAACACGCATTAAGAAGCGAAACGCTCCCCCAATTACTCTACGAGAACTGAAAGATGCTGCCCGTGAAGAATGGGAGAGAATTCCGCAAGCCCAGCTCGACCATTTAATCGATAGCATGCCACATCGACTAAAGGCATGCATACAGGCCCATGGAGGAAATACTTATAAGTTTCGGAATCAGAAACTTATAATATTTTGATTTTTGGAGGATAATCACTCTCAAAAACGTGTGATGCAGTAATCAACTGTAATTAAATAAGTATTTACAGAATTTGAATTCATTAATAAATAATGTTAACATACCTGAATCTACACAAATGTCGATATGATAACTATAATTAAATACTACAAAAACAACTCTTTATAATTGACACAATTCTTTAAATAAATTAAACGTCATACAATATTTGTAATGCTTGTAACCATGAGTAGGTATCGGATAACCAAATTAATAACTAAGTTTGATAGGAGACTCAAACTTATATACTGATTATTAATTTTATTTAAAAATCTTTTTTTGCTTATTAATTTATTTTAAAAAATTTGTAATACATTGTACATTTTTTTTGTATGTTTATCTGACTTCGAGATTTATTTAGTATTGGTTAGAGCTGTAGCAAAATGATGTTTACTTATATCAAAAAAATTATTTATAAAAATTAATAAAAAGACTTTTGGACATATTATGTGTAGAAATGAAAGAGTTTTATAAAAATTCAAAGCTCATTCTTTGTTACGGTCGTCATGATTTTTCATCTGTTCCAAACTAAAAATAATAACGTGTTTCTTTTTATACATATTTATCCAATTGACGAATTTTACATAAATTTTGGTAATTTTAATTAGGGTGTCCGAGCTACATGTCGACCCACCTTTTCCGCCCATTACACAACAGACAACCCCAAATTTTCGATTTTTTACATTGAAGTTATAAGTTAACTACAGGTGTGGGAGTGCGTCGATACATGCTAATGCACCATCAACCAATGGCGAGACAGGTAGACAGACGCTCATGGCAGTCCCGATCCCTCCTATACACTTATATCTGCTATTCGCGCACGTTATACACAAACATGCGTTACCCTTTCGTACAGAACATGTGTGTGTAATAAATAACACATGCGTATACAGTTACATACCGATCGCTTATTTTCAGATTATACCGGAGTTGCACCAATAGTTACACACAAAATTAAAACTTAAAAAAACAAAATAATTTCTAGTTGTTACTAGTATTTATTATTCATTTCAAGATCCTGCGAACTGACTATCTTACTTTTATTAGGGTCTAGTCTATCGATAAACGTCAGTCTGTTATGGAGAGCAAGAGACTGGTTGTATGGAGAAACGAATATTTACAAACCCTCACAAAATATAGAGAATACAGCAATTTATTATTTGGATGAAACCTCGTACGGTGAAGAAAGGATGGGCTGATTAAAACCAGCGAAAATACAGTGTAGACGTTCCTTCAAACAAAGGAAAAAGAATAAGAATTCTACATTGTAGCAGTTCTGACGGTTAGGTTGAAGGAGCGCTCCTTCTCTCCACTAAAAATATAAAAAATTGTTTTCTGGATCAAGATATGGATAACATTCTTTTTGAGAAATGAAACCTTACTTCCAAAACTAAAGAAAAATAGCGTTATTGTTATGGATAACGCGCCCCATCATTCAAGGGTGAGGGTAAGAGTACCCACATCAAGTTCTACGAAAGATGAGCTGAATTTTTTTTTGGAGTAGAATGATCTTTACTATTGTAACAGTACCTGTTAACATTTTAAGCACCTGGTATCCTAAATATTAAATTAAATTAGTACTGCTAGCTCCATCTTTCCTAAAGAATTCTTAATAATAAAATAATGAATACGGTCTCTATAATTATAATTGGAAGTTCAAAGTAGCTACGCTACGAGGTGTACTAATGAGTTGTCATTATCGGGTTAAAGAGTTTTTAATAATTATTCCAAGTCTCATTTCTTGTATTGGTTTACTGTCATATACAGGTATGTTTTTTTCCAATTTTATAATTCCTTTTTGTTAAAATATTTATAAAACATCGAAGGTCATATTATATTTTATTATATCAGATGAGAATTTCAACATATGTCATTATTATTCAAAGAATCTTTTTATGGTAATTAAAAGTATTAATGATAATTTTTTATAAAAAGGCTAGTAAAAGTACATTTCTGGAATTTTGATTAGTGTGTAAGGTTGTTACAAAGTAAATTTAATGTAAGAATGTATCTTTTGTAATCTATTAAAATACGTTAGCATCTAACTGTAGATTTCGGACTATGCTGATTTGTACTTTTTGTGCCAGAAAAGTAAATGTAACACGTGTTTGACACTGGTAATTTTCAGAAAGTTGGAATATAATACAGTAAACTAGAAGCATCTCTTTAATTTGAAGATTCAGTAAACTTGAACAGCTTGTAAACTTTAAGCTCTCGTATGCACGAACATTTTTAACTGGATCATCTCTACAACTTGGGCAGATCATCCCTCCACTCGTGATCTTCCATAGTCATTTGGAACCACCTAAACAGTGCCGTAGCGACCCCAAGGTGCGGCGAAGGATCGTCCACTATTGTTAACAGATAAGTTTATTGTGGCATATCAAGTTTACTGTTCCCATATTTTTTTCTCTTTTATCTCCGTTTACATCTATCTATCAACTGTTTGCGGATTATTTTTTTTGTAACGTATTCTCAACTTCATTCATTTTAGCACCAAGGAAGTCTATTTATCTTTTATCTGTTGGTACATTTTCGTTTTTTTTACTTCATGGACGACATCTTTCTGTCATCTTATGATACTTATTTAAATCACTCAGCTTAAAACAACTTTCTTCAGTAGTATCATAAAAAATAAAAAGATTTCAGTGGCGCCCTTATAATTTCTTAAAGAAACAAATATTGTACTATAGTCAGAGCTAATGAACTTACTCACCCCTGACATTGCTGTGATAAACATTTATAAATTTTGTTAATTATTGAAATATCTTTTACAATTAATGACGAAATTAAGATTAATGGTTGTTTTATTGTAAATTACGTTTTTTTCTTTTGGTATATTGTTATTTTTTAAAAGTTAAATAAATATTTTTATAAATTCACTCTCAACATTTAAATCATATCACAAATTGACGCCCAACGTAATAATATGGTTACACTATGAAGAATGCTACACAAAAAAACAATTATTAGAAGTGTTACATACCAAAACGTTCAAAAAAGAGTATGTCATTGACTGTTTGGCAAAACAAGCAGGTCATGAAGTACTAAGGCTGCCTCCCTATTACTGCTCTTTTTTCTTTCATGATGGTAGCGAAGAGACGATCCCAAAAGGTGACAGATTTACTTCAGGGACGCTCTCTTACTTGCGCCAGTGTCTCCATCTTGCAGCGTCGAAAGAGGGCTGCCTCAAGGATTCTAGGGGAGGAAAAAAATCACTTATTCTACCTATTCCTAAACCTTCAAGTTTCAATAATTAGTGGATACGTATTCATATACATCGCATCAGGATTGCGCTATATGAATACGTAAACTTGCTGTGTAAGAAAAAGCATTAGTTTCCTCAGTTCTTCTCCAATTTGGGACAGATAACCTTTTATATTCCTTAGTACCTTTAACTCTTCTTGGATTTAATCAGGAAAACGTTTTTCTGTGGAAATCAATATTAGTTTACTTCGAGTATTACATTACTAATGTTAAATTAAACCTTTCTTTATATTTTGTTCTCAACTTTTCCCACCCTATTTCGCTGACTTAATATTTGCCTATAAAACAATACTCATGTTTTTTAACTGACCAAAAATGCAGTATCACTGTCCTTAATTGCTGGGGCGAACATTTTATCTCGATAGTATTTTTATTATGCAGTGGTGTTACCAAGTGAAGGGGTTTAAACTTTATTTATTATATTTTTTTTTAATCGGTGTTTTGAAAAGTGCGGAATCGAATTTTTCACAATTAAACCTTTAATAATTTCATTATTTGCCATTGTACGAAACTCGGTGGTTGGATCAGATAGGATTGAAAAATGGCCCAGACTTAAAATAGAATTATGGTCGACGATTTTCAACAAGTTGTTTGTTGTCTCATTCGGCATGTCAGAATATTGAAACAAGTGGACAATATTACAGCCTATCGTGTTGGTTTGTCAAGTATTTGTCGTATTCAGTTTGCATAATTCGAAATAGAATTATTTTGTTGATATATTTTTAAAATAAAAGACAACGAACAACTTTCTATACAGTGTGTAAAAGCCAAATGGAATAAATTCATTATTTCGGTTACTGTACATATTTATAAAAAATCCCGAAACACGTCAAATTTAAATTATAACTTGACTTCTTTAACGTGAAAATGCAACCCCTACCTTCAACCCCCTTAGAATGACAGGTACAACGCCCAATTTTTTAAATGGGAAGTATAGGCTTGTGATATATCATTTGAAAGGTCTCTTTATTCTCTACCTATTCAAAAATGTTATTATTTTTAAATTTAATGCAAAAATTAACATAAAAAAATTAATATAATGTTGTTACCGAAATTCGCTACAATACAATCAAAAACTAAAATGTAATGCAAAACGTAATAAAATGTAGAACACGAAAAAGAACTATGAATGTTTATGAAGTAGATGTTGAAAATGTTCTCCGCGAACGTCTTGGCAACATCCTAATCTCAAATAAAACTGTCTTCTAACATTATTTAACATATCAGGCGTGATCGACTTAATCGCAAGCGTTATTCGTTCTTTTAAGTCATTTAAATCAGAAGGTTTAGTTTTGTACACATGGCTCTTCACATATCCCCATAAAAAGAAATCTAATAATGTAAGATCAGGTGATCGCGCTGGGCATTCAATCGATCCTCGCCTCCCTATCCACCGATTGGGAAATATTGTATCGAGGTACTGCCGGACATTAAGTTGGTAATGTGGTGGTGCTCCATCCTGCTGAAACCATATCGTATTCGCTGGAACTTGAGGGTTACCTGGATAAGGATATAAATTTGCCAACGTTGGAATGACATCATTTTGAAGTAGTGCCAAATAATTGTTGCCATTCAAGTTGCCCTCAATAAAAAAGGGACCAATGATATTGTTCCCTACAATCCCTGTCCAAACATTAACCTTTTGAGGGTATTGAGTGTGTTCTTCTCTCATCCAGTGAGGATTTTCCGTGGACCAGTAGCGGCAATTTTGCCGATTAGCATGACCGTTAAGTAAAAAAGTACACTCATCAGAAAACATAACGTCTTCTAATTGGATAATATTGTTATCCAACATGTCCATCATTTGCTCAAAAAAAAAGTTCTCCTATCAAAATCGTCTTCCATGAGCTCCTGAGTAGGTATCATCTTATACGGATGCAATTTATTTTCTTTTAATATGTTTGTTATCAATGTATGGCTAGCATTGAATGTAGTGGATGCCTGTCTACTCGATGTATGTGGGTTTTCCTGAAACTCAAGCAACACATCTAATTTGAGTTCATCACTCAGTGCATTGGCAGCTGCTTTTTTTATCTGCCTTACATGACCAAACTCGCGAAACTGCTTTTCTATTTTACTTATTGTTTCTTGGGATATAGGAGGTAAATTAGGCAATTTCTCATGAAATAGGCGAGTTACTGCCTGTTGTGTTCGGATGTTATCTCCGTAACCAATCATTTGTAAAACTGTTATTTTATGCATTTCCGTTAATCTAACCATTTTTCAGAATTGAATTGAACAAACTTTATACTTAAATTACAACAATGACAACTTAAATAAAACAATTTACTACTGCTTGTTAAAATAGCGTTGCCACTGAGATTCTTTAAAGTTTTTTAATGGTTACCATCTAAAAACCACATTGCTATGGTTTTTGTTCACTTTCTCATTATCAAGACCTAAACGGGAAATAAGTTTTAAGTATATTGTAATAAGTTTCGAATTTTCGGTAACAACATAATATTAATTTTTTTTATGTTAATTTTTGCATCAAATTTAAAAACAATAAAACATTTTTGAATAGAGAATGAAGAGACCTTTCAAATGATATATCACAAGCCTATACTTCCCATTTAAAAAATTGGGGGTTGTACTCGTCATTCTAAGGGGGTTGAAGGTTGGGTTGCATTTTCACGTTAAAGAAAGTCAAGTTATAATTTAAATTTGACGTGTTTCGGGATTTTTTATAAATATGTACAGTAACCGAAATAATGAATTTATTTGGATTTTACACACTGTATATTAATTTTATTTTTTAAGTGAAAAATAATGTTAGGTATATAAATTTAAAGTATCTGTTGAACCAGGAAGTTCCAGGAAGACCAAAAATAAAAGATTTTTCACAGAATTTTATTTTTTATCCAAAAGAATCACAGGGCGAATACATTTAAAACAAACACATAATTTACAGCACCAAAATTAAAGGATGCTCCGTAAGAAAAGAGCTCGGTAAAAAATATATCAAATTCCTAAGCTCCCTTTTTATTTTCGCTGAAATGGACTGTAATATTAACGATTTTATGGGACACGTTGTTGTAGTTTCCACACCCCAACGAACGTCTCCGAGACCTCCCTGATGTTTCGAAGATCCTTTCGCAGGACGTTTCGGAAGTGAGGTAATCCGCTCACGTTAACACTACTCGAACAAGGATATTAGAGGTTGTAGCTCCCAAAAGTCTCGTAATGTCTCTAGTTTACGGCGGACATGGTCCGAATGGTCAAGGGGCTTCCCAATCCCCAAGTCGGTAGTGTCTGCATACATACTTTATCCACTTTTGCATTGTAATTCGAACAAGAAGTTTGTCGCTACATGAATTATACACGATGCATTAGAAACTATAACTAAGCGCATCTTACAGATGTGGATTTTAAAAAACATATACTCTAGAGCAGGTTGAAATTACCGTAGGTATATCGTTTTGAAAATAGGATGAGTTAGAAATATTTATACAACCTTCTTCTAACAGTTTTACTATATATCCGGGAGCATGCCTAAAGAAGCTATTAATTCTCGAAGCAGTAAATGTTCTGTACGCTGCAGATCCAGTTTCCAAATATCGATTCTTCATCGATTCTTGTTGAGCAGTGTATTTAATGTTGATGAGACTAAAAATCTGGCATGTCCATTTATCAACTAATTAATATTTTGGAAACTGTACTTCAAGATAAATTCGGTAATTTAATTCAAAATGTGCTGGTGCACCATCATGCTGGAAAACAATACTTTTTCGAATTTGAAGTGGAACATCTTCAAGCAATTCTTTTAGAGTCTGTTCTAGAAAAATAGTATACACAGGACCATTTAAAGCAGCAAATATGGTTCAAATACATAATCATCAACAATCCCAGCCCAAAAATTCACAGAAAACTTCCACTGTTATTGTAATCTGTGAACCGCATGAGGATTCTCGCTCCAAATGTGGCTGTTGTGTATATTAAAATAGCCATCCCTTGAAAAACATGCCATGTATATCCATAATACATTGCCTGAAAACCTTAGTATTTACCCTTTTCGTATAATCTGCTGGAATTAAAGTTTGCATAAAGATATGGATCCAGTCTTGATCAGGGAATGTAATGCTGAGGATGTTGCTATGTATAAATTCGCCTTGAAACACTGAACAATGAGCAACAACTACGAAAATAGTTAATTTTGTAAAAACTTGTTGTAAAAACTGAGATTGTTTTTGGAGATCTCTAATTTTCCTTGACACCTAGGGATTTTTGGACAATAGTTTACAAATAAAAAATGTTTATTTAAGTGCCCTTCAATATTTCTGATAATTAGGAATAGCTATTCTTAGAGTAATAGGATTCATCCATAAGCAAATACTTTATTGGGGACAGAACGCTAAAATGGAATCAGGCAGGCCATAGTACCAGAGTCAAAGATGGACTGACTAAAACAATCGTAAGATAAAAATGTAGACATAGGGAGACCTCCAGCTCAAATGGATTCATTCAATTTAATAATGGACTAAAAAAGGATAAAGTGATGACGATAATGATAAAAACAACGTTGAATATTTGGAAAGGAATTATGCAAAATAGACTAGTAGTTGTTGTGTCCTTTGCATTGTTTACAATAATTGTTTGGCTGTTGTCTAATTGGTTTTTAAAATACCTGCAACAGCTCCCATATATTAATATAGGTTTTATGATTGCTGTGTAGATCCATGCAGCAATTTTAAGATATTTATTTGCTTCACTACTTTATCCCAAATCAGTATAATTTATAAGACGTGGTAAAATGTGTTCAACAATATAGTGCCTACAATAAAAGGGGACTTATGGTCAAAATTTGCATACAGGATCAGTTCTTGTATTTGTATAATTTGGGTTGAGTATAATCATTTATATTTGTGTTCCCGTAGTGATATTTAGTCTTTGCTGTTTAATAATTTTTGTGAAAAATGTTTCGTCCTTGGGAAACTGCATCAGCGGCGCCCTGTGTTACTGTTCCTGTTCGACGACGAGTTTTATCCCTTGATGCCAAAGAAATCGTCAGACATGTTCATCAGAAGCTGGTCCAAAGGGGTTGGGCTTTTACTCCTGCTGTAAGAGAAACCAGCGATTTGACAGGGATACCGGAATCATCAGTGAGAGTTCACATTTCGAGGCCAATTCATCCGAGACGAAAACGAAACGATAGTGGTGTTTCCAGAACCACTGATGACGGTGATAAAGATTTGATAAGAAGAACTATCTACTCTATGTACGAAGAAAACTTGGTGCCTACTATCAGATCATTGCAAACAAGACTAAGGAGCTCCACTGAGATAAGGATATCAATTGGAAACCTATGGACACTTTTATCCAAACTAGGTTTCAAATACTGCGAAATCGACAAAAGGCAAGTTATTATGGAATCCCAAAGGATTAGGCAATGGCGTTTTAAATATTTGACTGCCATAAGTGATTACAGGTCTTTACAAAGACCAATAATTTATTTGGATGAGACTTGGTATGATACCCACGATACGCCGGCAAAAGGATGAACCGATGGAATAGTGCGATGCCAATCAAAAGCTCCATCGAACAAAGGAAAACGGATCACGATTATTCATGCTAGATCAGATGGATGGATAGATGGTTGGATTCCAACCATTCAAGATTAGTCGTTGGATTACCACCAAGATACTACAGCCGAATTGTTCGAAGATTGGTTCGAAAACACTTTACTGCCAAATATTCCCCCGCATAGTGTCACAGTTATGGACAATGCCAGTTACCATAGTCGTACCAGGACATAGCAGAGTGGTGGGTAACGAAAAAGCCGACACTCTTGCCAAAAAAGGAGCAGAGTCTAGATTTATAGGACCTGAACCATTCTTTGGCATTACCACAAGTACTGCCAAAGATATTATCTCCGGCTCGATAGAGAGGAAAATCCTCATGTACTGGAATGATATCCCAGGACTAATCCATTCGAAGGCTTTCATCTCCAAACCCTCGAAAAATATAACTAAGCAGATTCTAGAGTGGGATAGGAAAGACCTACGCATTCTTATAGGACTGCTTACGGGACACTGTCGTCTAAGATACCACCTGAAGAAAATAGGTCTGAGTCAAACTTCAGACTGCCGCTTCTGCAGTGTGGAAGACGAGACTGCAGAACACATATTATGTTCCTGCTCCGTCCTGGAAAATACTAGGCACCGCATTTTTGGTTTCCCAAAATTGGAGCCTAACGACTTTAAACAGGTCTCGCCGCAGACAACCATTGATTTCGCAAAGAGGATTGGCTTGTATGGCGATTTATAACCCTAGGGGTGAGCCACAATAGACCCAACGGTGGTCGCAGTGGAGGGGTGGTTGAGCGCCCCACTCACATTGAACCTAACCATAGTCGAAAATTAAAGAAGATTCCAGACTCTTCAAATACAAAAGCGGAAATCCAGGAATGTATGCAACATGTACTTTGAAGAAGGTGTAACATGATATATTAACTAAAAACGTAGTATTTTTAAATTAATTATATGGCTAACACTAACACCATCTATTGTATAGAGTTCTTAACATGTTAATTATTATAAACGATTCCTGTCAGTAATTTCAACTTTATACACGATCTTTAATGTGGCACAGTCCAATACCTTAAGCCACGATTCTTTCTCTTATTGTCTTTGGTGTTATACACAGCATTGGAATATACAATACAAAAGACGTTACAAATTTCAAGTTAAAAGACGTTACAAATTTCAACTCAAAAGACGTTACAAATTTCAAGTTAAGTTAAAAGACGTTACAAATTTCAAGTTCAAATTGAAAGACATTACAAATTTCAAGTTCAAAAGACATTACAAATTTCAAGTTCAAAGACGTTACTGGGTTATTACCGCTGATTGGTTTTACATTGGTAGACTGTTCATCAAGCCAACCCTTCACTGGACCAGCCCTCTCCTGGATCAACCAATGGATCAGATGTAAAAAAAGATAAGTCGACCAACGTAAATAAATGCATACAGCTGTCTCGTTTTTCTTTATTTCTTTAACGTAATATCAAAATCATTTTCGTATCGTCAACTGTATTAGAATAAGTTTTTGTAAAGAACTGTTTGCGGGTTATTTTTTTGTAACGTATTCTCAATTTCATTCATTTTAGCACCAAGGAAATCTATTTATCTTTTATCTGTTGGAACATTTTCATATCATTTTTTTTTATCTTTATAGACAGTTTTTTTTGTCATATTATGATACTTATTTAAATAACTCAGCTTAAAACAACTTTCTTCATTAGTATCATAAAAAATAAAAAGATTTCAGTGGCGCCCTTATAATTTCTTAAAGAAACAAATATTGTACTATAGTCAGAGCTAATAAACTTACTCACCCCTAGCCGAGGTATTTAACTATCATAATTTTTGCTGTGATAAACATTTATACATTTTGTTAATTACTGAAATATCTTTTACAACTAATTAAAGACGAAATTAAGATTAATGTTTGTTTTATTGTAAATTACATTTTTTCTTTTGGTATATTGTTATTTTTTAAAAGTTAACTAAATATTTTTATAAATTCACTCTCAACATGTAAATCATATCACAAATTGACGCTAAACGTAATAATTTGGTTACAAATTGACGCCCAACGACCAACTAATATTACAAAGGATATAAAAAACGCAGCTTTTAGAGGTTCTAAGGATATTTAACATACGAAGACATATGTATGTGACACAATTGCAGCATCCAAAGGACATACAGTTCTTCGTCTTCCTCCTTACTACTGCGTATTCAACCCGATTGAGCATATGTGGAGAAAACTAAAGAACAAAGTGCGGACCCAAAATACTATACCTACATTATGTCCTTCTGTAATTGCATTAATCCAGCAAAATATAGATGACCCAGACGCTGATTGTTGGAAAAGAACAATAAACCATGTTATAAAAGTGGAGGATTCATACAGGGCATTTCATACTAGCATAGAACCCCTTATAATTAATGTAGACGACGATAGTAATAGTGAAACTGAATTGATATATTAACATATTTAAATTTTTATTAAATTTTATTGTGAATATCCTTTAATATGCGTTTCTATTAAACATTTTTTGCAAATTTAATCCTGACCTGCATTCTTTACCCAAACTTGCCAATACCTGAGATAAAAAGTACCTAAGAAGTTTATTATCATCATCAGTCCTCTTTTATTGTAGGCACTATATTGCTGAACACACTTTTAATTTATTTCAGAAGTCTTGTGACCAACATTTTGCAATATACCGTTTGCAATTTGACAGAAAATTTATTTGTTTTAAGTTTATGCAATCATTAAACAAATTTGGTATTAATTTAACGAGTGGTAAGTAAAATATTTGGTGTCTCCTGTCTCCTCCCATCGAGGTACTATCAAAAAACAAACAGATATCGTACGAAAACAAAAATATTTACCGGTTTCCAGCCGAACCGGTGCAATAATTCGAAAAAATATGGTCCAATAAAAATTATGTAACAGCATAAATTACAAATATAAACACTGCGTAAAGTAACAATCAGAAATTTACGAGACGCTAAACTGTCAATTTATTGGCACAACTCGAAGATAAATTTTATTCTAAAAACAAACATTGTAGGAAGAATCCGAACACACGGTAAGGTGTGAATATCTCGCTTGTGTATTTTTACTGACTGTTTCAATGGTTCACAACGCAGGCCAAATTGCCCTCCATTTTACTACTAATAGCTATTTATTATATACACATATTATACGTTTCCTATAATAGTCTTATTTATTACTGAATTATAAACACTCACAAGAGCTAGGATATATGTTAAATTTAACCTTGGCTCCTAATTTATCTTCCTTCTGTTATAATTTAAAAATAAAAAGGTATATGTTTAGAAAAAAGTGTAAAAAATGGCAAAAAAAGCCTTTCAAATTAACAAGCAAAAGGTAAAAAAATAAAGTACCTTAAAGAAAGTCGTTTCATTTTAAAAAAAGGATGTTGGTTATAAATCAGGAACTCAGAAGTCTTTATCAAAAATTGGAAGACACATATCGGCTAAATGTCTACCAAAAACAAAATTAAAATTGCTAAGATTGTCCAAATATTTCATTTAAACTTTTTTTATTTCTTATTTAAAAATTATTTAAAACTAACAGCATAATATAAACAAAAGAAAATAGAGCTATTTACAGGTTGGTCCAGAATTATGTACATTATATTTTTAGAGGTCATAGTACGTCAAAAAGAAGGGTACTTCTTTATGTACACTTTTTGATAAAACTCAATAAAGGGGAGTATTGAAATTCTTATTTTTTATCTTAATATGCGCTTGTATAAAAGCGCATATAAACTAGTCGTTAGCATTAATCAATATGTTTTCTAACACCATACATTATTGTTTTTAGTGTAGCTACAAATTCCCAGAACTAATCGATTGACTAGAAAGTGCCAAAACGTCAAAAATCTATCTCATTAAATCGAAACACACTATTATATTTTCCCTGCCCCTTGAAAAATTCCAGTAACAAAAGAACCATAGAATGTGTATGAGACAATAATTAAAAGCAAGAAAAGAGGATCGGCACCCCGCAGGTTACTAAATTGGGTAGTACCTAGAAGGATCGTTGCCCTTTTCATCAACAGGTAAACTTTGTAGTGACAGGGTAGATATCCTAAAAACCATATGGTAACAACAACAGTTAGAACAATGCGAGGTAGGAGTTTGACATCCTTCATATGCCCACCTAATGTGAAAATTACTCTAGTTTTTTTGGTAAGGTAGCTTTTCTGCTTCACTAGCCACAAATTTTAATATACAATTTCAAATTCAACCCTTAAGAAAAAAGAAACAGGTCTATGGATTTTTTTCAAAATTTAGTATGTCGTAGGCCCAAGTTTCCTCTTTCGATCGAGGGCTAGTTTAAAAAAATATCTTTAAAAGCACCAAAGTTATGGAAGAAAGTTTGGAGCTAAGAATCGACTTTCAAAAAAACAAGTTTTTAATTTTTCCGGAAAATCCAAAGGGACTCGGGGAATGCCATTACCGGATTCTAAAATTTCGTCCCACCCTGTATACGTCCGGAATGAAAACTTTTTCGACTTCCCAACAGTTTCCTTATTTTCAGGATCCAAAGTTTTTTTCCGCGAAAAAAAAGTGAAATTTTGACTTTGACGGTCACGCCACAAAGTCCTTGATAAAAAAAACTTAATTATAACCGATTCCTTTTGCCTGCATGGAAAGTTGAATTCAATTTGTATCTCTATCATAACGTATATCTTCTGAAACTGGAAACTTAATTACTTTTAGCAACACATCCATTGATTAATGGAGACACATGTGCCTTTATCCACTACAATTATACCCCTTGGAGGGGTGGAACTTAGTTTCAAATCGTTATGTCCATGTTTACATATCTTAATGCTTATTTTCACTATTTTAATCACTATTCGGCCAACTGAGCTGCGAGATTCAGAAACACTATTGCGTACAGGGCTGGAATTCAAGAATATTTTGAATTGAGAAATAGAAATTGGAAACTTTGGGATACTGAACTGAAAAACGTAATCAATTGTTAGGGTTGCGACGTCCCTGTTTTATTTTAATCGCCTCAAATGCATCCCTTTTAAATATAATACGAGGGATATGTGTAAAACGTTATCAGTATGTTTGCATAGGATCTTCTTATTGGAAAATTATGCAAACTTTAATCTACACGTTTCCAGTCGAACGATTTGTCATATTATTGTGACATCTGTGTATCATTTAGTCAAAAAAACTTAACCCCTTCTTAAGGGGAGATATTTATTCTATAATATATTTTGTTAGTTGTGAAACTGTGTATTGAAACAATCTCTAAGATGGCGAAATAAGCATTTTGAAGATTTTCTAAGAGACATAGACTGAAGAAAATTCAAACGTTGCAAATTTCAAAGTGTAGATCTGTAGAGAAAAGGGCTAGATTTTGGTCGAATGCCGTTTAAACTCTAACAAGGATAATGTATTAAAAGGGAAGGATCAACTAAAGGGATAATTGTTTGTCATCCTGAAGGAGTGAAGTAAACAAAAACTAGAAACTGACTGGGAATCCAACTAAGAAGCAAGAAGCAGCAGAATTTATGAATATAAAATAAAAAAAATTCTTAGATAAAGCAATATTTTTAAGGATTTTGTCCCTCTTGGAAGTAATTTGATAAAAATTTTCAAAATAACGACGTTTCTTACATTGAAAGGAATAGAAACACGCTGTAGAAATTAAAAAAAAATACGCCAGCAACTCTATTTTATTAGAAAGTACCAATATTGTAATATACAAGAAACATTTTTTAACGAACATAGAAGATAAGAAACTGAATGAAACTTGGATAAATGAGGGCCATGCACCAAATACATTTTGGCAGCATAAAACAGTTACAAATCGAAGACATGCTTTTGTAAATGTTTTATCTACTGGTTCAAATCCACCAATGACTAATTTCACTAATAATAAAGTTCCAGGAAATACCATATGGTTCCAGCAAGATAGAGCACCTCCACATTACCAATTCAATGTCCGACAGTACCTCAACTTAACATTTCCAAATCGCTGGATGCGAGGATCAATAGAATGGCCAGCAAGATCACCTGATCTTACCCCATCGGACATTTTTTATGGGGCTATGTTAAAAATATTGCTCACAAAACTCAACCACATGATTTAGGCGACTTAAGAGAACAAATAACGCTTGCGATTAGATCAGTCACGTTAGAAGACATTTTTATTTAAGATTAGGATATTGCCAAGACGTTCACGGTCAGTATTTTAAACATCTACTTCATTGACATTCATATTTTTTACGTTATGAACAATTAAATATTAAAATAAATCTTGTAAGCTATCCATAACTCAAATGTGGGTTGAAACACAAAGGTTCAAAGGAAACTCAAAGTCTATCCCACAACTATTTATTAAACGTTGCAACTAGTTTCGGTCCTATAGGACCATCATCAGGCTGAAAGAATTACAAGAAAATAGAAAGAGGATCTTGAAAAGTACAATGTCAAGTTACAATACAATACAATTCCTTACAAATTGATAAAAATGACAAGTTGATAATACAGAGAATAGAAAAATTTTTACAATCAAATGTCAAACAATATTAAAAGAATAAACATTGATAATAATACTATGAAACTGCAAATATATTGTTTAAATAATAAAAAATCAAAAAGTATAATAAGTTTAACAATGTTAAAGTTGAACTTACATTAATTCATATTATCAGAAATAGAAAATCATAAGTTTTAAAAATACCTATGGAAAATATAGCTAATACTGACAGAATAAAAGAGAGTCAAAAACTTTTCACAAAATAATCTAATACTAAAATGCTATTCAAGACAAAATAGTGAGAAAAATTCATTATCGAAAGTAATATAATAAGTAAACAAAACTTACCGTAAAATGTCATAAGATAAAAGAAAACACAGAAGATTAAAACATTATTAGGAGGTAATAGTGAATTTATTATAACATCTCAATATATAGAGACCGATATGGAAAAAGTGGGAACAAAATAATGTTACTTTTAAGTCTAACTCCCGGATCAGGAAAAACTGAAATAGAGGAGATATTTGGAGTAATAGCAAATCTCAAAAATAAGAATTGCTTATACGATTTAATCGTAGTGAAATTAATGTTGTGAAGGAATTTTGAAAGAAAACTTCTAAAAGAAGTGAACATCTTACAGTTTAAAGTGAAAGTATTTGGAAGTAAATGAGGATCCAAAAGTGGAAACTTATCATTTACATGTGGAAGGAAATTCTTAAAAGGAACCTCCAACCAAGAAACTATTCCACAAAGAAATAATAGAGGAATAATTAGAATAAAAATCATAATTAAATTCCATTAAAATAATGGGATGCAGGAAATTTTGAAAAAATATTTGTAAACTATACTGAAATGGACAACACTGACCACTACCATTCAATACCAAAAGTCAACTAATCACAATACATATCTCAGACATAAAGCAGAAGTGCATGGAACTAAAGAAAAGATACTTAAAACAGGTACTGTATCATAGAACTATGAAATTCAACATTAAATTGAAGTCTGTATGTCAAATTTTAAAAAAGGAAAAGAAGAAGAAAAAGAGTAAAGAAAATCAAGTTCATAGCAAAATATTATTTTTGAGACTAAGGAAAACATAATTTTCAAACGGTCTAAGTTGTTCATTAAGGCAATTAATGTTATCATCTAAAAGAGCTGTATGTATCTCAAGGCTTTCTAGCAAATTCAATCTATAACCCTTCTCACAAAAATGCAGTAAGTCAACCTTAAAAAGTTCACGAGAGTGGTTTTCAGATAGAATGTGATTTGCAAAAGATGAAGGAGAATTAAAATGTTCAAAAGTTTGGTATTTCTTAATGAAATTAAGACGTGAAACACGTCTTCAGAGAGACGTGTTTCAAGTCTACGTCCGCATTGACCAATATAAACTGAATTGCAATCAGCGCAAGAGAGTCTATAAACCCCGGATTTATGCAACTTAGGAATAGGATCTTTATTATGGACTAAAAATGATTTAAGTGAGTTGTCAGTCTTGAAAGCAACCTCAACATCAAACTGTCTAAAAATCTTTTGTATTTTATAGGAAATATTACCAAAGAAGTGAAAATATTAAATATTACGTATCAGATAACATTGATTTTAAACAATGGTTTCCATTTACATTTTTTTTAAATTATTAAAAATGACAATTATCTCAACACTAATTTGTGCACAATATTCTTGGTTAAACTGTCTATTATCTATGCGCCATCTATTGGGTGTATTTGCAGCCAATTCCAGTCAAACGGTATTGAATAATTAAATCAATGAATCAACTATCATACATCCAAAGAATTTATAATTATAGTGATTGGATTGACAATTTTTCTCGGTGTACGTATCATTTAATATTAGTATCATTGAAAATTAACCGTTCCGTCGTAAAATGACACATTTTTTTGTAGAAACTCCGTGTGAGAGCTTCTGTCTCTTTCATTTTATCTGGATACTGATTGAAGATAGGAGCGTTTTTACGTCTTTTAAATTGTTATTCTCGAATTCTAGATCATAAAAATAGCATAAAAATCAACGTAAAAGTCTTTATGATTGTTGTTTTTATGTTTTTAGTACCTCGACATATTCCGGTCTAATACTTTCTTATGTAACAAAGTATCTTTCTTTATTCTTTGACACTGTTTTTATTATTAAAAAAAAATTAAACTGGTTTAGGCGTAGGTTTTCAATTTTCTTAATCACAGGTCACTTTCTTTAGACCATTACATACGCTATAAATACAATGTAAATTACATAGATTCGTCAAGAAAAAAATTCCCATGGATTTAGGACGGAAAGTGAAAGGATTTTGCCATTAGAATGTTAAACTTGATATCAATTATGGTCAATGTTATGTAATTAAAGTAAAAAAAATTGACAAGGAGTGCCATCTTTTACTGCATATTAATAAAATAATTAGAAAAAAATATTGGGTATCATCAATAAAAGAATATATCATTAATTTCTAATAGAAAGGTGGATTTATATTCAAGCAATATTTGACCATATTTGTTGAGATTACATTTTTGCTTTTAATATTTCCTTCATATCTTGTACGAAAAAGTCTTTGCTGTCCTTTTATTTATATTGATTGTAAAATTGCAGTTTGTTTCAATAAAATCTCAATTATAGACCATCATCCATCACAACCACTACCGACTGGCAGTTTAAGATTAGGTTCTGATTTCTGATTTTCTTCGACCCATATGTGTAATATAATATTTCTCTAACCCACCATTTGTCATTAAAAAATTGTTCAGTTCTTCAGATCTACCCTAACCTTTTATTACGTACTTCCTACACGTTCATTAACAAAAATTCGAGATTAAAATTTTACCTCTCACCATTTATCAAAACCCTCAATAATTACAACCACCAGACTGTGCCACGGTATCTTCTGCCATCAATTAAAACTCAAAAAACATATTTGACTCTCGAGATTGTCTATACGTCCATCAACATACAGCAGTGGCTTGGCCCACCACAATTTAATCCGTAGTGGATTTAACTAGTCCAAGAGTAACATCATTGGAATGGGTGATTTTTATTAATAAGGCAGATAGGATTTATCAAAATTTATTCATTTTTTATTTTACACCATAACTCAATTTTTAAAATTATGTGATACTTTTTGTGGTGAGTGTAGTTAGACTTAATTTCAACTCATTTTCAGTCAATCCTATAAAAGGAATTCCAATTTATTTCAGTATATTTCTATGAAATCTTTCTTAGTTTTTTGTAAACTAAATCTTTTTACCACCGATTTACCACATTTTTCCTTTTTGGTTTGATGTTTTACATCTGATTTTCCTTGATTCATTCGTCGGTGTGCTTTGAGCACCTCAGCCTGTTGGGCCTATTGTGGTTCTTACTAACTGAAGCAAATAATCCCAACTCTGTTACAATTTAAACCTAGATTCAAAAAGTGTCGAATGTTTTGTTCACTGGTTCAACTTTGCCAATAATCCATTCTACAGAAAATTTAATAGCTGATCCTTTGCTTACTTTTAAATAATGTATTTGTGCTTCTGATTCCTATCCTGTTCTGAAACTTAACCATGTAGTTAATTTTGGTAGTTAATTATAAGTTTTATTGTAGGTAATCGAGAGTTATCGGAGTCGAAACTTTTAAAATATATTTGCAAATTATACGTTGGAGATGCAAGTCCACCTTATCGAAATATTCGGTGAAAATTGGTAGTTATCTGGAAGCAAAATCTGCATTTAACAAAATTGCATATACACACCTTTTGCAATATTTGTTTTTAAAGGAACCATTTTTATATAAAAGGTAGGTAATAAGTAACTGAAAAAAAATAACAACATGTGACCCCTACTATATACTGTTCTTGATAATTAACATATTGTTAAACATTTCTATTTTACATCCTATTACTTCTTTTAATCTTTAGACAACATATTCTTACCTAAGATATGGTAAACATCCTAAGAATGATCACTGCGGTTCTTAGCAATTTTTTTTACTGTCCTTTCAGCAAATGGGGTCGGAAAATCTTGATCAGCTGTTTCTGTTACCCAAAATTATGGATTATTCTTTATCTACGGATTGCCTTAGATATAGTATTTTTCACAGTAAATGACTAACATGACTAACAGAACTTTTCCAACTATCGGCAGGAATGTCATTCATACAGTTCCTAATTAATTCTACCACACTACCACTTAAAGTTGGAGTAGTATTTTTTTCGCGCACGCTCGATTTAAGTTGGTGCCACATAAGCTCTATGGGATAGAACACGCAGTAGTAGGGAGGTAGTCGTAACACTGTATGTCCCAATTCTTCTGCAATTGTATCACAAACATACGTTTTTTTTAAAGAAAATGACTGCAGCACTTGTAAAAGTTCTTTTTTTGTATAATTTTCCTCAAAATATATGTCATTTGCAGCCATGAAGTTTTGAATCTCCAATTTCGTATTCTTTGAGCCAGAAATTTTTTGCAATTGTCGACTATGATAGCTTGCGTTGTCCATTACTATAACGCTGTTTGGCGGAATGTTGGGTAACAGACAATTTTTAAACCAATCTTCAAAAAGCTCTGCTGTCGTATCTTCGTGATAATCAACACAAGAGTCCTTAATATTTTTGGCAGAAAGCCACATAGCGTTTTCTGATCCTGCGTGTAATATTGTGATTCTCTTCCCTTTATTTGATGGTGCTTTTGTTTTACACTTATTAGAGGAATCAGACCATCCTTTGGAAGGGGCGTCATGCCTGTCAAACCACGTCTCGTCGAGGTAGAGTATTGGCCGATTTTCAGACCGGTATTTTCTTATTGACGTTATATATTCAGAAAGCCACTTTATTAAACGTGTGGATTCCATTATTACTTGTCTTTTGTCAATTTTGCGATATTTTAAGCCCATTGCAGACAAAGCTCGCCAATTAGTAGTGAGGTCACAGTTGATGTGAGTTTCGCTTCAGACCTTTGATTGTAGGGACACGCTGCTCATCGTACATAGTGTAGATTTTTCGCCTTATCAAATCTTTTTCCCAGTCGTCTAGACTTTTTGTGACACCGGAATCTTTACGCTTTTTTCTTGATCCCATGGAATTTTCAACAATTCGTCTAACTGAAGTAAAAGGCACCTTCGTCAAATTACTGGTTACTCTTGCTGCAGCACCCGCATTATATCCTTGCTGAAGTAAGCAACTATACACATTTTTTATAATGATTTTCGCGTCACAAGATAAGTGATTCTTCTTTAACGAATCACTGAAGAAGCACTATTACTTTTTATCCATGGATGCCGCATACTGCCTATTCTGTACGTTGGGGTATAAAATCTTTGCTATTAATGTCTGTAATAACAAATAAATGTTGTAAAATTATTGCACGCCGTAACACAAGTGAACACTTCCAATGAAATACAAAGACTAAAATGAACAAGAAGTGTAAGTTGTAATCCTCTACAATTCCTCTGTGAGAATCAAAATTACCTGTATCAGGTCCTTTTACATTTATGATGTGCATCTTAGATTTTACAACTTAAGGGTCTAATTGGTTTTATTACAATCCTTCAATCAATACCATTTATTGTGAAAACTATACTAAATTATTTTCAAATCATAAACCCACTAACATACCACTCTATCAAAGTTTTAAAAAGTTATAATTGGAATCCAATCCCCATGGTGAAGTAGACGCTCTCTATTTTCTGCCTCTATTTTCCAAAATAAAAGTTTTACCATATATACTAACTTTTTTAAAGGACCTTAATTAGTAAAGAAACTTCCTACACAACCAATAAAAATGCATATCATTTGAATCCGAGCTTCCTGCGTAAGAGGCAAGCATTTATACCACTCCACTAGCATGCTATTATGTATTTGCTCACCTTCATCAAGAGGTATTCAGAATTTGACGTTCCTTTAAAAATCGATTCCAATCTTCCAAAAAATCGTGCCGTTATGAATGTTTGTGGCTGAAGATCTAAATATGTTTGGTTGATGCTACCTTATATAAGGTGCATTATTTGTAGTAATATAGGTTTAAATTTAAGACTGTTTATGTCAATGTTGAATTAACTCTTGGTAATTATGTACAGATGGAGTCCACCACAGACGTTTTTATTGCCGGTGTATAAGGATCGCCCGAAATCCGCATTTCCATTCTAGTTTAATTATTTGGAAATTAAACGATTGTAGTTCGTTATGAAAATGATAATGCCGGCAAAACCTCGATCATAAAAATATCAAAAAAATAACCGCGCAGGGGACATTCAGTCATATCAATGCGTGTGGTCGTTGGACAATCATATAAGAAAGACAATGGCAGAATAAAATTTATATTGTCGACGGCCAATTTGGATGAATTACAGGCACAAACATTGCGACTCTTTTTTTTTATTTTCTCCATTTAAATTATTCATAACCCATAAATCGGGGTTTACACGGACGATGTTCTGTATTTAGATTGTTAACATAAAGCTGTCAATCGTTAATGTAGCATTAATTACACGTCTTTTTCGTAACGTATTGCTCGACTTTAGATGACGATAATAAAATTAAAAATGTTGACATTTATGACCGATGCTTTTATTTTGATGACCCTACATTCCAATAAATTTATTAGAAATAGATTAAGGTCACTGAGAGTTTATCCAGATGATTGTATTTTAAATTTTACATATATGTATTACTTTGTTCCTTATATTTTTGCAAAACTCCCAGAAAATTCAGATTTGCAAAGTTGTTTTAACAATGTTTGTTTGTTTTAAGAAAACCCTAAGCAAACAGGTTGCAGGTTCTAGATTGTAGAAAATATACAGGGTGTTTCTTAAGTAATCTAAAATATTATATGGGGCGCTTCGTTACTCAATTTTAAGACGAAAAGTTCATATAAACATGTGTGATAGGTGTTGTCGTTTATGAGATACAGGGTGTTGTACGTGAAATTAATTTTTCTTGGTGACGCTACTGATTTATATTTTTTTTATTATTTTATTACAAGCAACATGTGTTAAACATAAAGAAAAAATAATACATTTCAGAGCAAATGTTCAAAATGTCCACCTCCAGCTAAAATGCAAGAATCCGCTCGATGTCTAATGGATTGTCGAATACGTTCGAAGATACCAGGATTGTTACGAATAACATTACAGCCGTCTATGATACGATTTTGAAGATCTTGTACTTTTAATATCAGTGTTGTGTAAACAAGCGATTTCAAATATCCCCACACACAAAAATCCAGAGGATTGTGTCCAGGTGATCTAGGGAGCCACTGGTGTGGAGATCCTCGTCCGATCCAATGGCCTGGAAAACATTATTTAAAAACTCGCGTACAATCACTGAAAAATGTGGAGGAGCTCCGTCATGCATGAACCACATGCGCCTTCTAATAATAATAGGTACATCTTCCAAAAGAAGTGGAAGTTCATTTTCTAGAAAATGTTGGTATGTCTCACCGTTTAACCGTACAGGAAGGAAAAATGGTCCAATTAAATAATCATCGATGATGCCAAGCCAAACATTGACCGAAAATGTTTGTTGAAATCGTTTTACACTTATGGTATGTGGATTTACATCTGCCCATATGTGGTCATTATGAAAATTCATAATCCCATGTCTAGAAAAGTTGGCTTCATCCGTAAATAGAATATTGGCCACAAAATTCGGATTGTTCGCGATTTCACGTAAAATCCATTGACAATACTGTATGCGTAATGGATAGTCAGTAGGTAACAAATGTTGAACACGTTGAACGTGATATGGATACAATAAATTATCTTTTAGAATATTCCAAACAGTTTTGTTACTAACATTTACTTCATCTGCAACTTTTCTTGTACTCGTTTCTGGATGTTGGTCAATAATTTGAAGAATCTGGTTTTCCAATTGGGGATTTCTTACAGTTCTGGGTCGTCCAATAATATTCTTCGATTTAGCAAAAGTTCCAGTTTCTTGTAAACGAATATGTAACTTAGTAAACGGAGGTGGACATTTTGAACATTTGCTCTGAAATGTATTATTTTTTCTTTATGTTTAACACATGTTGCTTGTAATAAAATAATAAAAAAATATAAATCAGTAGCGTCACCAAGAAAAATTAATTTCACGTAGGTACAACACAATGTACCTCATAAACGACAACACCTATCACACATGTTTATATGAACTTTTCGTCTTAAAATTGAGTAACGAAGCGCCCCATATAATATTTTAGATTACTTAAGAAACACCCTGTATAAAGAGAAGAAAAAGTGCAATTGATTTTTTTCATAAACCACCCTTGCTGGGTTTTGAAAGATTTGCATATATCATGAATTTACTATCACACATCCCTCAAATTAATAAACCATTAGAATAAAAAAGGACACAGCTCACAACTTTTGAATGTGAATTTACATTCCATGGTTTATATAGCCGATGGTATCACCTTTTTTACAGCCTCTTAACAAAATTATTACATTTTAAAAACACTGTGGAAAAGTATAACAATAAAAGATTCTTTACATTGAAGCTATTCCGAATTTTATGTATAATTTTTACGAGTTTATGATAGTCATGTTAATCGTTGTTTAAATTTATGTATTTTTATTGAAAACCTTCTTAAATTAGTAAGAAAGTATCAATTAAAACTTTTTGAGCAAAATTCAAAGTTGTTTATTAAAGATTCCCGGTCTTTTATTGTTAAGAAATTAATAGTTTAAATAATTTGCAAAGAAACATTTATACATTTCACGGTATTTACAGCCAAGTAGAGTCTGCGTACTTTATTTATGTAGACATAGAGGCTTGAGGTTGAGGGCTTGGGGCTTTTAAAGATTCTTCCTTTTAATATAAGACAAAAACCCTCAAACCAATATAAGGAAGCAGGAAAAATTGATAATATTCTTTAATCTTAAATGTTCCAGAAGGTCAAACTGTAAACCAAACTTACTATTTGAAAGTTTTGGCAACGCTGCGAGAGCGAGTTCGTATGAAACGGAGTTTCGTGGATTTTGCACCAGGACAACGCACCTGCTAATAAGGCGCTGTATGTGAAGCGTTATTTAGCCGCTGGAGGCATTCCAGTGCTCGAACACGCGCCTTACTCGCCTTACTCGCCTGATTTAGGACCCTGTGACTTTTTCCTTTTTGCCGAAGATCAAATCTGCGTTAAAGGGAACCCGGTTCGAGTCGATGGAAGAGGTGAACCGAATATCCGCGGCGCTCCTAAATGGAAAAAACGAATGGAACAGTGTGTGGCGAGGGAAGGGGAGTGTATTGAAGGAGAGCATTCGATTGTAAAATAATTTTTAAAATAAAACTCTTTTTCATAAGCAGTCTCGTTATTTAATAGCCAGACCTCGTATATATTTTGTAAAAAATTGCGGTTTCCCGATAGATAAAATCGACCCTATAAAATTCCTGTTTATTTATGCCGGTGCACCTTAGACGATGGCATACAAGAAGGATATCGCAAGGGTAAATACCCCCTTGAGAAAGGGTGTAGACCTTATACGGGGAATCCCGAGAGCACTACACGACTCCCTGCTCGCGCATTTTGGGATTTTTTTCGAATTTATAGGGACAGAGGGTTCTCTTGTAATAATAGTAAGTGTTATTTGCAATTATGGGTCTAGGTGTATTCATTGTAGCGACATGATAACAAAAAACCACCATAAGGACCAAATATAATACTATAAAGTTGGTATTTGGAAAATTTTTGGTTATTTGTAATTTATTTTATTGTAAACTTGTAATTACTGAATATTTATTACAGCAATTCTAGATTTCTGGGAGCTACAAGTTGAAAAAGTTTAAAGATTCAAGAATAATGTTACAGAGTTTTAGTTAAACCTGCTTAACACCAAGAAATCACAGAGAAATCTTTAATATCTACCAGCTGTTTTATCCAAGATAACTCTGTCGTTGCTTGCAACTTTCTCAATGGATTGATTATACCATTTAAGTAAAAGAACTGACCATGAGTATCTGCGTAATTTGTTTCTTTGATTAACCGTTTCGGTCACACTGTGTTCAACTGAATACACCGATTTCTCTAATTTTTATTGACTTATTTGAGAGTGTTCCACCTCTATTCTTTAATTCGATGGCTTCTAATACCTACAGTTATTCGGAATAATACATATACTGCCATCTACGCGTTAAAATCCGAACTTGATAAATATTTAAAGATGGCAGAAAACATGTGGTCGTTATCGTGACAGTACATGTTAAGTTTGTTTATATTATTTTGAAGGTGTGTGTTTTGTTCCGAGTTTTATAGTGTAAATTTTAGTCTACAAAACCAGTATTTTGAACACTATTACGATAATTGTTTCATTATAAACAATTTTGAAAAAGTGTTGTATGCAATTGAATACATCGTGACTCAAAGGACTTAGTGGAGATGGTAAGAATAGCCCCACTTTTATTTTATTTTTTCTCATTTTGCGTTATTTTTACCTATAGGCTACGGGGGGACGTTTTGGATGAAGAAAATGAGGATGGAGAAGCAGGAAGAAAGAGAAATCAAACAAGAACACATTTTAGAGGTAAAGAGACAAAATAACTATAATGAGGAACAAAATATGGATGTTGTAGAGTTGGACGAAACTGTTGATGTCCCAATTGGTGTTCCAGTAACCACCGACGTTCCAATGACTGATGATACCATAAAAAAAAAGGAAAACAACTGAAACCGAAAACAGAAAAAGATATAAGAATCGACACATTTATGTGTCGATTTATGTGTTTAACAGGTCGGATGAAAAGTCCCCGATCTGACCTATAGATGACGACACTAGAATTAAATTCATTTCATTTTTAAATAGTATGAACCTTCAAAAGATTCGTGTAAAAATTTAACAGCTGTCGGACTATTAGTTTGTGAGATATTGCATTTTTAGTGAAGCAACTTTTGTTATTTTCAAAAAGATGGAAAAAAAAGAATTTCGTTTGCTTATTAAATATTGTTATTTGAAAGGAAAAAATACAGTTGAAGCAAAAGCTTGGCTTGATAATGAGTTTCCGGACTCTGCGCCAGGAAAATCAACAATCATTGACTGGTACGCAAAATTCAAGCGTGCATGGTGAAATGAGCACCGAAGACGGTGAACGCAGTGGACGCACAAAAGAGGTGGTTATCGACGAAAATATCAAAAAAATCCACAAAATGATTTTGAGTGACCGTAAAGTGAATATGATCGAGATAGCTGACACTCTAAAGATATCTAAGGAACGTGTTGGACATATCGTTCACGAATATTTGGGTATGCGGAAGCTCTGTGCGAAATGGGTGCCGCGCGTGCTCACAATCGACCAAAAACAGCAACGAATTGATGATTCTGAGCAGTGTTTGCAGCTGTTAAGTCGTAATAAACCTGATTTTTTGCGTCGATATGTGACTATGGATGAAACTTGGCTCCATCACTACACGCCTGAGTCCAATCGACAGTCAGCTGAGTGGACTGCGGCCGGTGAACCGCCACCAAAGCGTGGAAAGACTCAACAGTCAGCTGGCAATGTTATGGCCTCAGTTTTTTGGGATACACACGGTATATTGTTCATCGACTATTTGGAAAAGGGAAAAACAATCAACAGCGACTATTACTGTGCATTATTGGAGCGATTGAAGACCGAAATCGCGAAAAAACGACCCCATATGAAGAAGAAAAAAGTGTTGTTTCATCAAGACAATGCACCGTGTCACAAATCAATGAAAACGATGGCAAAATTGCATGAATTGGGCTTCGAATTGCTTCCTCACCCACCGTATTCTCCAGATCTAGCCCCCAGCGACTTTTTCCTTTTCTCTGACCTGAAGAGAATGCTCGCGGGAAAAAAATTTGGCTCTGATACTGAGGTAATCGCCGAAACTGAAGCCTATTTTGAGGACAAACCGAAGGAGTACTACAAAAATGGTATCGAAAAGTTGGAAGGTCGCTATAATCGCTGTATCGCCCTTGAAGGCAACTATGTTGAATAAACAAAATGAATTTTGTCAAAATATTGTGTTTTACTATGGTAGACCGGGGACTTTTCAGCCGACCTGTTATGTCCTAACTCATATTACTTTAAGTCACAATGTATTCAATTGAATACATGTTATAACTTACAAACCAGATAAAAAAAAATTGTAAATATTACCAAAAATATGTAAAATAATTATTCCGTTATTGTGCCAAAAATTAGATTTTTCTCTTACAGGAAAAAAAATGCGTGACCGCCGAAAGGGTTAAGATACAAATAAATTTCATTAAATTTTAACTATGGACATGGAAGATGATTATGATGGTACCCCGTTAACATGAGGCTTTTTTACGTCAACCAACTGCAGATCAGATAAGCTATCCACGTCCCAGAGCAGCAGATCTTTTTCCGGATAGAGCAGAGGAGGTGGACCATCGTCTCTTCCTCCTCCTCTTCTAGACAGCTTCTATAGAAGCCATTATGTTGTAGGATTCCCATACGTAAATCCTTCAGGCCAGGCAACATCGGGGTGGGTTTTGAGCATTTATCTAAAAGTATAAAGGCTGCTAATTCCTGCGGTTCAGAAAATAAATGGTGTGGGAGGGCATTTAGAGCTAAAGACCTGCATGATATAATAATAAATACAGTAATACACCGATTTTAATAAATATTTAAAGGAAAATTAAGAATTCCTTTATTAAAAATTACTTTTAAATGCAATAAAGATGTGGATTCCTATGTTAAGAATGCATTAAAAGAATTTATACGTCCGTAGTCTTCTTTCTCATACTGGAGATCCTGCAAAACAAGATAACATACTGCCGCTAGTTTGATTTATACCTTTGTTGAATGCTCTTCTTTTTGTTTTTTCTATTCCACATCCACCGCCCCCTTTGAATATAATAATTCAACTTTCTCCTTGTTAGCTTTTCGAAAGCGTCGTCCCCTTTTTATGCGTAACCATATTTTTTTATTTAGACCTTCACTTTGCCACGTTATTTATTGCTTTAGTACAAGATTTCATCCAGATAGTTAATTCAGTTTTTTCTATATGCATTTTTCGGTAAAAAACCGAATTCATTATAAGTCGATGTTTTATTAAAACGTTTAATTACGCATCTCTTTTTATAACCCGATCTTTTCAAACTACAAAAATTTAAATTATTTTAAATATTCCTTTGTGAATTGAATGAGGGACAAAACTCGAGTACAATCTAGCTAAGAAATAAAGAAAATTTATCAAATTCTTTTACCTAGTGGCAAGAAATTCCTACAAACTATTTTTGTTCACTAAAAATATAAAATTCTTGTAATATTATCCTGTTTATATACAGTGTGGAAACCACTAATGGATTAAAATTATTTGTAGGGTTATTTTATAAGATAAAAAACGCTGGGACCCGTCAACTTTGAAATTCAAATGTGAGCTTTTTAAACATAAAATTAAATGTATAGGATAAGTCTGGCATCATCCATGATCTATATTTTTAATGAAACACCCTGTATATTTTTATGATTTTAAAGGCTCCTTAACAATACGATCTCAACGAACTGTACCATGTTAGGGTCTATTATGAATTGTACAAGGTGAAATTTTGAAATTATTTATAATTTTGTTCAAGATAGTAAATACATAAAATTGTGAGAATATAATGTTTCACACTTTAAATAATGGTTTCATTTTTAATTAGCTGAATGCAGATCTCAAATTTCTTCACTAAGTATCAATATTTTAGGTTTTGTTAACATTTTTTGTCACGAATAGGTAAAAACTATATAGATAACTGTTTGGATCACCTTGTATATAGATTAATTCGAATATTGAAGAAAACCAAGTATCAAAAAAAAGCGCCTAATTAAAATAATTTTTATTTTCGCACCCCGCGTTTTTATTGACAATATCAGATTATAATTTGATGTAGATGGCCGAAAATGTGCACATAAAAATGCAGGATTCATCCACTTAAAGGGCCTGTAAGCTCATAAATAAATTTTGAACTTTGAATAAAAAGAAACTTCATTGTGAAGGGCCAACACATTAAGGATGACGACTCGGCTCGTAAAATTCGAATTAACTTTTTCTATGCAAGATGATATATGATTTTTCAGGTGCGGACTAGCCCTACTAGCTAAAAAAATAACTGAAACTTTCGTTATTGAAGGATAAAATTATTATTATATTTAATATTGTATTAATCTTAATTTAAATCCTTTTTATTTAATTAAAAATTACTAATTAACAAATGTGTTTCACCTCTAAAATAAAAAATAAAGTATAGGTATATATACCAGAAATTTTACACTTGAAAAATGTACTACCATAGCGGAACTAGCAAAAATTCTCGAGGATTACGCCTTTAATATGAAAAAAGGCAATGGCGAAGACTATAAAGAGTCGTCTGTAAAGTCAATATGGAATACAACAGCAAAAATGGTACAAGAAAAATATTTTACGAAATATGGCATAAAAATCGACCCATTCACGCATATATCTTTCAAATGTGCAAGACACCAAGCGAAGGCAGCTTCAAAGCTACGACGACGAAACCCCCCATGGAGCACAAAAAATTTTTTTCACCTTTGCTCTTTTGAACTTGCTTGGAGAGGCAATGAGGCCGTAAACTGCAAGATTAACTTTTTCCAGAAGGAAATTGATATTATGAGAGAATTTACGGATCGAATTGAATACAACAGCATTTTTTCGAAAACAACTCAAGGCGGGTCAAAAAGTTTGGCAAGCAGCAAATTGTTGGTAAGAAATTCATCAAATGAAAATTTAAGCTCAGTTAGACTATTCTTGAAATTAATGGAAAAAAGAGGACCAAAGATTTTATCAGACAGACTTTTTCTTACCGTTCACCTCAATTGGAAGTGTCTGTCTCCAAGTGAACAAAAATGTCAGCTGAAAAAATTGGAATACACACAAATAAACATAAAATAACAAACCATTCTCATCGATCTTCAGCTGTGACATCCTTGTTTAACCAAGGTGTTGCTGAACAGGAGTTAATTAAAGCAAAATTTTCTCTCTTATGATATTATAAGGGACTTCGGTAATTATATCCCAGATGCGATGAATTATTTTGTCACGTGACTACAGATCAGAAGGATTAATTGAGTTAAACGAACGGTATAGATCACTATTAGTAAAAAGTGTCAAATGTCATACCTATTTATTTTTGTTTTTTGTTGTTGGAGTGTGCGATAATTTGTGGTTAAAAAATAATCGAACTAATTTGTGTTTTTGCTTTAAATTTAATAAAAAAATGAGTATTTCCCCTGCTTTATTGGCCATAATAATACTTGTTAACGCTGAAGAGGAAAGAGCAGAATTTCGCATCACATTAATTTTTGATGCATCTTAAGCAAAGTGTTAGCAAGAGTTAAATCTATAATAAAATCATGATATTGCTCTTTTGGTACCATTATAGAAATTTGTTTTTGGTCTTCAACATCAAAAAGATCAAATTTTTCCATTATAAAAAAATACCAAGTTCTTAAACATAAAACTTAACCTCACAAAGTCAGATTAAGTTCTTTGATCTGCCAAAATAGTCGGAGTTAAAAGATTGCAACTTATATACGAAAATACTTATCAGTATAAAACGGAATTATTGACTATAGAATTTAGCACAAATCATTGAATATAAAACGTTTTAATTGGACGAAAACCCAAAACTATAATATTCAGTGGCGGCTCGTGGTATTTGAAAGTGGTGAGGTACACTTAATTTTTTTTAGCAAAGTATTTACCGAAAACTGTAATGAAACAAGCAAAAGTAATGTAATATTTTAGAAAAACCACCGAGATTCACTGCTCACCGAACCGAAAACTGTAATAAAAAAGTGTAAGTAAAATGCACTTTGCACTTTCAACTTTTAACCCTCAACCTGTTAATCTAAAAATATCATGTGTCAAAAGCCGGCGTAAAGAACGAATCTTAAAATAAATTAGAGGCCCCATCCCCGAAAGATAATCGGTCAATTTTCGTTAATTTTCGTGTCGCCTATTAAATTTACGGAGAGGCCTGCCTCTAAATAAAGTTTTTACGGAGAGCCCTGCCTCTAAATAAAGTTTTTACGCGCTATGTAAAGCTAGATTCGACTGTTGTGTCATACAGAACAATTGTAATACGCTAGACAAAGAAACGCGGCGTCAGCAGAGAGGCCAGTCTATATCCATATACCACCTAAATCAGAAATGAAATGGATTATATTTATAGCGAAACGCGGTAATTGACGGCGACTGTACCAGAGAAAACCTTAACAACAACAAAGTTTTCTCTGGCTGGAACGCGGGTGAGGGTAGTAGTCTAATTGATATAATAATGAATGCAAATAGTAAAATAATATAAATTTGTGATTTATTTAATTTGCAAATTATTGGTGAGGCACTGCCTCACAGGAGAAGCCGCCACTGATGATATTGTGTGAAAAAAATAATCTTAATGTTTGTTTAAAATATTATAAATTTAACCAGCGAATTCTGTTGTTATTATTTTATTACTCTAGATTGTGTAACAGTGCGGATTATCCTACATCTACATTTTAATTACCAAAATGAGAACTTTAATTATATATAACATCCATTTGCTACTTCCAGACACATATGTGTCCTTATCCATTATGATGATTACTGTCAAATAATTTCTATACGCTATACTCATCTTTACATATACACCCCTTATTTGTCTGACCTATAGTTGAAAATGAATAATTATCCATCATTTTATGTACCACAGGGGGCATGGAGAAACTATAAAATAAACCGTCATATCAAACTCTCAGTTTAAAATTAAAAAAATAAATTCAATTAATAAAAAAAATGTATTGAATTTTATAAAATTGGTGAACATTTAAACCGTTGTAAATATAACTTCATTCGGTTCTTTTGTGTCTTTAAAAATATTTCTGTACACATAACTTCTTTGGTCTTCTACTTCTTATCATGCCCTATCCTGTCGAAGGTCGCGATCCAAATGCCAATTGTAGCTCTGGAAACTGCAACAATAAGAATTTCTGCTGACGAATGGTCGAACCATATTCTTAAAGTCTTCAGCCATGCTTCTGGCGACTTACTATTGATACTTTGCCCTTCAAACACCAATAATTTGGTCTTGGAGACAATGAGATGCAATACAAAAATCTTGCTATAGTGCAATACGTAAGCTATGAGGATTTGTAGTTCTTGTATATCGTTGGCCATTATAACCGTATCATTGGCTTACCAGATATTGTTTATTGGGGTTCCATTGCTCTTGATTTTGCTTCTCTAAATATAGTACAGATTAAACAGGATTGAAGACCAGACCCAACCCCGTCTGATCTGATATCTACCGATGTTAACTGCTCCATTTGATGGGTCTGAATTAGATCAAAGATCGGGAAGAAATGAAACAATGAATATAGTGAGCACCATATCCCAGGTTCTCCGTATTATCACTCCTCCTCCTCGACCTTCGTATGAAAGCCGTGACGTTCCTTGGAGGGATGGTCTGCAAGTGTTCTATCTTGATTCTTCACACTCCAAATATGTAAGATTTCCTCCTCTCCACAGTTTGGACAGTCTTCGACTACAACCAAGAGGTGTAGATGTCCTCTAAGTGGCCAGTGAAGACTGTGATCTGGATTTATCCAATAATCATCATGTCCTAGCTTTGTCAGAGTAGGTAATTGTTTGTTTCGCCTGCCCAAGACCACTGCAATTGCTTCATTGTCTTCTAGAGTTCTAGAATTTAGTTTTGTGCTCTGTTAACCCTATTATTGGACATAGTAGGGTTATATCTCGTCCTGAGGCCAGTTTGTCTAGAATATAGAGCTACAAATCGCCTTTAGAGAGGCTTGGCCTTCTGACCAGATACTGAAGGGGCTTCCTGAGTTATCCCCCTCTTTTATTAGTTTTGCTGCTTTGAGGATGACAAATATAATAAAATAAACACTTCTAGTAAATTATGATAACAACATCTTCCCATTTTCAATTATTTAATAATCAATCCTTACAACTGCTATCAAAACCTTGTCACAGATGTGAAAGTAGTATCACTTATTTCCCCGTTTCTACTTCTTCCGTATGAAGTTATCTGCAAATTTTCGTCGTTTCATTTGCATCTCAATTCATACAAAAGCTATGTAGCGATATAACTTCCACCAAAATCCGAGACCGCTGATTGTTATTCTATGGTCTACACTGCATTTACTTTATTGGTCTCTTTAGAATCGTTTTCCACAAAGATAAAACACAGAAACGCAACCGGGGGAAATATAGCGATTTTCCAAAGGCGTAGGGACGTTCGGTAATAACTTAATCGGATGTTTCGAGGTTAAGTTTTGCATATTTATCATCGATAAAACAATTTCAGGTTGGTGGATTAATAATAAAGTCGGTTGTACCTCAACGCACAAAGAAATTTTATTAAATATAAAACGTAAGCTCGTCAGTCTATCACGTAAACGAACTATGAATAAAGTTTTTGGGTTAGTTTCACCTGAATTTTTTAGTTAGATGACTAGAAATTAATTACAAATGATGATCAACAGTTGCTGTTAATCTAGGCAAAATTACGAAACTAACAATTATAATGGACATTTTTTGAATTTGGAGAATTATTGTCTGAGATCGGTTACCCTTAACGTTCGACATGCTAATAACGTTTTTTGCAAGATTAATACCATTATAAATTATAAAATTAAACATTTTCATCATATTGACTAGTTTCATTAATTTTATCAAGATAGATACTTTGGTTGTTAGTTAGTAACTAAGGTGCATAATAACAATGGAAATTTGAGTTTTTATTTAGTTGTCAATAATTTTAAGTACAATTTTGATTATTATAAATTAAAATATGAGCGAAAGTGTATTTGAAGAAATTGAACGGGCTTGGGAAGAAGGGTGTTCCGCAATTATTTCGGAAAAATCCAAAATCCGTTATCAAAATACCTACCAAAGTTTTAAAAAATGGTGCGAAGGCAAGAATTTAAGAATCGATGAAAAGACTCTATTGGCATATTTCGTTCAAAGGCATATGTAGTTAAAAGCTCCTGGAAGCCTCTGGACAGAATATTCAATGATTAAATCCACCGTTTTTCTTTATGATGGCATTGATATTTCCAAGTTTTCAACTTTGATCGCGTATTTGAAGAGAAAAAATGTTGGCTACCTTATTTGGTTACCTTACAGTCAAAAATGATCAATCGTGCAAAAAATATTCTTAAAACAAATTTCGGTTTTAATTATTATCAATTTCTCAGTTTACGCCACTGTGTATCTGAAACTCACTTTCCAATGGATTTTAAAATGTATTCTCCATAAAATTGACAGTTGTGTCGGTGTATCCAGATACCGGAATTATTTTTTTATTCTCTTTAGATGGGATCTGATGTACCAGCTTTGTAAGGGGTAGTCTATTTATATGCGGAATTTGATTTTTGAAACGTATCTGCCAGTTTAATGGGTGCTTGAAAGGAAAATTATTGCCTATGGGGAACGCTTTCGTCTGGAACAATGTTTTTGTAAGAAAATCGTATGTACGCGAAGGAGATGTTTTAAATAATCGGTAACAGATTGAATTTTGATTTATACTGAGTTATCTAATAGATGAAATGGTGTGAAGTGGGCTAAATATTGTGAAGAATGACCAGGTTAGTATTTCTGGTTTTTGGGTTAGGTTAGGTTAGGTTAAGTTAGGTTCAATGTGAGTGGATGAGTGAAAGTATCTGTAAATGTTTTAAAAAGCAAATTTACTATTCCTAGAACCATCCTCTCTAGTTTAAAAGAAGACGTTTCAATTCTACACTACTTATACACAGTATATTACAACACGAGTTTTGTACTATACTTTTTCTACTACTAAAAGTCTGACATCTGAGTACCTACTTTACAATTTTTATTTATTTACATTTATATTTATAGTTATATTCTGGCATCTATTGAATACAAACGACCCAGACTTTTCGAATACACTGTCGATTCTTGAGTCATCACCAGTTTTTCTGTATTTTTGGTTGCTGGAGGTGAGCATTGCATTTTTGAGCAACTCGGACCCGAATTTTCCGGAACGTTAGGCTTAACATCGTCTAATGATAAATTTTCTTCTTTATCCTCCTTATTCGGATAAATCTAAGAGATTATTTTGTAAGCTGTGGAGTTCTTTACGCTCATGGATTTGTCTACATAGCCTTCTACTACTGTGGAGGACTTCCAGCCCGCATATCTCTTAAGTTGCAGCAAATCTCATCCTGTATCTATAAGCAGCGTTGCAGAGTTTCTACAAACACAATGGCCTGTATATTGGGTGACATCGGGTAGTTTCAAGAACTCAGCAATTTTTTTTTTGGTAGGTATGCAAACTTGTTTATCACAACAACTTGACGGGTACATTTATTGTTCTGGAAATTAAGAAAAAAGCTTTGAATAGTCTTATCCTCTATCAGTTTCCTTTTTTCCATGTATCTTTTACATATTTCAGCAATTTAAAGAGTGGTGTGAAGCAAATAAAGCCAGAAAAGTATCGGTGATGTTGGCATATTTTGCAGAGAAGTCTAAGCAGCTGAAGTCTTCCACGTTATGGGCAATATATTCTATGTTGAAAGCAACTCTCAATGTTAAAGAAAACGTTTCAAGAAATTTACCAAGTTGGTTCCATATTTGAAAAAATTGTCAGTTGGAAACCATACTAAGAAATCTAAGGTGTTAACTAGAGAGGAAGTTGAAGAATTCATGCATAAAAGAGGCAGATGATGAAACCTTTTTGTTGGTTAAGGTAGCTTTTGGTGATTGTTTTATGTGTTTTTTAAATTACTGATTTCCTTTTTGGTTGTTTTAATACTGGGTATTTCGGGTGCTTGCCGCCGTGAGGAACTCATTAAAATGACGGTCGATGACATAGAAGATAAAAATTCCATTGTGATTGTTAAAGTATCCGATACAAAAACGCATACACAACGAATTTTTACAGTTTCAAATTTAGATTATATTGACATTTACCGAAAATATGCGGCTCTTCGTCCAAGTTATACTACCAGTCGCCGATTGTTTTTGAAGTATCAAAATAAGAGATGTTTTAACCAAGTTGGAATAAATAGTATTGGAAAGATGCCTAGCTTAATAGCAAAACACTTAAAATTACCAAATCCTGATGCCTACACGGACCATTGTTTTCGGAGAACCTCAGCCACACTCCTTGCTAATACGGGGGCCGATATATGTGTCCTGAAGCGACATGGAGGTTGGAAATCTTCGACTGTGGCCGAAGGATACGTGGAAGATTCTATCAACAATAAAATTCGGATATCAAATAAAATTTTAGTCTGTGAAATTTCAGGATTAAGTGCTGTCACCTCTACGGCAGTGGATAGTCTTCCAACTCCCAAAACTGGGATATCACGGGCTTAATCTGACTTATCTGGTTTGGGAATAAATATTGGTTCGTGCACTGGCTGCACCATTAATGTTAACATTGTAAATAATAAATAAAATTAGGTAGTGTTAAATTTTCTCACAATTTGAAAGCCTTAATAATTATTGTTATACATTAATAAATAAATGATTTCTTGGATTTTTGCTTGATTGAGAAACATAAAGGTTAAAATATAAAAATCCCATATAGTTTATATGCAGTGTGCGAAATAAGTATTTCGCACACTACTTCGCGCAGTGTGTCATAGTAACAAAGAAAAATGAAAAAAAGGGTCACTTAGCATATTCTTGCCAATGCTTGAAGCTTGTCATTTTTTGACTTTTGTAGAAAAAATAAGTTTAGTTTTGTTTATGAATAAATAGCAATTTTTTTGACAAAATACACTTTTCTCAGCGTAAAAAAATACACGAAAAAAGAAAAAAAAAGACCGTAAACGAGATCCCCCGATTAGCTTTTACGATTACAAGAAGCCCCAATGGCGATACGTCTCGTCTTCGTCGCTCGTTGAAACACACAAAAAAGAACTAAGAGCAGATAAAACACGGTTTGGGGACAATTTTCCTAAGTGTATGTGTGATTTTCCCGAGTTTGATGGCCGGTAATTTCAATAATCGGCTCGTTTGGTCCCGAGGACAGCACTTTTTCAGTTGTAAGTGCTGTTTCCACTTGTTTTATGTTCAACTTATTGCCGTTGCTGGTTTTTATGCACTACGTTTTTACTGGCTACGAGATTATGGTTTAGAACATTTTCGGGAAATGTTAAAAAGTTAATACCAGCTACAACTTTGTTGAGATCGTTCACAAATTCACGACGAGTGCATAACGTTTTATTACACGCACATTATAAATTTTATTTTATAAACTAGTAAGTTCAATAATCAGGAAAAACTGCCGAGCAAAAAATTTAGGTCACTCTAAATAATTTAAAAAATGGCAAGCAATCTTAAAAATAAAACTAATCAGGGAGTCATGGGCATAGTAGGCGATGAAATGTATATTGTTGTATATGGATGCTATTTGTCATAGTTGGCGTCTGTCACATTCTGACACCCTTTTTAACAACAAAATTTAGCACAAATTACTATATTTATTGTTTATTTACTAGATCCTATTATCGTGGCACGAATTGTAGCGTTCATACAAGATGGTAGAGGACAATATGATACGGCCAGCCAGAATTTTTGGTAAGAGCTTCTGCGCTGTACAAAATGTGTACCAACGTCACCAGGAGAATGGTCTTATAACCAGACGACCCAAATCTGGCCGAAAAAGAGCAACTAGCCAAAGAGATGATAGATTTTTGTTAATGTTAAGTTTGCGGAATAGAACACCTTCAGTTTTGCTACGTAATCAGCTTCAAGAGGTTAGAAACGTTAATGTTAGAAGAAGGTTTAGTGCTAGTGGATTGTCTTTCAGAAGGTTGGCTACAGGGCCAAAATTGAACCACCAGCATCGAATTGCAAGATTGAGTTTTGCTCGAAATCACTTGATATGGAACAATGACGACTGGAGCAACATACTCTTTTCAGATGAGTCTCGTTTTTGCTTCAATGGACCATACGGACGTCGAATAGTATGGAGAAGACCTGGAGAAAGATACGCCCCCACTTGTATTGACCATAGACGTAAATTTGGTGGTGGGTTTGGTTTTAATAGAGAATGGCTCTCTAACAGCTCACAGATATGTAACAGAGGTCCTGGAAGATCATGTTGTACCTTTTATGGTCACTATGGACTATTGCATTGAGTTATTGGTGCGTTTGAAGGACGAAATCGTGAAAAAACGATGCACCGTGCCACAAATCAATGAAAACAATGGCCAAATTGAACGAGTTGGGCTTCGATTTGATTCCCGATCTACCATACTCTACAGATCTGGCCCTAAACGACTATTGGCTATTTGATGATCTCAAAAGGATGCTTCTGGGAAGAAGATTTGGTTTAAATGAGGAAGTAATAGCTGAGACTGAAGCTTATTTTGAAGCCAAGCATGGTATCGAAAAGTTAGAAAAGCGTTGGAATGATTGTATCGCACTTAAAAGTGATTATATTGATGAATAAAAAAGAATTTTTCGAAAGTTAGTCCCGGAACTTATTGAACGTTGTTATATAACGCATTATGCAGTGCGAGCACTAAGAGATTATAGTAGTTAACTCTAGCACACGACTGCATATTCTAAAGCACATTCAATTAATCCAATTATAGTTGTACCATCAATTCGACGTGTCTCTGGGGTGACTTTTAGTGATACCATCTTAAAAATTATAAAATTTTTATTAGAAAAATTAATTAACTGTTCTCGTCTTGTTCTCGTTCGGTGCGAGGTATCATTCTTGTCGATCTGAAACGTAGCATGGCATTCGGGAAATGAGCGTACAACATTTGTAATTAAATTATACCAGCGGCATCGAGAATTCAACCACCCAAAGATCTTTTTCGTCGATATACATTTGTTGGGAATGTTTCAACGTTTTCCAACTAAATAAATGTCCTAAATGAATGCTCAGGTTATGATCATAACCCTGTACTGTTGGATATAATTTTAAATGCTATGTACTATTTAAATTCGCTAAAACATCTAAACGAATCCGCGATTAATATCTTTGCAAAACAATTAGAATTTAGTCTACCGAGTGTCAGTTTTGAGTAATTGGTATATTTTACTACTTTCTGGTCCAGTTAATTTCGGGTAGGTATGTTTGTCAGATATGTCTTTCTTCTTCTGTAGTCCCTTACATATTTGACTTGTAGAATAGCAGAGCGAATGCAGGCCTTTAGGCAGACAAATAACGGCGAAATTATTCAATTATTCAAATTCGAACATGGGAGTCCCTATAGACAATTTCTATGGGTTATAAAACGAGGTTTGCGGAATATTTTATAAACATTCTAAAAAAGAGCATTAAATATTTAATAGTGCAGGCTGATTGTGCCTTTGACCAAATTAACAGCTGGAAACGAACAGTGAGAAAAGATTATGAAGGGCTTTAGGATAAAATCAATATATTTCTTTTTATTTTTTTTAGTTGCTTTTTTAATGTTAAGTTTCAATTTTGATAATTTTATATGAAAGTACAACAAAAAAACCCAATAATTTGATTTTTTTGAATATTTTTCCAAAAAATTATTTTCTCAAAAATTTTTTAATATTCCAATACGAAAAATTGTAGATCTTTTATTACCTACAAATTTTTGTCTTGTATACTCTTTGTTTTGATGTCAACTTTCGCCGCAAATCGAGTACATTTCTCAACCCTTTTTCACCTCCCAGAAAATGTAAAACACTTAACACTCTGTATAGAGGTGTGTTACTTACTTTCATCCTGTTTGGGTGTTTTTGGAGACTCTAGTGACTGGTTAGTATCCCCGTCACTACCCTGAGATGTTTTCTGGCCATTTCCATGAATCTTAGTGTGGGTAGCAAGTAACTCCTTTCGCCACGTTGGGCGCCAAATGTGCGAGATTCTTATAATAGATATGCACATCGGTTTTTTTCCATGGATTGTTTTTTAGTTTTTGATTTGAAAAATAGTTGATTATGTTGATGAAGAAAGGTGTAAAACAAAACGTCAATAAGTCTTTAAAGAAATGTTACCTTCTGTATCAAAAAAATCCTCATACTAGTTTTAGACAGGTCACACTAGATAATGATGTCCACCAATCAACTGTTGTAAGAGTGGCATCCATACAAAGTACATCTGGTCCAGAAGCTATTAAAAGATGACTTTGATAGAAGAATCGGATTCTACGAAATCGTTATGGAACAATGTAACAGAGATACGGGTTTCATACAAAAGGTACTTTTTTCAGATGAAGCGTCTTTTATGCTGAACGGTCACGTAAATCGCCAGACATGTAGATATTGGGCAAGTGAAAATCCACATTGGATGGAAGAGTATAGGACACAATAGCCCGAGAAGGTGAATGTTTGGGCCGGCATTATAAACAATCAAATTGTAGGACCATATTTTTTTGAGGAAAACATAACTGCTGCTAGTTATCTGGAATTTCTTCAAAATTATCTGTTGCCACAGCTGAATCAGCTATTTCCAAATAGAAATGATTTATGGTACCAACAGGATGGGGCTCCCCCACACTATGGCGTTGAGGTACGAAATTACCTTAATAACGTTTTCCCAGGAAGGTGGATAGGTAGGTAAAAAAATCGTCGATGACGCCATTATGCCATCACTAATGACGTAATGTCCATTCAAAAATTAAAATTGATGTGTTTTAAGATGAAATAATGAATTTATTCCATACATTTGCATCATACTGTACAATTGAAACTTTTGTGAAACTTTTGACAGTTCAGAATTCTTTTAATTTCAAAGCTCACTTTATATTTTCAAATTCGACTTTATAAATTCAAAACTGTTACAAAAACCCCCTTATTTTGTAACACCTACTTTTTATAAAGTTCGATTTTTAGTCATACAAAACTGTTTTCACTCTTAACCAATAAAAACAGCAAGGCGACGATTATTTGGATCGTATTTCTGTAGTTTACAGCTGAAATCTTTTTTATTTATCACCCATATTTCAATATTTTTGTTTTAACCAGCACCTTGGAATGCTTTAAAACAAAACAAAAAAAAGTTTTATCATCCTACCAACATTTTCCCCTTGGAATATAAATTGAATAGCGAATTCCCGTTCCTTATCTAATCGAACGACGCGACGTTACTGGCGTAGAGGGCGGATTGCATGGTAAGAGTGAAGGGGTAGACAACAACTCGTCGAAATTATTCAAACAGATGTAAACGCAGAAAGGATTGATGCGCTGATTTTGGATCGAGACTGGCGCTGGATAAATGTATTCATTGGATTGCTGGTTTATTTACATAGAACACAATCTCTCTTTCTCTCTATATATATACAATGAGAATGTTATAACGTTGTTTTGTTTTTCTTTGAATTGGATTACCGCTAGCTTTTATGGGAAACCGATTTGGTATGGTTTTAAGTTCATGCAAAGACTGTAGACAATTTTAATAAAAAGAAAAAGGCGTGGGATTTTCATTTTATAGAAACCGTCAATTTAATAATTTAGTAAAAGAACAAAAATGAAAACATTTCATAAAAAATAAAAAAAATATCATAAATAATGGTACATCAAGAAGCATTAAAGTTATTTGGTTCAAATTAAGCATATACAGTGCTTTTCAGATACTTTAATCTGAAAAGCACTGTATTTTTAGCCAATTTAATATTAAAATTTATAGTTATGTAACGTTTATTTATTTTTACTAGTCTTTTTAATTTATTTTTAAACTATTTAAATCACTAACACTGTTTAATTTATATAACACAATTTATTTACAATACTTTAATTTATGTAAGACAATATTTACAATCGCATTTATCTAACAACATACTACTAACTAACTAACTGAAATATTCAAATCGGTCCTTAATATATAGGTAAGTATTGTTCCAGAACTCCAGTCTATTCTCGATCGTATCGAGTCTAGATGCTTCGCTCATCGGGCTCCGTATATTCTCGAAGACTCTCGTATCATCTGTTTCCTTCGCGTCTGATCATAGCGCCAGGGGCGTACTCGCACAACATTGCCCCCTCCTTAAGAGATAGTTCCTCCTGGAACTTTTACGGAATTGAGACGATGGAGATACTTGCAACTGAATCCTCGTCTACAATTTCCAGTTGCATGGAAATAACATGGAATGGTCTTTGATGTCAGCTGGACACGGGGCGAATGGCTGCATACCAACACTTGGACTTCGGTATCTTGAAAGATTACTTCCACCATATTTCGGATGACCCTCCAATCCAATGAGTTGCACTCTATTTTTGGCATGGCTAGCTTCTGTACGTTGGACTTCAATATGTGCTCTCTCAAGTTAAGTAATGATTCCCATATATTTCGATAAGTGGGCTGGTCTTGGTAGGTATTCTTGGTAATCAGATAGAAGAGGCAACGGGAGTCATCTCGAAGTATCAAAGCCTTCCCAGTGGCTGGTAACTGATTTCGAAGTTCTGACAATCGACCAAACTTCCTTCGGAAGACAGACGCTAATCCTCGGCCGTCGCTGATAGTGGCGGAAACGCTATGGGCTAATGAGTAGTCATCAGGAAGTGTGAACAGGTCTTGCTGTCTCTCAATAGTCACGCCGTATCTAGCTTTCCCAGTACCTCCATATGCACCCATAAATTCTTCGAAAGCAAGGTCGGGTGTATCTTGGACTTGATTTACGACTTCTTCTTCCTGGTCATGATCTCCTTCAAATTTCGCCAGTCGGTTTCGGTGTACTACCTTAGGTTTTCCATTCGGGGTCTTTATTATACGGTATATGACGTCATTGATTCTTTTCTTGATGATGTATGGACCCTCCCAAGATTGTTGTAACTTTGGTGAGTACCCCTTCCGTCTTTTCGGGTTATGGAGCCAGACTTTGTCACCTTCTTGGAAACATCCTTCTATAGCTTGGGTATCATACCGTTTCTTCATCCTGTCACTGGCAACTTGGAGATGGGAGCGAACCAAATCATGCATGTCGTCCATTTTTCTTCGTAACTGGATTACATAGTCTTCTCCAGCTATATCCTCTCCAGGTCGGCATCCAAACTCGAGGTCGCATGGTAACCTCATCTCGCGTCCAAACAAGACTTTTGCTGGTGTTTGACCTGTTGATTCATTGACGGCGGATCGATAAGCCATTGCAAAGAGCGAAATATACTGGTCCCAGTCTCTTTGGTGATTGGATACTACTTTTGATAGATATTTGCCAATGGTTTTATTCATGCGTTCTACCATTCCATCTGATTGTGGGTGCAATGCTGTAGTTCTTGTTTTCTTTATTCCTAAATTGTCGCAAATTCCTTGAAAGAGTTGACTTTCGAAGTTCCTTCCTTGGTCACTGTGAATCTCCAAGGGCACTCCATATCGGCAAATAAACTCCTTCACTAGCACGTCTGCGACAGTTGCTGCCTCTTGATTTGGAATGGCGTAGACTTCAACCCACTTCGTAAAATAATCCATTACCACCAACATGTATTTGTTCTTATTCTCAGTAGTGGGGAACGGTCCAGCAATATCTAAAGCAATTCTCTCAAATGGGCTGCCAACGTTATATTGTTTCATGGGAGCCTTTCCTCTTTTCTGAGGTCCATTACTAGCAGCACAGATGGTACACTTCTTACACCAGTCCTTAACATCATCGGAACTATTCATCCAATAAAACCTTTCACGAACTCTCTGCAGGGTTTTCTTGACACCAAGATGACCTCCTGATGGACTGTCGTGTAACTGTCGTAGTACTTCGGCTACTCTACTCTTTGGTATAACTAATTGCTTTCTGTTAACGGAACCGTCATCATTTTCAATTATTCTCTTTAATAAATCGCCTTCCAAAATGAAAGACTCCCACTGGGCCCAATATGATTTAAGGACTGTAGAGAATTTTGACACTTCTTGCCAAGTAGGTCGACGATTTTCTATCTTCCATTCTCTCATTTTCTTTAAAACAGGATCATTATCTTGTTCTTCTTTAATTCTAATAGGTGCCCAGTCGTCGTTAACTACAGTTGTTCGTAGTATTGCAGTTTCTTTTAATTCTGTCTTACTGCAGTGAGAACACTCTTCTGGACACGGTCTTCTGGAAACGTTCCGGGTCGAAGCTACCCCCTCTAGGCCGGCCCGTTTTAGTTTTTCCTGTGGAGTAGTTTCTTGATTCGTAGTGACCCCAGGACGTTTACATGAATTGCGAGCATGTCCTATTTCACCACAATTCCAGCGCCTGATGGTCTTCTTTTTTTTCTTATCAGTAAAGTTCTTCATCATATTTACTAATTGGTCTATCTTATTTTCATCTTCCTCTTCCGTTACAGACCTTACTTTACTGTATCCTCCACAAGCTTTCGAAGCCGCTTCATACTCAAGCGCGGCAGACAAGATGTCAACTAATGTTTTGTGGCGAGCTAAACGGAGTGTCTTTGCCATTTCGTGGTCACGAAGTCCATCAAGAAATGCTTCAACAGCTAAACATTCCATCATTTGTTCTGGGGCTGAAGGGTAAGCAAATCTTACCAATCTGGCAATATCTACTTCGTACTCTTGAAGTGTCTCCTCTCGCTTCTGTTTTCGAGTCTTTAACTGCGATCGGTACAAGTTCTCCAGGTGTTCGTGACCATATCGCATGTTTAAGCTTTTCTTCAGTTGCTCAAAATCATCTGTGTCCTCCACTGGTATGGTCTGAAGAACATCCAAAGCGTCTCCTCTCAGGGCGATGGTGAGGTTTATTGCCTTCTCTTTTTGGGACCATCCGTTCGCTCTTGCAGCTGTTTCGAACTGTTTGAGATAATTTTCCCAAGACATCTTTCCGTCAAAGGTTGGGGCCTTAACACGAACAGAACTTTTGTTGCCTTCCAATTTCGGTTTCCGCTCCACTTTGAAGCTTCTCATTTCGTCCTCATTTTCCTCTTCTAAATCTTCCATATCTTCTTTACCTCCTTTTTCCATCTCTTCCATTTGCTTTTCCATTTCTCTTATTTTCTCTTCAATTTTTTTTTCAAATGAAGACATTTTATTTTCCATAGAAGAAATATCCAAAGAAACTTTGTTTTCCAAACAAGAAATGTCAGCAGAAACTTTATTTTCCAAAGACGAAATATCATTTTTTAAAGAAGACATATCAGTGGAAACTTTGTTTTCCAAAGAAGAAATATCATTTTTCAAAGAAGACATATCGCAAGAAATATCATTTTTTAAACAAGACATTTCGGAAGAAATATCACTCTTCAAAGAAGACATGTCGGAAGAAACTTTATTTTCCAAAGAAGAAATATCAGAAGAAACTTTATTTTCCAAAGAAGAAATATCAGAAGAAACTTTATTTAATGAAGAAATAATTGTAGCAGAAGAGTCGTCTACAAAAATATGATTTTCTGGATCTAAACCATCATTTTCCAATGCTTGCTTAAGTCGCTCCAACAACTCAGTCTTCCTTCCTGTTGTTTCCAATTCACGATCCTCCAGCTCTTGACGCAATTCTGTCACTTTCAAGTCACAAAGTTTTTTCGACATATTTATTTATTATTTTTTTTTTACCTTATTTATTTACAATATCCCACTTCTGACACCAATGTAACGTTTATTTATTTTTACTAGTCTTTTTAATTTATTTTTAAACTATTTAAATCACTAACACTGTTTAATTTATATAACACAATTTATTTACAATACTTTAATTTATGTAAGACAATATTTACAATCGCATTTATCTAACAACATACTACTAACTAACTAACTGAAATATTCAAATCGGTCCTTAATATATAGGTAAGTATTGTTCCAGAACTCCAGTCTATTCTCGATCGTATCGAGTCTAGATGCTTCGCTCATCGGGCTCCGTATATTCTCGAAGACTCTCGTATCATCTGTTTCCTTCGCGTCTGATCATAGCGCCAGGGGCGTACTCGCACAACAGTTATTTCGGCCTTAAAAGTTTTTTGTCTTAATGATGTATGGATCGTCCCTTTAAATTTTTACAGTCATATAGACGTCTTGGCATATTAAAAAGGAGATGGTCTATGTCCTCTTGAAGAATAACATCTCAGTTTACTTACCATTGATGTTTTGATTCAGTTAGTGTACTTGGAGGGTTTGGTAATTTGCTTAGCCTTCATGTCTCAGACATGTTCTATAGGTTATAGGACAGGAGATCTGGGAGGCTATGGAAGTTTATTATCTTGCTGAAAAGGACCATCAGGAATATTCCGAAAATATGGTACCACTACGGAATCTACTACTTCCGATATATAGCCAACTGCAGTCATAAAAAGCTAGTGGAGAGACCTCATACCATAGCTCCTACTGTTCTTGCTGATAAACGCTCAAGAAAAAAAACCAAATGTTGTTCTTCTTCACGCAAACTCGTTGTCGACCATCGTGCATGCCAAGATAAAAACTAGATTCACCTGGGAAAATTACCGAATGCCATTCTTAGTTCCAACCCATTCATATTCTTCGATAAACAGATGACATTCAAAACACTGTTTAGTTGTCAAATTTTTTCGAAGTCGTTGTTGGGATATGCAAAAGGTATAATAAATGCTGTTGATGCAAAATTAATTGATAAGAAATGTTGTACTCCAGGAACAAGACGCAAAAAATACCCAACCCGTTTTTTGTTCTGCTTGAAACTTTCATCAATTACGCAGAAGTACTAAATAACCATTTTTGCTGAATTTTAGCTTAATACTTTTGTTTTTAAGTTTCCAGTTTCGATTGAGAAATTTTAGGTTTGAGCTTTCACCGTATGCATAAATTTCAATGCACCTTTTTGTGTTTCTGGAATCGACCGTATTCAAATTTACATTTTTTGCGCTGGCCAAATTATAAAAAAAAAATCACAAAACAAACAATTCAGAATCGAATCAAAGGACGACCGAATCGATGGTGGAGATAAACCGTTATTGTTTTTTATTTCAAAGTTTTATTGAATGAATGATGACGGGAAGAGATTGAAACTTCAAATAAGAAAATCAGAAAAGAGCGTAACGTGGATAATACACTATCGACCGGTAGGAATACACGACAGATGACAGGTGACTGATGGGCGATTCGATGTGATAAAATTCAAACCAGCCAGGACCAGCAAGAATACGAACGATTCGAAAAAAGAGAAATAAACAGAATAAATACTGGGGTCATTTTATGCCTTGAATAAATCAGAATATTTAAAAAAAGGAACTGAAAATGAGGACTGTGAGTTAGAGTTGATGACACATCGTTTAAATCTGTAATACTCATTTAATACCTTCTAAATCTAATTATTTTTGGGCAATAGAACATCCAAAGAACAGTTTCTCCATCTCTGCTTCAAGCTTAAATATTTATAATAAATTAATCACTGCGTGCCGAGCGAAGCGAGGTTCGCAGCACCAAAGCAATCTAAACTAATTTATGAGGAGAGTGGAACCCCTAGCTTGTACCATTCTCTCTAAATAATAGACTGTCTTTGTTATGCCTAGGTTCGGGTACAAAGATCATAGATCTAGAAGGCACTTCTAGTCAGATAATCAGCGATGTGAGCTAGCGTATGGCTGCGTCAAGATATCTGTGATTTGTCCAAAGTAGTCTTACTCAGGAGACGGTGACATTCTAGCTCTATTCCCGAAGTAATTGACAATTGTTTTTCCTGTAACACTTCTGTTGATTATTTCATTTGGTAGATATACCAATCAGCTCTGAACTGCACCTGCATATTTTCCTACAGCCCATTGAATTTGTATCTTCCATTTTTGATCCAAGACACCTTTGTTTGATCTTTATACTCCATATCTTCATGTCCAAAGGAACTTTGCTTTTTCTAGATGTCATTTTCATGCAAATCTTTTATTCAAAGAAACCTTTAGATACTTGATTAGCTTTTATCATTAGATTATCCACTTGTTGGTTACTAGTAAGAGAAAAATTAAAGCATTTTGCCCAGGGTATCACCACACCATTAATAAATACATTTGAATTTTACCTAGTATACACTAAGTAATTAAAAAAATTCGTAACAGTGAACTATGCGCTTTTCAAAAAATCAAAAAAATCACTTAAAATGATAATATTAATGTAAAAGTTATAAAAGGTAGAAGGTAAGTATCTCTAGTGTAGTGTAATAACGGTTATCAGCACATATCACATTGTAAAGTCTTCTATAACTTTAAAAACTTAGAAAAAGTCAGTATTTTGGGGTCAAGTAACCCCGGTTTACGGTAGTTTTCTTTTAAAAATTATTTGTTAATTGCTATTTAAGTTGCTATGGGTCCAAAACATTCAAAGAACTGTATTCTAAAACGTTTATAGCTACCTGATGATCTAGGGAAAAATGCCTATTTAATATTTAAGCTCATAATCTCAAGATGTAATTATAATGTACAAATATCAAATAATGTAAATAGCAAATAGAAGTGTGTGTGATATTAAAACGCGCAGTAAACTGTAATAAAACCGAGTGTTTGTGGTAGAGGATAAATTTTATGACATATCCGAGAGATAAAATCAACATGTGTCATATATAAACATATTGTTTGTGTGTTTCCACTAATTCGGCTTTTAGTGCTTTATTTGCCGTAGAGAAAAGACCGGGTGAAGGTAAATAAAGAAAAGTTTGTTGAAATTATTGTCTTATCTCGAAAATTTTAGGTATAGCTACCGAATTCTCACGCCGTTGTTGTCTGTTTAATTATATTAATAACCCCGAATGTTGTGTAACTTTTAACAATGCTCGTAAAAGTTAAATTTTGATTGTATTGCGGGTATAAAATATGGAAAAGCGAGTAGATTGTACACCATAAAAAAATAAGTAAATTGTAAACTGTGAAATTCAATCAAGTTGTAAATTACTTCAGGTGTGATTTAAGATTGCTAAATTTAGATTAAGATTCTTTAGAAAACCTTAACATCTTAATTTTAACAAAATGCCCCTGGTTATAATCAATTGCCATATCATTTATTTGAGGATATTATCTGATAAATGATCTGCCCAGATTTGTTCTTGTTGTATTTGTTTCAAAGAAGAAGAAATTACTTATCCAGTTAGTTGCAAGGAGATAGGAGGATCTGTATCTGTAATTTTTGAAAGAAAAGTCGCCCCACAGTATTTAGGACACATTTGACCTAATGTGCTTCCTTCTAAGATTGGCTACAAGTTCAGTAGGGGTAACAGAAACAGATGGAAGAAACTTCGTCGTCTTCATGAATAAAAGCTGGTTTTACGTAATCAATCGATACTTTTTGAGGTGTGTTGCAAATCTTGAGAGTTATGGTCTCGTAGTATCCATCAAGAACCTGCAATAGATGTACACAGCAATAATGAGACCAGTAATTACATATGGGGCAGTGGCTTGGGGCGCAAGGGCTAATCTGAGTACGACGAGGAAAAATCTCTCGAAGATTCAGAGACTAGCCTGTTCATGTATCACTGGAGCAATGGGAACTTGCCCCTTTGCTGCAATGGAGGTGATTTTAAACTTGAACCCACTGCACATTCTGTTAGAAGGTGTAAGGAAAAAAATTATATATAGAATAATCAAAGAAGGAATGATCATGGAAAAACCTCGATCACTTCAATTTGATCAAACTTGGGAAATGCCCAAAGATGATATGCCAAAGAAATTCAACTTTGTGAGAAAATTCATCACAAAGTTGAGTAATAAATCTGAATGGGATGAAGACACCATACAGAATTTAAACCAGAATACCATAAAGTGGTATACAGACAGTTTCAAGCTAGACGAGGGTACTGGGGTAGGAGTTTTTGGACCGAGAGCCAAATACTCAGGAAGCTTGGGCACATACCCCAGCATCTTTCAAGTAGAAGTCCGCGCCATCGAAAGATGAGTGGAATTCAATATTGGAAGAAACTACCGCAGACAAGATTATGATCATGTCGGATAGTCAAGCAGCCATCAAAGCGCTGAGCTCAAATATAATCAGTTCGAAGATGGTTTGGGAATGCCTAGGCAAACTAAATGAACTAGGCCAGAACACTGTCACCCTCCTATGGGTGCCGGGACACATAGGAATAGAGGGGAACGAAACAGCAGACAAGCTGGCAAAAAAAGGAGCTGAAACCCCACATTTGGGACCAGAACCATCCTGTGGGATCAGCAGTAGAGTAATCTTAGGAAAACTAAGGGAAAAAATGGAGAAGGAAAAATCCAAGTACTAGAATCAGCTGGAAGGGCTGAGGCAATCTAAGATACTACTGGGGAACTATGACCAGAAGAGATCTCTTAGCTGCCTCAACCTCAGTAAAAAAAGGCTCCGAATTTTAACGGGAATACTAACCTTGGAGCACATGAAATAGAAGAGGGGGATCTACCTGATTTGAAGCCCGACGATGTCCTAAACTTCCTCAGGAAAATAGGACTCGAAGAGCTGCTATAAATCTGAGAATACATCAGAACTTGGCAAGTAAGGGGGGACATAATAGATCCTATAGGTCGCAGTGTACTTATCATCAAAAGTTTACCAGGTAGACGTATGGTTTCTCCATAAAAAAGCTCAGTTGCAGTAATGATATCTTCTTTAAAACCAGGTCGAATGTCAAGAAGAATACGAGGCAAAGCATGATACCAATCAGTTTTTAACTGATTATTAAACCACTGACAGATGGATGTCAGCTGGTAGGAAAACTTTTAAACAGTTGGAGCCCAAATTGAACTCCTCGATCAGATGTTAGAGTCTCTGGAATGCCAAAACGAGAGATCCAACAAAGTACGTGGATCATAGATTCAACTGTAATATAGTAGTAGATCAACGATGTAATCGGTCAATGACAGTCAGATGACAGCCAATATGAGAAAATCTCCATGGTTGACATTTAATTCAAGGTAGATCCCAAATTCGACAATCTGTCTTCATGGAAGGCCAAGTTCATTTGTTTGGAGTTGGCATCTAAGAAAAGTCATTAAATCGTAAAATGTTGTAAATAAGACCCTTAATCAGTAGCGCACGTATTTATTTATATCGGCATCAAAAAATTTCTTTTAATAATTATATTTTAATCTTCTTAGGTAAGGGCTGCATTTTCTACATCTGATGGCAGGTTTTCCTTTTTTTGTATCAATTAAATGTTTTTTTCTGGATATTAATCTTCTCCATCTATTGCTGATTACAGTTTTTTTTGGGGCTACTTTAAAAATTGTCTTTTAGTTCAATTTATACTAGTGTTAAGAGTTACATTTTGCTTACCTCAAATGCTAGGTACTATTCAGAAAAGTATGTTCAGAAATACATTGTGTATACGTTGTGTCTCTTTTCACAAAATAAAATATCACTTTTAGCACTTATATCATACACTATTTTTTCTACAAACCAAACATTGTTTCCGACGTTCCTCAGCAAGTTTGTTGGCGGACTCTGGTGCTAGTCTTACAACAATTAGAAGACACGGTGGATGAAAGTCCAGTACAGTAGCAGAGGGTTATATAGAAGACTCGCTACAAAGAAAACAGAACATTGCGGATCAAATGTTGTCCAAAACTTCGGCGGATCACACTGTTCTCTGTCCTGGTACAAGCTTCACCTAAATAAATTTTGTTACATCTACCAATGAGACTGGCCATATCATATTTGAATATAAAAAGTTTGAATTATATGTTGATATTTTTTCTATAACTAATAGTCAACTTTTAACACCAGTGTCATAAAATGGCATTTTAGATGCTTTAAAAATTATACTTTGTAAAAAAAACAATTTAATTGATATTTTTTTTCGGTGGGAACCATTAATTCTGCTTTTTAATTCATCGGTTATGAACTCTTTTATCCCCTAATTCTCGATTCCAACATTCGAAGAACGAATCGTGCTAATTTATGATTTACTCAATTAATTACGGTCGAATATTTCTAGTATTTTTCTTTGTTGATTGGTCTCGAACAGTTCAACGGTGTTTAGACGTCTAGAATGAAAAATAGTTGAATGTTTTGTAATAAAATAAATTGTTGGGAGTGTGATTAGTGGCAAGTTGACAGTGTGACAGACAGACGGACGCGTCCGCCCCGCAGGTGCCTCACGACTGGTCTAGTAGTCACTCAAAAGTGATCCAAAAGAGATTGATGGCTTCTGATCGGCTAGATGCAGAGGGAAGATTTATTCCGTAACAGTTATTTTAGAACGGCCAAATATAAAAATGGTACAGGGTCAGTTTTTAATAGGTTAAACTGGATTGTAGTTTTTTAAATTATAATGAAACTCTCTAAGGAATAGTTTCTAATTTTGCACTTAGTTTGTTCGATTGCACCATAGAAAAATATATCCTGTGAATGATTTTGGCTTCTTACTTTTACACTATATAATATTTATATACAAAATTTCTTCTAAACGGAATCAATTTTATATATTTTACATCCAGGGAATAGAGGCTTTCCCGACTAAGTATAGTAGCAACTCCTTGTCCAGCCTGTCTCAAGAGTATTTTAAGATACTCTTCCCCAATACGTAAGTTAACAATTCAACAACATAACGTACTTATTATTTTAGTAGTTGAAAGATTTAATTATATTGACATAAAAGATAATGATGACTAAGGTAGGTGTAGGGAATATGCCCACGTTAAGAAAATCCATTAAAAAAATACAGAAAACAATTGAATTTTTTATGCTGGGTGCTAGAAGTACACTCATCGCTCTATTGAATAACTTTCTTGCGCATAAAAGAAGAAAACATTCATTATTATTCTTTTTTTGGATTTTTTTAAAAATCCTTACAACTGGGCATATTAACAACATAGGTTGGTAATATGCCCATAGTGTGTTTTTAATATGCTCAGCGAGATCTCTAAGAGTATATGTAAAGCAAATAAAAGGAACAGTCCTTTTTTTATTTATTAATAAAATGAACGTAAAAAAATAAAATATGTAACTCTAAAAACAATAAAATTTTCTATGTAAAAACAAAATAATTTGGTTTCTGTCAGGAAAAATGTCTCTTAACATCTCTCAGAACCTAACATAACATTCTTAAACTGTTAAAAATAAAATATTCTCAAACTGTTAAAATAAAATCTGTAACTCTAAAACAATAAAGAAGTTTTAATGTAAAACAAAATAAAATAAAACATTTTCAAACTGTTACCTAATTACGAACAATCTGGACAAACAAACCGAATTTTATCTTTTTTGGTAAGACCTGCGCATTCTTCGTGAACGTAGACAAAGCAAACTACGCACAGCCTCATATCTTTTTGTACATCTTCCTGACAAAGTTTGCAGTACCAAGATTGTTTATTCTTCCGCGTTTGTTTAGAGTCCATAGATTTCTTAACACTGGTCCTTTCAGGTTCCGCATTTTGTTGCTTCTTCACTTTTTCCTTGTTGAAAACTTCTCTTTTAACTACCAATGCTTTGCTGTTGATAGCCTGTTTTCTTTTTCTTTTCTTTTCTTGCTCCTTATACGGTGTATCTAACATCTTTGTAAAACTTATATCATGTTCTTCTTTTTCTTTTTTCTCTGTGCTCCTTTTTTCATGTTTCTCATTATTATCTTTTGGTTTTCTAGTATCTTTGTTACTCTGTTGATTTTCCGACTGTGCCACTTGTTTTATGATTCTTTGTTGAACTGCATGTTGTTCCAAAGTTATTTCTTCCTTTTTGTTCTCATATTTCTTATCATCTTCCATGTTTCTTTCATTTTCTGACGAAAAACTTTCAGATAACGTCTCACTGTACAAAGATATGTTATCAATTAAACTCTCACTATCGCTACTTGAGGTCCACATTTCCTTACGTTTTTGTTTTCTTGGTTGTTTTACAGGCTGGTTGGAGGTGTATTTTCTTTTGAGCTGTTTAAGTTTCTTCGCTGACATAATCCTGAGGGCCCTGGTTGTGGTGAAATATCTCTGAAGATATCGATTCTCTTGTCATTAACCGCCAAAGACTGTGTTTGTTCAGAACTTTGTTGTTCTTCTTCGGAACGATTTTCTTCAATTGGTATTTCTGTTTAGATACTTGGTGCAAAAGCGAGATCAGAAATCGCTCCGGGATTAAATGGATATATCCCCGTGGCAGAAAAACCAGATGCAATATTTTTTGGGGTTACGGCTTTGTCCCAAACGAGCGAAAATATCTCACCGAATCTCTGTTTTGTAATGCTTCTTTCTTTGTGACGTGTCCAGTATGATAACACTTCTTCATCCCAGTAATATTCAAAAGCTTTAAAAACAGCTTTGTCCATCGGTTGGAGTTCGTGGGTAGTATTACTGGGGAGACAAAATAGTATGATGTCATATGTTTCAGCTGTTTCTACAATAGATATGTCTAAATAGCATGAAGCGCCGTCAAAAATTAGAAGACATTTTCCTGGCAGTTTATACTTCGCTAGGTGTTTCAACGGTCATGCTTCCTTTATTGGTCATTAGAGTTAGGGTTCCCGGAGGTAGACTGTCGCACCACTCTGGCTTTAGCCTTTTCCCTTTAAACAGAATTGCTGGGGGAATTTTGACTCCACTAGCACTGCCGCAGGAAACCACTGTCACATTTTCTCCGTGCTCAGGGGCCGTTAAATGCACTTGCTTTGCTCCTGTTTTAGCCAGAACACTTTGTTGATGGTGTAGTGTTAACCTACAACCCTTCTCGTCTACGTTGTATATTCTTTCTGGTTTATCCATAAGATCGTGCTCCAATAAGACCTTTTTAAGTTTGTCGAAGTAATCTTTTACTACATGTTTATTTAACTTTTGAGCTCTAGCCGGATTAAGATTTTGCGCCCGCCTGGTAGTGATTTCTGGATGTCGAGTTAAGAACGCTCTTAACCAATACCGACCAGCTAATAGTTTTTGTTGCGAAAAGGGATGAGATATACGGTTTTTCTCACAATAGTGAAAAACACATTTTCGCAGAAGCCGTTTGGTTATAGGATAACCCACTTCAGCTTGTCGTATGATTCGGGACATTAATTCGATCTCATTTTCGGACCTAACACCGTTTTTCTTCCAAGAGGCTGCTTTTTATTGATATTTTTATCCATGTATCGAGATAAGGTTCTTCTAGATATGAGAAATCTTTTTGAAGCGGTGTTTTTTGACTCTCCGTTTTGAATTGCCATTAAAGCTTTCTGGAGATTTTTCTCTGTCCACTGTGACCGCAAACCCCTACTTTTGTAAGGCGACATCTGCAAAAACCAATTTAGAAATGTAAACATCAATCTTTGTATAATGTAGAGGTAATACGCCCAGTGGGCATATTAACTTCTACTAGGCATGGGCATATAAACAGTTGTGCACTGGTAAGTAATTTCTCTAATTCATAACGTAATTTTCAAATATAATCTCAATGAAAGCATACCAAAATTATCGTCAAGGAACACACTTTAGCATGTTGTACTCACCGTCTCAATAACAGTTCACTATTAAGTTTGCCAGCGTAATAAAAATTAACGTTTTTTATAATAAGCAGGTATAAAATAGACGTTCACCACCCTTCACGAATCTACGTCTCAAACTGAAGTCAAATTAGATGCACAATGCTTTAAATGGTTGCGGTTAACTCTTAATCTACCGTCTAAGGGACAGTAGCCGAAACAAGTTGAAATATAGGCTATGGGCGTATTACCAACACGGGCATATTCCCTATACCTACCTTATTTCACTAGACTATTTTTAACTGACAAAACTGCATAGCAACTGCACGTTTCATATTGATTACTAAGGTGTCTGGTGTTTTTATAGTTGTCAGTTTCACAAACGTCATTGAAGCGTCTTCATAATTTCAAAAAGAAATAATGAATCCAGACGAAATATCAAGATTCGGGTGCCGCTCAGGCGAAGAAATCAGAAAATTGGTTTCGGAAAATGTCCCAATGAACACGCAGAAGTCCAGAAGCTCTATTTGGAACGAATTCTCCGAGTTCCTATGGGCTAGAAATTTTACACTTGAAAAATGTACTACCATAACGGAATTAGCAAAAATTTTCGAGGATTACGCCTTTAATATGAAAAAAGGCAATGGCGAAGACTATAAAGAGTCGTCTGTAAAGTCAATATGGATTACAACAGCAAAAATGGCACAAGAAAAATATTTACGGAATACGGCAAAAAAATCGACCCTTTCACGGATATATCTTTAAAATGTGCAAGATTGGCCAAATACACCAGGCGAGGCAGCTTCAAAGTTATCCAGAAAAAAGAAAACTCAATTCAAAAGCATTATCCAGCGAAGAACTATTAAAAATGATACGACGAAGAAACCTCCGATAGAACACAAAAAAAGTTTTTTCACCTTTTCTAATTTGAACTTGCTTGGAGAGGCTATGAGGCCGTAAACTGCAAGATTAACTTTTTCCAGAAGGAATTTGATATTATGGTCGAATTGAATACAACAGCATTTTTTCTAAAACAACTCAAGGCGGGTCAAAAAGTTTGGCAAACAGCAAATGGTTGGTGAGAAATTCATTAAACGAAAATTTATGCCCAGTTAGACTATTCTTGGAATTAATGGAAAAAAGAGGATCAAAGATTTTATCAGACAGACTCTTTCTTACCGTTCACCCCAATTGGAAGAATGGATCTTGGTTCAAAAACTGTCCACTTGGAATAAACACCGTCTCTAAGTGTCTGCTGAAAAAATTGGAATAGACACAAAAAAACATAAAATAACAAACCATTCTCATCGATCTTCAGCTGTGACAGCCTTGTTTAAGCAAGGTGTTGCTGAACAGGAGTTAATTCAAATAACGGCTCACTCAAATGCAAGTTCGTTAAATCTGCAGCTGGATTCCAGTCACCACGAGAAGTTGATCGAAAATCTCAGGATAACAAATGAAGCTGGATCTTCGAGTTCCCAAATGTTACATGTCAGTAATACAGAAAATCAATCTTTAGTAGAAAAGAACGGGCAAACTACTATAACTTATAATAATTGTACATTTAATATTGTTAACAAATAAACAAAGTTGATATTTTCTTGTTTTTCTTGTGAAATAGTCTTGTCGAATACCATTCGAGAAAAAAATTTTTCCCTGCCAAATTTTCTTCTGGTTTTATTCAAGTTTGTTACTTTTTGGCAATTTTCCCTCATGAAATTTTGACAAAATCATTCGACTAACGCGTAAATTGCCAAGCAAAAAACTTTCATACCAGTCAAAAATTTTATATACGAATAAAAAAATTTGCTTTACCATACAATTTTCTTGCAAAGTTTTCTAAAACAAATATTTTAGACAATAGTTAAGACCAATAAACTTGCTGTGAATTGTTGTTGCGAAAAAAGTCCTCGAGCTGTTTCCATCTCTATAAATTGATTGATAGCCCGGTCGGTAGTAATAAAGTGGTGAAACTGTGATTGATGTAAAAATAATATGTGAAAATCACAGTGACTGGCTACAAATTGTAGAGGACGCTATATATTTTTTTGTTCCACTACCTGTCGGCGAACCATTTTAGATAAGCAAGACAAATGCCGTTTTAATATTATCTTTTGTATGCCATTGTTGAACTGACGCGGAATTTATAAATATACCCTTAAGGATATGAAGTGAACGGTTTTTGTTGAAGACGTAACTTTAAAATTAAGATATTTTGAAAGAAAGGAAAAACCAGTGTCAATGTCACAAATTTTTATCATTATAAAAGTTGAAAATCTAAAGCGCTACTAGTTTCGGCCTACAATATGGCCATCATCAGGCTACAAAGAAGAAAACACAGAGATTAGTAAGTACAATTCCTTACATATAAAAGTTACAAAGTAAAATGTTAAATATATTCAAGAAGATTGTAAGATTGCAGTTGATGGTGTAACATTAAAATTATAACAAATAATGCATATGTATATATAAACTATAATAATAATATGCTTATTTGCATAAAAAGGTACATGATTAAATACAATAGAAAAGCAATCATTCAACAAATAAACCGATGTACCCACTAAGGCTATTGCCTGAGCGTGGGGAAACCGATGTATGGCTGGATGCTTACAAAACTACCAAAAACCTATTTATAATTAGTACATATTTAAATTTAAATTAATAAAACAAAACACCGATCAAAATCAAACAAACAAGACACCTTTAAATGATGAAAAGAACAGATTTTTTAATTAAAAGTGTTTGGCTCAATTAGATTTCTAATTGCAACCCTATCCTGAGACCAAATGAAATTCTTAGCCTTTTTTTTTAAATAAAAAAATACTTTTTATATCTTTAATTTCTTTTGGGAGATAGTTGTATATCCTATTGGCTAAGTATTCATAAGACCGCATTACAGAGGTTTTAGAGGTAAAGATTGTTTTAAGAGGTTCATCTTTTTTGTATCTTGTATTATACATATGATCGACACAAACTAGAAATCTCCTTATTTTAAACTGGTGCACCACAATATTAAAAAAGTCAAGTTGACGCATATCCATTATTTTATTTTCTTTATATAGTAAATCTGAAGAAAATAATCTTGGTTTCTTAAAAACAATTTTTAAAAATTTTTTTTGTAATGTCTCTAATTTCTTAAGGTACGTTGTTGCAATACTTCCCCAGACCAAAACTCCATATCTCAAACGGGATTCTATAAGAGCAAAGTATAATTTTCGCAGCTGATGAGTATCCAAAATGTTTGATAAGTTCTTAAATTTAAACAGCATACTGCGAAGAGTTTTTTGAACCTGATTGCAATGAAAATTCCATCGTAAATGGCTGTCAATGATCACTCCCAAATATTTAACATTGTTGGATGACTGAAGTATAATATTTTCAGTTTGATTTTTGATTTCTAGAGAGTTATAAAGATATACATGTGAAGGGCAAGTAACAAGTTTTATTGTAATTAATAGATAACTTTTTTTGTTTAAAACAATCAAAAATTTTAACTAAATCACATTCTGCTTTTTCTTTCAATTGCAACCAAGTGTCTGCACTGTATACTATTGCAGTATCATCAGCATAAGAAATTACATCGCCACTTGACTGAAACCTCAATAAATTATTCAAAAATATAACAAATAAAACCGGTCCTAATACCGTCCCCTGAGGAACTCCGTATATACCATACTAAATTTGTTTAGGTTTTTTATTTACTCACGCTAATTCTTTCCAAAAGTTTCTTTCTCCATTGAAAAATTGAAAATTATTTTTTAATTACACCTTCTTATAACAGTAGATTGTTTTTCTTAACTGCCTTTTTATTTCGCGTGATGGGGTCAATATTTCCGTAAAAAATAAACTAACTAACGTGCCCTTTGAATATTCCTCAACTTTTAATGTTATTCAAATTGAAATCCATGCAGACATGCATTTTCGTGCTATACTCTTAATTCCAGCAATTTGTTGCCCGCCTACCCTACTACTACCCTACTACTACCCGTTCTTTCTACCACCCCCGCCGCTATTCCCTTTCCCGCCCCTCTAGTCACCGCGCGTTACTTGAATTTTTATGATTGCTTGCTACCGATATTACTGTCAAAGCGTTATTTATACGGACGACGGGATTTTAGTCACGGTTTTGATACCGTAATTACCGTTTCGGTGATTTATGCTGATTGAATCTTGCTTGAAAAGAAAACTCGTAGGTAATTTGGAGCTTCCAAAATGCCCGATAATAATGCTAATTTATATTTTTTTATATGAAAATTAAAATGATTTATCTACTTCGTGTAAAGAGGTTGACACTTAAGATCCTGTATGCAAGAAATTGAGTTTTTATGCTTAAAATAAATAAGTTAGAATAAACTGGGATTTTTCAATTGATTCAATTGGAGAATGGTTAGATTATTTAGAAAGATTATTTAACTATAGTTCATTTGAGCGGGTCACAGTTATTATGCAGCATTGCGTTTATGGACGACGGCGTTGCCATATCGGCATGTTCTTCGAATTTGGTTCCAACTGGCGCGGGAATATAACTTGCCATTGTGTTACTATTATGATTTAAATTTTGACTAAATTATTCATTTGAAAATCGTTTAGTGAGTAATTAAGAATATTTATAAATATTGTAAATCCGCTAAAATATTCAAATTTTATACGTTTAATTATCACGTATAAAGAAATAAATAAATACAGCGGCCTTACAAAAGAGCTTTGTCAAATTATGAAATAATAATATAATTAATAATAAAAATATGTCAATGATAATAATATATACATAAATTACAAGACGAGTGGTAAAAAAGTCAGCTGTCATCTAAATTTTAAGGGAGAACGATTAACAGAGAAAAGCTAATGAAATCTTGCCGACGTTTCGATGATTTTTCCGAGGATTTTTCTTCTTCTGGCGGGTTGTTGTAACAAACAAAATATAGAATAAGTAAATGAATTAATAATTACGTATTTTAACTTGAATTAAAATTAAACTTTAAAAATGACAATGATTAGCAGGTAATAACTAAAATAAATGAAAATTGAATGGAACATTTGATCTTCATCGTCATCCAAGTCTTCATCTTCATCGTCTTCATTTAGATTTATTATTATTGGCTCAATGTCTTCCATTAAATGATCTGTTTGTCACATCTTTTCCTCTGTCTTCTCTACCTTTTTTTCATAATTAGACCACTGCATTGGGGTTACTTGCGAATGCGCTGTTTTTCCACATCCTCTTTTTTAAAAGTACTATTATTACGAGCCACATATCCTTTCACTTGGCTCCACACCATTTCAATAGGATTTAATTCGCAATGATAAGGTGGTAATCGTAGGACTGTTATATTATGTTCCGTGGCAATGTCGTCTATTTTTCTTAGGTCGTACTGCTCTTTAAACGCGTTTGCAGTAGCCAATAATTCTGTTTTTAAATAATCATCCTCGAAGTAAATCTCTTTTTCCAGTAGCCAGTACTTTATTTGCTCCTTATTCCAAGTTGTCTTTGGAAAAGGTAACTTCGCCGAATGGTATGACGCATTGTCCAACACTACAACATTCTTTGATCCGTTTTTCGGCAAATTAGGGATCAATTGATCTTTAAACCAGGCCTCAAATCCTTCTGCGTCCATTTCGTCGTGGTAATCGTCTGCACCTTTCTTTGCCAGAAAAGTTTTTTCTGCACCCTCAAGAAAACCGTCTTTCCAGCCTGCATGAAAAAGAACAAATCTCGGTCCTCGTTGACTTGGAGCCTTCAGTCCTGTTGTCAGTCCTTTGACAAATGCATCTCGGGCATTTTTTATGGTAGTGTCTTTCCATTCAAAATTTACACTCTGGCCCACATTAATCCATGACTCGTCCAGATATATTACGTTATATCCTTCTTCGCGGAACTTGTTCTCTGATCTTAAATATTTGTGGCTCCAGGCGATTATATCAGCTCTTTCTATTAGAATCGAGTCTCTTCCTCTCTTTCCATAAACAAACCCCATATCGTTAAGCAAGCGTCTTAGCGTACTTTTAGAAAAATTTTGTACATTTTCATCTGAATTTATTTTAGCAAGAACTTTTGCCAGTGTTGGTGGAATATTTTCGGAGTAGAATTCATGCACAGCTTTTCGTATATTTGCGATTGGATACCTTCATCGTAGGTGATCAGTCTTGAATTCGACTGGCTGCTGTTCCGTCTTCGTTTTTTTGGCGATATGTCAAAGGTCCAGTAGCGGCTTCGCTTTTCAGATTATACACTGTTCTCACACTAAGGCCAGTCTATAGTAATATACAGGGAGACCATTAACCTCAATGAATTTAATTATAAAATTACATGAAAATTAAAGGGGGTTGAAGCAACCCAAATGTCGAAACTAACCAATAAGATAAGTGATATTTGGTTATAGACCAAAACGGAGAGATTGGCATATGGTTATGGGACCATTTAAAGACAGTTATTAGGAAAAAGAATAACTCTTCCAATATCTCTGAACTTGGCGTTCCAGAGAACCGAAAATAAATGTTACAGTGGGTAATCCATAGAAAAAAGGAAAACCCAATAAGAAAAAGATATGTTAATGGAAGAAATTTAAGAAACATGGTAAAAGAAAAGTTGATGAGTATTGTCCATATCCAATAAGTCGATCAAACCATTAAAAATTATTAAATAGTTGATTGTACCAACACTTCGGTAATGGCGATAGACACCAAGAAATTCGACAGTAGTCATAGAACGTATGACAGGATAAAGTTGAAAGACACAAATCATGGAACATGAAATTAGAAATGTGTCAAAGATAACTAAGAAAATAGTAATAAAAATTATGTTATCAGTTAGAGGACAAAACAACTACAATAACAAAATCATTCAAGATACAAGGACAATCAATTAGCATTAATCCATGAGTAATAGCACATTATAAATTGTTAACTAACTTAAGATAGAGACAATAAAATTAACAAGAGACCAATCCCAATCTATGACTGCCAATATAAGAGTAGAGAGCAATCATATTGACAAACAAAAGGAAAAGATTGTTTACAACTCGATAACTACTTGATACATAACCATTCTTTAGATCGGTGATTATCGTTTTATTATCTGATACTAAAACCAAGCAGTATAGGTCGTTTTGTAGTACTGGCAAGAAAAGTGGAGTGAGTTTCTTGGAAACTGTGAGAAAGTATATTTCCTTGCGCTTCAAAAACGTACCTCACAGTAAGTTTTTTATGAATTACCGACAGTAAAAGTGCACTACTCAACCGGTGGGGATTAACACTATATATATTATCCCCAAGAAGATTGCAGATTTTTTTTTAAACTTGCAAGTTCTTCAGCTACTATGTTCGCAAATTCTGGAGCTGATCTAGTAAAAAAACGTTTAGGTGGATGAAAATCTTCATCCGTTGCAGAATCTTACATTGAAGAGTCAATAAGCAATAAGATTGCTGTATCCAAGTGTATACTTAGCGGACCTGAAAATCAATCCAGTACCTCGAATCAAGTGTTAAAGCAAACGAGTACAAAAAATAATGCTCAAAAAAAATAGATATTTCTAATAATGTTAATTATAAAATTTCAGTTGTTTTTAATCCTTAATGTGTTTGAATTTGTAAATTTTATTATACTACCTTTCCTTAACTCACCGCCCCCCCCGAACCCTAAAATCAATTCCGACCCAATGTATATTAGACACAACCTTACCACTGTCAAACTTACCCCCCACAACAGAACGTACCCGAAACAAAACCCTTACAAACGAACGTAACCGGAAGCCCCTGTCAGTACCATTATAAATTAGCAGAACTCCACGGTTCGATCAAACCACCCCTAGAGACCAGTCGTTCACGAAATTCAGAAAATACATTTATCTGGCTGTATCACAGAGGATACAGCCGCTACGTTACCGCTACGTTACCACTACGTTACCGCTACGTTAACGCTACGTTACCTCCAGCATGAAATATAACCAATAGTTGCAGTCCTTTTTATGGAGGAATATAGTCCATAGTTGCAAAGATAAGTCAAGTCCGTTTATACATTTCCATTTATAATTCCTGTGGCAATTTACCATTTTTTATCAATAAACCAATATTCTTTACTCACAGTTTGATTTATATACCCATGGACTATAAGTCTTAAGAGTGCAGCGTGTTCGGTTGATATTAAATGTAGTTTATTTTCTTGCTATCAAATTTAGTCTAATTACAAGGTGTTTCTATCTTTTTCACCTTAGTTTTTGTGTATTTTCTGTTGTTTATTCGTAACGTTTAAAAGATAGTGGCGCCCTTAACCCTTATATACCACCAATCCTTTCTATAGTGAGCATTAACTTGGAGTCGAACCACTCCTTGAGAGAGTCTCTTAGCCGGGATCTCTTTTTGGAACTAGTAGTGTTACAACATTTTATCTACTCTTGCTGTTAAAGTGGAACTTTATCTACTCAAAACAGTTGTTATAGCCACACTTTAACATTAGTTATGGAAAAAATTATATTTTTACATTTATAACAAAATTTCTTCAATTAATTATTTAGTATTCCGTCAAGTTTTTGAAAAGTGGATTTATTTTTTCAGTTTTAATGATGTCACACATCAAGACGAAAACTTTAAGTATCCAAATAAATAAATTAAACACCTAAATCATCGATTAATCCTCTCAGGACAATCGTTAAAACACTAAACTTAACTAATATTCGGTGAGTCGTAAAATTAGCCCATAAAACAAAACGATCACACACACACTCACACTCAAAATAACAAATGAAATAAAAAGTGACGAAGAAAATGCAGATTAAAAGTGTCAGCTTTCCCCAGTGCTTATCTTTACTACCCCATTCATTAGGTCAGAACCTTGTGGCAGCTAATTTTTATGGGTGTTATCTGCTGATCGCACTGACCGTTGAAAGCAAACATCGTTTTATATTTGTTCTCGTCACCTGTCGTTTCTTTCTTCGGTCACAAACGCCATTAGGATACTCTCGATGAATGTGTTTGTTACAGGGTGTGACACTCAATCTAAACGTAAGAAAAATAGCTACATCAACAGCAGACGCGCTACAGCCAATTTAAACTCTACAAACTATCATTTAGATTCAAGCTATGTATCTGTTTGCTGGTGTCACTCTGCAGATTAATTAGATGAAAACTTACAAAAGCTAAAAATCTACAATACGATGTTTGCATAACAAACAGAGTGTGCCTCAAGGAAGTATGTTGGTCCCGTTACTGTTTATCGTTTATATTAATGACAATAAAAATTTAATGAAATTGATTGTGTTAACCTCTACTTTTTGGAAGTTCATCTTACTAAGAACAATAAATAACTGCACAGTTAAAATTCAACTACAGCTGTTTCGCTATAACTAGCATCGTCAGATTGACATATTGAAATTACATGTTGTTTGTTTGTAACTAGGTACTTGATGTTGATAAGGAGTTAAGGCTAGATCAAGTAAGGAAGTAATAAGACATAACAATATTAAAGCCTAGATGTTATTAGCCCTAAGGGATTATCCTGGATGTATTTCCCTCTAAGATCAGTATAACTGTACAATGATATAGAAAAATCAGGAAAAAACTATATCATGCTGATCTTTACAATAACTTAATATATTTATGTTACAATAATGTCTTATCTATGTATAAAATGAAGACTCAATCAAAGTAAACAGTTTAATAGTGGAGAACTTCCAAGATTTATTTGTTCATTAACTACTTTAAACTGTTGATCTGCTAGATGTCTTTTAATTTCAAGTTCTTCTAGAAAATCTAAATTTTGTTTTTTATCACAAATGTGTAGTATATGAATGTCATTGGTGTGTATAAGTGAGTTTGGATGTTCCAGTAGGTGTTTTGCATAGTTCGACTTATCTGGTTGTTGTAATCTATATGCTTACTTCAAAATTTCTTTGTGTTTGACCTATATATACTGCATTACATTTTGGACAATTAATTTTGTAAACACCAGATTTTTTTAATTTTGGTAATTTTGTTTTCACATTTAACAATTTTGTTTCAATACTATTTTGTGTTTTAAATGATATTAATGCTGATGTTGCCGAAGATATTATTTTTGAAATTGCATTGGAAATATTTCCACAATATGTAATACTTTTATAGCTTTTAATTTCTTTAGTTTGTTTTGGAAATATTAGTTCTAGTGACACTTTTTGTCCTTATCAACATCAAGTACCTAGTTACAAACAAACAACATGTAATTTCAATATGCCAATCTGACGATGCTAGTTATAGCGAAACAGCTGTAATTGAATTTTAAAGCGATTTTTCGAATAAATAGTTGAAGTTTAGTTTAACTGTGCAGTTATTTATTGTTCTTAATAAAAATTTATATTTTAGAGATAATATTATTTTAAAAAATATACAAGAAGCAAATTAGATGGAAGAGGGGAAAAAGTTTGGAAGTGAAGTAATAAATGACGTTACAATGGGTTTTATCATGAATAATGAATTAACATTTAAATATATTGCTGTTTCTTTGTTTAAAGAATATAAAAAAACCATATTGAAATTATTAATAAGAGATTGTTTGCTTGCTGTAAATCTCCTGGAAGATCTTGGCAGAGTTAGGATAGCCTGGATACCAGGGATGAAACTTAATATCTACACCAGTAAGTAAAATGTTAAAACACAAGGAAGGCTTTCAGTAGAAAGATGTTTATCACGAAATTGATATTTAAAAATGAGGAATGCATTACTTGAGCAGTACCCAAAGTAGTGTACGTTTGTCAGACATGAACATAGAGCAAGGCCTGACAGAAATTGGCATTAAAGATAAAATAGACAGCAATGGACAGAAATAAGTTGAGAAAAATTACAAGAAAGTTTCCAGCTGAGATTTAAAAAATTAGACTACAAAATACGAATGGGATATTTGATTATAAGAAAAAAACAATTATTAATCAAGAGGCATTAAAAGAAAATTCTTGAATGACACAAAAATCCGAACACCCAGTTTAAATGATTTTATCTTAATAAAATTTGGTGAATTTATTTATTTTACTGAAATAAACAATTGATAAAATTTTCAGCCTTATCAGTTGAAGATTCCGGTTTTTATTCTGCTTTTTTTGAAATCCAATAACAATCCAAAAATGAATATAGTAGCCGTAGTAAAGATCCAAATTTTGAGGATTTTGGTTCTGGACATTCTTTACGATTGGGTACGATGCCTAGGGTACGGAGACCTGTACGATTTCGTCAACTTAGTGAGTTTGATAGGGGTCGTATAGTGGGACTTCGAGAAGCTGGATTTTTTTGGGAAATTGCAGTTAAAGTGTAAAGAAGTGTAGACACCGTGGTTAGGTGTTGTCAGGCATGGCTTCGAGAAGGCCGTACGCAAAGAGCAAGGGGCTCTGGACGCCACCGTACAACAACAGACCGTGAAGATCGTGAATGAATGGTTGCAGAACATGGAAGATCTATTGGCATGCGAAGTGTTTACCGACGAATAAGACGTTTTGGCCTGTTTTCATACCGACCACACTGGGTCCTTCCTTTAATTCCAGAACACCGACGTAATCGCCTTGAGTGGTGCAGATAACGGTCACTCTGGGATCAGGAATGGAACAATATTATCTTTAGTGACCAGTCTCGATATTGTTTAGGCATGCACGACGTGGTGAAAGAAGAAACCCACGGTTTTTTGTTGAAAGGCATGTTGATGAAACTGTTGGAGTTATGGTTTGGGGTGCTATAGCTTATGGTTCGAGATCACCTTTAATCTTCATCAGAGGTAACATGAACGCGCTGCGTTATATCCAAGAAGTTTTAGAGCCCCATCTTTTATCCTATCTTAACACCCTGGTAAATCCAACTTTCCAACAAGATAATGCCCGACCACATGTCGCAAGAGTCACAATAGACTCAACATAATGATGTCACATTGGCCACCAAGATCTTCCGACTTATCCCCAATTGAGCACGTGTGGGATATGATGGGTAGGAGATTACTCAACTTACAACGTCCTTCTCAGGCTCTAGAAGAACTTCCAGAGGAGTTGGTAGTTGCCTGGAATGAGATACCACAGGAGGTCATTGACCACCTGATCAGAAGCATGCCAAGGCGCGTTGGAGAATGCGTAACACATCGAGGTACATTATTAAAGGTAAAAGGGCTTTAAAGCAATGCAATCAATTTGAAAATTTTATCATTTACTAATTATATTTCAGTAAGTACTTATACAAAATTTTATAAAAATAAAATCATTTAAACTGGGTGTTCGAAGTTTTATGTCACTTAGTATAGAATTATTAACATTTCAGTTGGAATCACCCTGAATATCGTGGGAGATCCAAAGATTAGGTTGAAGTAACTTAAATGTTTGTGATATGTCTTGTGAAAAATATATTAGGATATTTGAGAGAGGATGATATTGACGATAGTTTGTATTGATAATAATCTTTTACTCGCGAGTTTTTACACAAATTTATTGTAAATTCCTTTGGTAATTCATACCGAGACGATAAGCAAATTTAAGATTAGAGATACAAGGAAATATTTGTAAACAAAATGATTTCTAATGGAATCTTTAAGGTAAATGGAATTTTTTAAATGAAAATGAAAAAAAGAGTCTTAATCGCTTAACTGAAATTTCTGTAAAGTAGGCGGCGACCCCTATCCCGTCATCTCCCGATCCCCAAAACTGTAGTAATCCTCCCGGTTCAATAGAGATGAGCAATTAGCGGAGAAGAGAGAGAGAGTAGTGCATTTGGCTCATGTGTGAGGGCGCTGCTCGTCGATTACTCTGCCGCCGGCTAGAGCCCCGCCAGATGGGACTAATTACGCCTTAAGCCGTCCCCTGTGCTGCTGCACAAGCCACCTCCATTTCAAACGCACTTCATTACAAAAAAAAAAGAATTAAAAGCAAAGGTTGCACACTGAATTATTATTTTAACATCTGCACCAATATTTCATGGAAAACTTTATTAACTATACCGAAATAATAAAAATAGCAAAAGCAGTTGAATGTTGGGATAATACCAAAAATAAAAATACACAGTAAACTCTGTTTATAGCAAATTGTTTTTGTCGTTTTTTTTTTCTTTTTATACGCTGTTATTCCTTTAACAAGAATTGTAGGAATTCAATTTCAAAATACTAACATTTAAGTCGCGTAGAAGGGCTTGCAGTGACTTTAACATTGTTACTGTAGTCCATAAATCTGTTTACATGAAAAAATGGATTAGAAACAGTGCAACTCGATCAATTAGTACGTTGGATCCCTCACAAGGGTGGGGCTGGTGAAACTCTGGTCACAGGGCCCGGGATCATAAATACAAAATTCAAATATTTAACTATTACAAAGTCTACTTTAACTCCTGCTGCCAGAAACACAGTTTTCGCACGGAAGAGATACTTTTGAATCTTTCAAAGGCCTCTTGACATCATCGTTTTGGCACAAAATCTTCCATTGATCAAAGAAATGAAATCATACAAAGGAAAGGAATTTCCTAAAACACAGAAACTCAACTGATTAAAGATTTTTTAACTGAATTGCAGGTCCTTAGAGATTCATGGAAAACCATTCTTAACGAAACAAAACACGTCGCCGATGCAGTTGGCATTATACCAGAATTCACCCCCAAAAGAAAATCCAGTGTTGAAAATACGCTCGAGCAACTTCAGCAACAAGCGTCACAGGACTTTAAAAATCTTCTGTTGTCTTTCCTGTTTTGGATTTCATTATGGCTGATTTGAAAACAAGATTTGCAAGCTGTGAAGAAATTTGTAACCTGTTTGCTCCAGTTTTGGTGTTCATGGACCTAGACAACTAGGAACTGACACTAAAAACTGCCAATCTCGTTGCATATTACCCTTCAGATTTTTCTGATCCAGAAGCCCTATTTGAAGAAACTCTTCATATGAAAAATGTATTTGTGACAGTGTTCTAGTCAGAAGAGGACCCGTTGAAGCTTCTAAATTGAATGTATGAGAAAAACCTCCAGCCAATTTTCTTGAACCTATGCACAGCTATAAGACTTTTCTGTACAATCCCAGTGACAGTTTCAACGCCCGAAAGGTCTTCTTGGCAACGAAGTACGACTGATCAAACTCGTTTGAACCATGGTGCATGGAGTACAGGCATGGAGGAGGACAAAAACGAGCTACAACTTCTACTCAAGACTGCTTTATATAGCTGTAACTGCAAGAAGAAATCGAACATTTACTGCTTCGAGAATTAACAGCTTCTTTAAGCATGCTACCAGAAGAGTGATATCTAGTCAAACTGTTAGAAGAAGGTTTCATGAACGCCTTGTTCGTATTGTAAAAAATCTCCTTCGAAGGATTTTAGGAAAATCGTCTGTCAACTACGAAGAATTGTTAACTGTATTATGTGATTGTGAGGCAGTTATAAATAGCAGGCCCTTAACATATATTTCGGATGATGAACATTATTTAAAACCGTTGGCACCATCCGTATTTATCAGTGACATAGCCCAAAATGACATACCTGATATAGATGAAATAGACAGAAGAGCATTGGTGGGACGACAGAGACATCTTCAGAATCTTCGGGATGGATTCAGAACACGATTCAAAAAGGAATATTTAGCAGAACTGGTAAATGCTGGACAAAGAAATCCACGTGAGCTAATGATTGGAGATATCGTTCTCATTGGTGACGATAGTAGCAAAAGATCTGATTGGAACATAGGAAAAATACTAGAAACGTATCCTGGAAAAGATAGAATATCCAGAGTAGCGAGGGTAAAAACGAAAAATGGTGAACTCTTACGTCCATTTCAATGTCCATTTCAACGAAAATGAAAGCAGGGAAAAAATCATTACAAGAAGTGGAAGACTGGTGAAACCTCCGCAACGATATGGAATTGAATAATTTGTTAGGGGGGATAATGTTGAATTAAGTTACTTTATAGATGAAAATGTACTTTATTTTACTTGAAGAACTGTCAGAGTTTTATTTTTTGTAACATCCACTTCAATTGTTGAGCAGTTTATTAAAATGTAGAGAAAACTGAAACATTGCCATAAAAAATTCTACTCTAATTTTATGATCTTTCTAACCTAAATAAAAATAAAGCAATTTTAATTTATTAAAATAGAAACTTCTGCAAACACTTAGCAAAATTTAAGTTATTTTTGTATATTCATGAATAGCACGTTTATTAGAGTGAATTAACACAAAAATAGAAAACAAGTACTTACTAGAGTATTAAAAAATTTTTTAAAAATAACTATTACATTTGCATATTTAAGTATATATTCGTTTTCTTAGCTCAATAAATATTTATAAGGGGTAAAACTACTTCGGCCGACCTATAGGAAATGAAGTCCTCTTCGCGTTGTCTATCTACATGCAGGCCACCCATTTTTTTAGTAATTTCCTTCAGATGGAAGTCTTTCAGTCCGTCGAGTTGTATGTAGGGGGCCCGACATTAGCCCTTCAGGGGTCCTGACAGCCGTAATTAATGTGCAGCTTGCATGCGTTCCGTACAGCACCGCCCTCTACCCTTACCTGACCCCCCGCTGCCATCTCACTTTTCGATGAATATTTATATTTCCACAGACCGCAGCACACCTTTTGAGGTCCGTGCGAAGGCCCTACTTTCACCATCTAATTGCAAACGTAATATCTACGTACAATAACATCGATTTTTTTAAGTCAACACACAATTCCTTCTTAAAGAAAACATAGAAATAAACTCGTTACAAAAATTATCGAACTAAGGTGTAAAATAAAATATTACATTTTTCAAATATTTTGATATGAGTGATATGAGGCGAAAAATCTACACTATGTACGATGAGCAATCACAAGTCTGAAACAGCGGTTCATCAATGACGAAACTCAAATCAACTGTGTGCTCACTACTCTTTGGTAAGCTCTGTCTGCAATGGGCTTTAAATATCGCAAAATTGATGAGACAAGTAATCATGGAATCCACACTTTTAATAAACTGGCGTTCTGAATATATAACGTCAATAAGAAAATATATACCGGTCTGAAAATCGGCCAATACTCTACCTCGACGAGACGTGGTTTGACACGCATGACACCCCTTCCAAAGGATGGTCTGATTCCTCTGATAAGTGTAAAACAAAAACACCATCAAATAAAGGGAAGAGAATCACAATATTACACGCAGGATCAGAAAATGGTTGGATCCCAAATGCTATGTGGCTTTCTGCCAAAAATATTAAGGACTCTTGTGTTGATTATCACGAAGATACGACAGCAGAGCTTTTTGAAGATTGGTTTAAAAATTGTCTGTTACCCAACATTCCGCCAAATAGCCTTCTAGTAATGGACAACGCAAGCTATCATAGTCGACAATTGCAAAAAATTCCTGGCTCAAAGAATACGAAATTGGAGATTCAAAACTTCATGGCTGCAAATGACATATTTTGAGGAAAATTATACAAAAAAAGAACTTTTACAAGTGCTGCAGTCATTTTCTTTAAAAAAAACGCATGTTTGTGATACAATTGCAGAAGAATAGGGACATACAGTGTTACGACTACCTTCCTACTACTGCGTGTTCAATCCTATGTGGCACCAATTTAAATCGAGTGTGCGCGGAAAAAATACTCCGACTTTAAGTGGTAGTGTGGTAGAATGAATTAGGAACTGTATGAATGACATTCCTACCGAGAGTTGCAAAAGTTCTGTTACTCATGTTATAAATGTTGAAAACTCGTACCTTTCTGTAAAATCAATTGCGCCAATTATAATTAATTTAGATAAGGATTGCGATAGCGACACTGAACTAAATATAGAATAGAATTGTAACATTTAAATAAATTACTTGTATATCTCCTATATTATGCAAAATTCAAATTTCTTAAGTTCGACCCTGTAGCACATTTGCATCTTTTACGTGATGATTTTCTACACAATGAGATTAAATCGGGTAGTTTATTGCAGTTAATTAGCCAATACCATTTACTGTGAAATATACTATACAGAGTGTCAGTCCAGTACTCTTATATAGAGAGTGTTTTATTTTTAAATATCCTAAATACTGATTTTAAACTATATTTTTGACACTTTTGCAATATTTTTTGTTCATACTTGGCAAAGATTTTACTCATATTAGGGAATTTTAGAAAAAAAATATAGTTTAATTAATTTATGTTATTTAAAACTGAAATATTGATAAATATCATTATGAAATGTACTGTTTTTCTTTCTCTATTTCAAATGGACTATAGTTCAATTTCTATTATCAATATAAAATCCAATTCACAAAAACAATAATGTGTTAGTATATAGTGTAATGAATATTTTGATTTCAGAGATTGTTTATTGATTTATTTATTTATTTGAATGATTAATTCTTATTTAAAAGTAGCAATATCTTCTTTTTCTCAGGGGTGTTTGGTTACGCCAGTTTCCAGTTGGATTATTAGGTGTATGTGAATGAAAAATTTGATTAATTATAATTATAAATTTATTATAAAATAGTTAAATTGAAACAGTAATATTAAAAGTTTAAAAATGAAATTAATTAGGAAAATATAAAAAAAAGAAAAGGCCTTTAGTAATTATAAAAGAACTTACTTGATGTGAATTAAGTTAAACTAACCAATGTTGTTTATGTAATGGCAAGTAAGATTATCAAATACACTAATTATTATTTATCAAGTAAATTTATTTGTTTTTTTAAATTATAAAATTCAACTAACTACTACAAAAATTTTTAAAAAATTACAATTTTATCTGACCTTGATATAAAGTCCTGATTGGTGGAAAAATCTGTAGTTGATCTATGAGAAACGGAGATGAACGAAGTGATCGTGGAATTTCCGTCTTTGGTAAAATGTCGTGTTGTTAGACGTTTGGATTTGGATTCTCGTGTAATACTATTGTGTTTTGTTTGTTCCTCAAATTTGATACAGTTTAGTGTGGGTTACAGTTCCTTTAATTGTACTATTAATAGTAAGTACTCTTATATTCTTCCTTTTTTTTATCAATCGAAAATGTTATTTCACCTTTTGATTAGTTTTTAATGTCACTTTTGGCACTTTGTTTTACTTTATAATTGTTTTACTTTGTATTTTTAACGTCACTTTATTATAACTACTTTAAAAACTGTTTGTTCACTTTTTAACTGACTGTTCACACTCACTGATCTTCTCTGTTTGACTTCCAATAATCAACTTCTCTTACGACCTCTATTCAAGTCTTTTATTGGTTTCAAAATTTCTAGAAACTTCGATTTTTGTTCTAGAGATTAGTCATTTCTGGAAACAATATGTGTATCTCTTTCTTTCATATTTATGACTAGACATACTTGCTTCGTCTATTGTCGATCATTCGAGAATAAAATATAGTACAAATATATCTGTCTCTTTTTTACACATTATATAATCAATTTTCTCGAACTCTCTAGTAATTTTTAAATAACATATTTATGTACTAGATATAATATTGATACAATACACAATAAAATAATTTCTAACATAAAATTCTCTTACAAATACACAAAATATATAATAAAATAATACAATATAATAAAAATTATTTGATTTAGTTAAATTAAACAACTTCTGTTGATAATGCTCATTATACTATTATAGAATATTTAATTATTACAATAGTTACATATTTATCTCAGTATCCAAGATTTTAAATAACATCTCTAGTATCTTTATCTATTCTTTATAGTTGTTCATGAATTGTTCAGATCGAATTTAGTACGGTTCTGTGCGCGCTTCAAACAATTGCATATCTCGCATTAATTTTTCTTCCGAGTGTCATCAGGAGTGGCAAAAAAAGGCGTAGGTGGTCATGCCATGTGTCGAACTAATTCCTTTTATCTTTTGTCGTCAGTCACGAGAAATAACAAGGACCGGCTCCAGCCGCTTGGTCGAAACTAATTGCTTGTTGCTAATTACCAGTTCGTGAGACGATGCGATAAAAGTCTCACCGGGGCGATGACTTGATGAAGATGTCTTTTAGTTGGTGATCGGTTGGCCTTTAATGAGATCGAGACAAAAATGGTAGTTTAATCGAAAAATAATAATTTTAGTCGATATTTTTGATCAAAATTCAGTGGTATTGGAAAATGTTTTTTTATAATCAAAACATAAATGAAATAAACGATTTTAAGTAGAAGTTAAAGAAGAAAATTTAACAGAAAAGAGTATAGAAGAAATGCGTGATGTATAATGAGAAGGACAATTACAGGGTGGATCTGAAGACTCGCCATAAGGACGATTTGGTTATAATTATCTGTTTGAGGGTATTATTTTCTAATATGTTTCAAACAGCTCTAATTGTCTTCCCCAGTTTTTTGTGTAGAGTACAGATATTTATGAATTCCTTTTACAAATAACAAGGAAGCTTGATAAACTATTTGGAAAGTGGTATCTACTCCATTTAAACAGAAAGGAATAGGGATTACTTGTTGGAAAGATGACGAATCTCTTCGCTAAGAACCATTTCTTAACTGCAAAGTTAATGTAAATTGGAGTTTTGGTTGACAGTAAAACTACAGAATCCGAAAGAATTACTGCTGAATATCATTCACAGCTTCATAATCTTCCCAAATGAAGAACAACAGTGAGGAATTGTGTGTTCCTGATGATAGTTAGGAGGCTGCACAAAAAATGTTGTTACCTAAAAAATGGACTGGCCAGTACACGTTCACATATTCTAAGTTTCTTTGCTGATATATATCTAAAAGCAGTTAATACAAGCAAATATTTCAAGGTGATAGAAGAAAAATGAAAGTTATGGGTCCAAATAATGCTGGATAAACAAATACACATATGTCCAAAAGTTTGGAATATTTAGAAATAATATATCTACGCCTATGGTATTCTAAAACTCTTGTTGATATTTATTTTAAAGCGTTTTTAAAATAATACTAAATTTGATTCGTTTTTGTATTAACTTGGTCATATTTAATTGATTTGGGTGCTTTCACATTATTCCAATTCTTGGTTAAATTTTATTTGAGCTATTTCAAAATGCCCAGATACATGTAAGGTTACAATGGGCTCAAGAAATGTTACACCATGGTCCTAACTGGAATTACGTGATATTCTCTGATGAATCAAGAATTGGCTTGGTTTCTGATTCGCCAAGAACACTAGTTTGGAGGGCCGCAGGACGACAAGTCCGATTAGAAACAGTCTAACCACGTGTTCCATTTTGAAGGTGGGAGTATTATGGTTTGGAGTAGTATTATGAGAGTTTTACGGACGCCTCTCCTGGTTTTGGTGGTGCTATGTACATCGAGGAAGTTTTAAATCCTGTTGTGCGTCTACTCCGGGGGCGGTAGGTGATGGATTTGTGTTTATGCATGACAATGCACCTCCACATCGAACATCGAACAACATTTTTTGGAAGAAGAAGGAATATCCACATTAAGATGGCCATCAAATTCCCCTGACATGAACGTCATTGAAAATGTCTGGGACATTCTTAAAACACGCATTAAGAAGCGAAACCCTCCCCCAATTACTCTACGAGAACTAAAAGATGCTACTCGTGAAGAATGGGAGAGAATTCCGCAAGCCCAGCTCGATCATTTTATCGATAGCATGCCACATCGCCTAATTTTATCTAAAACCCTTTTTTTGCTTATTAATTTATTTTAAGAATTTGTAATATATTATACATTTTTCACCTCAAAAGAATAAATCATTTTTTTTGTATGTTTATCTGACTTCGAGATTTATTTAGTATTAATGAAATTTATGGTACTAACCCTTACTGTGTGAAAGTTAATACAACCTATTAGTTGTTTATTGTTCTGAATTATTTAGTATTGGTTAGAGTTGTAGTAAAATGATGTTTACTTATATTAAAAAAATTATTTATAAAAATTAATAAAAAGATAAAATATTCCATTATTCCAAACTTTTGGACATATGTGTAGGTATAATATCACATTATTATTTTCAGTCTTATATTCAAACATATAATCTGCAAAACTGTCTCTGCTTTAAACCTTAAGTGCGATACTAATTTTTACAACCGATGATGATAACTCTTATATATTATAATTAACGCAATCTGGAGTATATTTAACAAACAAATGACACAGAATATTTAACATAAACTAGCTACTAATTTTATTATACTTCACATACCGTATGTTCCGTTGATTCTCTCGTTCCGGTTTGATTAACATGTTTTCTATAATAACTTTCACACAAGGAGAACATCAATAATTGTTACGAGGATGGTGTAAGATTTTTAATAAGTAAAATTTATACTCGACAAGTTTTGAAGTAGTAGGTCAAGTTAGGTTGTAACGCATAAGCAACAGGGTGACTGTACAAAGAATACCTTTATTTGCATGAAAACTTGTTAACTCAATTTAGCAATTTAGCTGTGGCAAATCTTGGGGAACGAACCCCAAACAGATTTACTGGATTTATCAAACCGTGATAAAACCAATGATCACGTATGGCTCGGTGGCCTGGTGGTCCAAGGGACTCCAGAAATCCACCAGAACAAGTTTGTCTGGACTTCAGCGATTGGCATGCGTGGCCATTACGGGGGCAATGTCCACTTGCTTCTCCGACAGCAACAATGGAGATTATCCTGGATCTAACCCCACTCCATTTACTATTGGAGAAGGAGGCCAGGATGGTGTCCTATAGGCTTCTGTCGGTGGATAGTCAAGTAAAAGGGGAGAGGCTCCGGGACCACTTGGGCCTGATGCGTGAAATTAAAGATCACCACAAGTTTGGGATATCCTAGCTACCCGGACACACGTAGAACAGTCCTTTAAAGTCCCCTTTCCGAAGAGACGAATGGGAAAAGGGGATCATCTCTTTCTCTGGGACTGACTACATATTATACACTGGCTCCAAAACTCTAGTTGGAGCAGGAGTGCATGGTAGCAAACCGAGTGTTGAAATCGCAGTAAACCTCGGCACATTTGCTACCATCTTTCAGACAGAGGTATTGAATTGTGTGCAAGAGAGCTGATAAATCACCCTCTTGTAAACAAAAACATACATATTGTATCAGATAGCCAGGCAGCATTTAAGGTACTGAGCTCCAACCGGTTTAATTCAAAGCTGGTATAGAACTGTATTAAATCAGGGTAACTTTGCTCTGGACACCAGGTCATAGCAGAGTGGTGGGTAACAAAAAAAGCCGACACTCTTGCCAAAAAAGGAACAGAGTCTAGATTTATAGAACCTGAACCATTCTTTGGCATTACCAAAAGTACTGCCAAAGATATTATCTCCGGCTTGATAGAGAGGAAAATTCTCATGTACTGGAATGATATTCCAGGACTAATCCATTCGAAGACTTTCCAAACCCTTGAAAAATATATAATTAAGCAACTTCTGGAGTGGAATAGGAAAGACCTACACATATTTATAGGACTGTTTTGATCAAAATAATAATTTTCTAAGAACATATTCAATATATTGTTCTAATACATTGGCTATTTAAATCTCTTACTGTCCTCGTACATCTATTAATTCAGTAGAAATATTTGCATTGTGATATCTGCAAGGAAATTGTAAAAAACAAAAGTTATGAGGAAACATAAACATTAGAAAGTATTGCATAAATTGTAAAATAAATAGTTTTTTGATTTGGTTGTTTTTCATGAACAATTTTTTGTTTGCATGAATTATTGTGGTTACAATACGCACCTATATTTCTGCTACGCCCATTTTACTAGAAATAAAAAAGAATAAGACGAAAAATAGTGTTTAGATGAATTTGGTGTTTAAATAAATTCAAATGTATTAAGAGCAAACTTTATCAAAAAGTATATTTTAGCATAATTCAATGCACATAACGCTAAACTGTATGAAATGGTGAAAGAAAGGCAACTTTAATGATTAATTGTTCAAGTTTCTTGGATCTATTTAAATTGGAAATTCCCTACAAGGTAAAAATGCCATAAAGTGATTGTAAATGTGTAAAGTAATGTTGTAAAAGCATTTATTAAATAATTTACATAACTATTTCCTTTCATTAAATCCTTACTGATTATTATTATGACCATAAACGAGTTAAATATAAAATTTAGTAAAAATATACATTTTATATTCTTCATATCAGTAATTAAAATCATCGTTTTACGAAATAAAAGAGTATTTCTGCCTTTATACAAGTAAAATATTTTGGGATACATGAACATTTGCCTATATCAAGAGAATATCCACTTTGAAAAAAGGATCAATCAATCAATCGAGGATAGCATAAATAAAGAAACCATTCCGTTCTACTGGCATAAAGAATTATTAATTTAACCCTTTGTTTTCTGCAATTTAAATAATTTCACGTTTATATGTATATTATATAAATATATCGAATTTTAATGTCATCATTTTGGTACTTTATAACTTTTTACGATTTGTAACTTTCATAGCCTGATGATGGCCTTATTGTAGGCCGAAACTAGTAGCTTATTTACATCATTATAACAATAAAAGTGTGTGACATTGATTTTGGTGTTTCATTTCTTCAAAATTAAAATTATTAATATTATTTAAGCAAAAACTAACTTTCATTATCAACGCGCTGTTTTATATATTTAAATTTTATTAAAAAATGTATTGTATATTTATGTAGCAATATGCCATATGTTGTGTTTTTAACATATTGTACTTTCTTCTTCAAATATCATTTCTCTTTTCTCAAATCTTGGAAAAGGAAGACCTTTTGTAATTATTAGTATAATGTCTTCTACATTAAAATTATCATGTATAATAAAATCTACTGTAACAACATTCTTACCCGGTTGAAAATAAAAAGGTTACCTTTGTGGGTGCCAGGGTAAGAAAACCTAAATGGCTTGTACTATATAATTTGAAAAATAACGATAAATTTTAACATTTAATGCTCGTGAAAAAATATTCTTTACAAATTCGTTTTTTAATACGTTAAATGTTAATAAAATTTAAACATTACAACCGTGCCTTGGTATAACTTAAAAAGTAGGCATGTGATTGAAAGTGATAGTTTCATTCAAATGAAAGTACAAGTCTCTGAAGAATAAGAAGAAGCACGCGTTTACCTCATATAGTAGCGGACAGCAAAGAAAGTAAATAATTAAAAAATATTCTATTAATCCAGTAACGGACCGTCAAGATTTTCGTCCTCTAAGACAACACAGTTTTAATGAAATTCTTTAAAGTCTTGTTGTATTTACAAAATTAAATTTTCAACAATAATAATTATAAAATAAAATCACGTTATTCTACAACTTGCACAATTAATATTAATTATAAATATTTAATATAAAATGTGCTATAATCTTTAAAATTATTATACCAATCATCGTTTTAGAGATCTAAAGTAAGAAGGGAAGAGAAATATAAAATTTTCCTATAATATTTCTGAATAAATTGATGATATTCATCACATGTTTTATAATTTTTACTTAAGACACCATTTTAAAATATTATTAAATTAAAGATTTATATTAATATTCAGAGTATTTTGATATTTTGACAAATATATTAAACTTTAGCACTCAAAATATTCTTAGAATACTTGTCTACTGTATAAGGAATTTATATTTAAAGTCAGATCATATCGATAATGGAAGATAGAGCTCTATTCTCTGTTCTATGTTCACTGCTCACTTGGAAGCATTTAAGATGGATTCTAGAACCAGTATTGACTGCAAAATAAAACCCCATGGTATATTAAAACACCCATTCATTACTGCAGAGTAAAAAATGACTCGATCATTAGTTTTAGTATTGAGCAACTCCTGCTCGATCATCTATCTTAGATCCATCTATGTACTACACCAGTGATCACTCTTGCAGCTTTTGTTCGACATAGTCAACTGCAAGTTTCTTATAACCACTTCAAACTGGCAAGGTATCCAATATTTGATTCAAGGAAGCTAGTAGTTTTTCCAGGATCCTGAGATGACCAACCAAATCACCAGATTTTAAGTTTTGTGCCTTTTGCAGACGTAAAGCACCAACTGCAGCCTCCCTTAGCAACACCTCAAAGGCTGCTATGGAGCACGTTGTCATTGCTCCTGTTATTCCTAGACAAGTCAGCCGTTGCACTTTCTACAACAGCATATTGATTGTTGCATTTTTGGCCATTATTCAAGTAAAGCGTTGGTAACTATGGGCTTGGTATGACCAGAAGATCATTTTCAGTATCAAGCCCCAAATATCCAGCTATATGGTTACCAGACCAGTCAAAGGAATATTATCTTGTGTGCTGGCAGCTCCAGACTGTTTCTTACTTTGCTTTATTCGTACTCTGGGTTCTTTTTCGTTTTCCATGTTAAACACAACAATAGGTAATGCTAGTAACTAAAAGTTTATAATAAATAAATAAGTCAAATCATATTTTTTCCAATACACTTGTTTTTATTTATAGTTTCTTAGCCAATTTTCTCAATTTTGTAAATTATAATACTGTGACCTATAAAAAAACCATTAAATATTAAACGTTGAATGATAAATCTGTTTACAAAAGCCGGCTCTGTATAGCAATAATCGTGAGCGAGTTAAATTAGATTCTATCAGGTCAAGAACTCGAAAAAAAAATAGAAAGAAGAATCTGCTGCTGCTGCAATTAGAAGATTCCATTAAAAAATCATTAGTGTTTCGTAGATAATACAATTTGTATGGAATAATTGTATAATTACGGTAATATGCGAAAAATATTTAATGTGGGATTCAAAACAATACCGAAATAAAAGAGACAATAGGTATATTTAGAAAAAGTTGGCTGGAAAAATATACTACTAATTTATCGTTTGAAAGGAAGAATGATAACAAGTTTAACATACTTGAATGCGATAGAAAGAAGCAGTTAAAAAAAAACCTCTATTTAGTTTTAATTCCACAAAATTCCTTTATGTCAATTTCCTCAGGCTTAAAACGAATCACGGACGATTCCCAGAGCTCTTGGCAAAACTGTAGTTGCGATATCAACTCCACTGGAGACCTGAACCACATATTTTTTGGTTGCAAAAGATATTTAAACAAGATCAATGAACTAGACAGTACACTTACCTCTAAACCTACTACATATTTGGTCAACGTAGAGATTCAAATTTAAAAATATATTTATTTATTTATTTATTTAATCAACAGGGAAGAACCCCATACAATAAAAATTTATTATATAACAAAAATAAAAAAAGAAAACGCATGTACATTATTCAAGTAAATTATAAACATTAACCATATTTAATAATATTTTTGATTTATTTTTAACAGAATATATTGAAGTCGCATTTGGATCAAACCATAATGCAATATCATTACAATTTTTTGATAATCTGTTAATAATAGATTCAAATTGACCTGGTCTTATTGTGTCGTTAAAAAATGTTTGATTATGACGCAAATATCTTGGTGGAACATATAATTTTAATTTACTTAAGAGTTCAGGCACATCTACATAATTTGAAATCAGTTTGAATATAAAAATAATACCATAAAGATGACTCAAGTCATGATCAAAATATGGAATAAAATGTCCAGTTTTAAATGCCGCAAATCTTAAGAATTTTCTATTCAGAGATTCAATTTTATTTTTTAATCCAATTTCATTACTTCTCCAAACAATTGAAGCATACATAACTTTGGAAAATATATAAGAGAAATATAATGATCTAAAGGTAAATACTCTACTGAATGAAGAAGAGAATCTTTTGATGAAGTAGATAATTTTAGATGCTGCAATGTAGATGTATTCTATATGCAGTTTAAAAAAAAGTTTGGAATCTAAAATCACTACCAAATCTTTGATAGAGTCACAAAGGGAAGCAATATTATCATTTAATGAGTATGGCAAAATATGAATATGTATTATTAGAATGGCCAAATCTGATATGATGACATTTGCTAATGTTTACTATTAATCCATTTAATTGAAATAACATTAAATCACTTTGAAGTAGATACTTATCTTCATATGTATAAATATATAAAAATTTAATTTTGTGGCTGATGGACTTGCTTCAGATCCACTATTTTTCCCAAACACAGTTCTGAATTGATAACTATGGCTGGAATCATATTTATGCATCTTATTTCAGAAGAATTTTGTAATTAGCTGAATGTTTTTTGTTGGAGCACCTGATTTTACGTCAATAACCCATGCTACATCATGTAAATTTGTTGTATCAGGTCAATGTCCTTTGTCATCAATGCTATTTGATCAAGAAAAATTATGTTAAAAGTAAGTACTGTGATTTAAAGTTTTGGATTATTTCATAAGAAAATGATAATAACCTTGTAACTGCGACACCCTGTACAAAACCGCCGATTTTAGCTAACGTATTAGATTCCCAAGAGCTCCTACCATGTAGATGGTAATTATTATTTAGCTTCATTAGGTACGTTGACCTTTTGAAGGGAAAAAAGAATGTATGGGATATTATTGATGGTGTGTTCAACCTTTCATACGACCGACTGCATAATCTGATTTACTTTTTCCATAGTCGTATAGTATTTTTGTAAGGAAAGAAGAAAACCTTTCACTCGAGCGGTCCCACTCTCTTTTTATATAAATTAAGATTCCCCTTTCGTTCTTTATCAGTTTCTTAGAAGTTTGTGAACTTGCTTTAACTAAAATCGCAAGATGAAGTTCATTGTAAGTACAGAAAATAAAAACAAAATGTGGTTTTGTTTTGTGTTAAAAAGTGAATATACGTTTAGTGGGACGTGCAGCAGTCAATTTTTTGTGTCATTTCCAGTTTTTGTAATTTAAATTTTTACACGTACGATTTTCAAGTGTACAAGCTACTTTTTACTATTTGATTATTTCGAAAATTGACATTCAACTAATAGAGTTAATTTAAAATTAGGGGGTCTGGTTTATCGGATTTAGAATCAAATTCTGAGAGTGGGGAATTTTCTGCCTTTATTAACAAAAAACGAAAGACAAAAAGATGGTAGCCCATTCTTATTTTCTCAGTTAACAAGATTCCACAGTAAAAATTTACGAAAATCTTCTTAATTGTTTATAATAATATAAAAAAGCAAAAAATGAAAAATTCGGAATTTTTGTTAACTTCAGAGAAAAAAAAGAGACTCTTTATTTAAATAAATTTTATTTTAGCCTAAGTAAGAAGAATACAATATCTTTCTTATAATGTAATTTAAAAAAATCAATCGAAAATTTTAAAATGCTTCATAGACACATAAAAAAATCTACATTTTTAAGATAAAAAATTCAAGTTTTAAAACTAATATTAGAATTTATATGAAAAACTGTGTATCCCAATTTTCCAAAATTATTTTTACATGCTATTGTTTTTCTTCAAATTCTTTCAATGTTTTTTAAAATATTTTCTTTTTTAGACAAACTACTTCTTAGCTTATTTCTTCCTTATTTTTCACAGTCCATACTTCAAATTTGATTCCAATATAGATTTGTAATAAACCTATGTTTTAGAGGTTGTCCTTAATTTGTTTGAGCGTTTTTTTGCTAAATTCAAAGAGACAAAAACAAAACCGTAACAGAAATAAAGTTTCTCGTGCCAACTGCAATCAAATAATTTCTCATACATGAAGTTATTGCAGCTCATCACTATTCTAGACCAGGGTCGATAATTTTTGAAACCAAAAAAAATTACAGTAGAATGAAACCCATTAGAAAAGGAGGGGAATATGATCAAAATGAAAGGAAAAATAAATTACGGTCGATCCGAGTTCGGGAAGTGGGAGGGGGTGAGTTTTTAAGGGTAAAAAATGGTTTATCTTGATTTCCGGCTAAACTACACGTCCTATGCGAAAAAGTTAAATAGCAAAGTTTCAGGTAATAAAAAGATCTACAACATTTGTATTTGCAATTTTTTCACATAACCTCAAAATTTGGGTGAAAAATCATTTTCAAAATTTTTTTTTTACGAAATTTGGTGAAAACTTACCTTATTATGTCTCAAATACATTGTAATTTATTTGATTCAAAATATTTATTTTTTTGCCTTATTTTCACTTAATATCAAAAAATCACCCTAATTTTCAATCGAAAATTCTGACGTCAAAATATCTGCTTTTTTCAAAAAGTTTGGGGGCTTTTTGTTTGTTTAAATATCTACTTTCTGATGGTAGAAAAAAATATATACATTACTATAGGAAATGCAAAAAATTGAAAAAAAACCCTAATTCGAAAAATTTTTTTTATAATTATGTACAATTTTGAGATATTTATTAAAATTTACACTTTAATTTTTCAAAAACGTAAGATTTCATGTTTTATTGATAAATGAAAAAATTGCAAATTAAAATATACTTTAATAATTAACAAACAAATAGGTTAATAAAGTTAATATTTAATAAGACATCTACAATATTTTGAAAGAGTTGTAGAATCTTATTTAAATAATATTTGTAGATGTCTATTTACTGCTGTTTGCGAAAAAATTATCAAATTTGGCCAATGTTTTTTATAAAAAAGATGAAAGTAAAATAAAAATATAAAAAAATGGATTACAATTAATCAAATCTATTTATAAATGTAAAAAAGAAAAAATAACACTAAATCAATTAAGGTTTCAAAAATATCAATTGGAAAAAATTAAATCATCCTTTATCAATTTTTTGCCTTTTCTGAGAACATTTCCTATAGTAATGTCAATTTTTTTACACCATCAGAAAGTAGATATTTCAACGAACAAAAAGCCCCCAAACTTTTTGAAAAAAGCTGATATTTTGACGTCAGAATGTTCGATTGAAAATGAGGGTGCTTTTTTGATATTAAGTGAAAATAAGGCGAAAAAATTAATATTTTTGATCAAATAAATTACAGTGTATTTGGGACATAATAAGGTAAGTTTTCAACAAAATTTCGTAAAAAAAATTTTTTTGAAAAAGAAATAAAAAACCAAAAACTTTTTTTGAATTTTTCACCCAAATTTTGAAGTTATGTAAAAAAAATTTCGAATACAAAAGTTGTAGATCTTTTTATTACCTACAACTTTGCTATTTAACTTTTTCGCATAGGACGTGTAGTTTAGCCGGAAATCAAGATAAACCATTTTTTACCCTTAAAAACTCACCCCCTCGCACTTCCCGAACTCGGATCGACCATAATTCATTTTTCCTTTCATTTTGATCATATTCCCCTCCTTTTCTAATGGGTTTCATTCTACTGTAATTTTTTTTCATTTTTTACCATTTTTAAAGGCTTCGGCCCTGGTCTATTCCATTTTAAATTCAAAATGCTTAACATGTCATTTATTTACATTTGATGTATAAATAGATTTTTTTAATTTAACAGCAATTATATTTATAACAGAATATTTTATGTAAAAACAACAAATATCTGTTGAGAATTTTACAAGCATTTATTAATAATAAAAATGGTTTAATGATAGGTTTGAAGAACTTTCATATAAATTAGCGGAATATGATTTCACTAAAACGATTTGCAAACTAGATTACAAAAAGTGAATTTTATTAAATTAAATGCATGTTTTTAATTATTACTGTTTTAATAAATAATCAATCAAACCATTTACAGTAATTTCATTATGCTTTCATTCTCATTGAACTAATAAGACTTAGATTTAACAGAAATGTATTAAATAATTGTAAAGATCAGCACTACACATTTTTTCTTGATTTTTCTACATCACTACACAGTTTACGATAATCAGTAGCTACTGACTTCCATTTTTTTTGCATGCCATCTCTGTCTTACTTCTATATAGGAAGATTGGTGAACTTTGCTATCTTTTCATTATATTTGTCCAAAAATATTGCTCTTTTTTGGAACTGCAACATGGACTAACAGCATCTTTATTCACCCTTACAATGTCTATCGGTGATAATGGACCTATCGTAGTAGAGTCCAAAATTTGCATTCTCGATTATTGCCTGTGGATTATAGTAGGGTATTAAAGTTTCTAGTTGATAATGTTACATAGTTGGTTGTTGGCTGTCTAATTATAACTAATATTTCTCTATCCATATTAGAAACATACAAATATTTAGGAATTCAATAGTGTTATAAGAAGATGCAGCTTCTTATTAATGTCTTAAGTTTTCTAAAGATAGAATTAGTTAATAGTCTCAACCTCCACATTATTATTGTATTTGTTTTTTATTTGGAACTGCAACTTCCTCCAGCTATCCTTAGAAAGTCAAAAACATTAACTTTTTAAAAAAAGTTGTTGTTTTTTTGTTTATTCTGTATTCTCAGAGTTTATATTATTTGTAGGGTTCAAGCATCCTCTTCGCCCTAGCCCTAGGAGTGGCTAACGCCAGCTACGAAAACAACGGACACCAAGACCTTGGAGCTGGCGGTAACCAAGAAGGGGGCCATGACCTTGGAGGCGGACAAGATTATGGAGGGGGTTATAACGGAGGAGGTTATAATGGGGGTGGTTATAATGGAGGAGGAAACGATCTAGGTGGTTACGGGGGTGGTTACGGAGGTGGACAAGAAGGCTGGCAGCAAGCTACCGAAGAACACGACCACATACCTACGAAGACAATTGAACACACGCATCCAGTACCCGTACCTGTGGTGAAGAAATTCGGTGTACCAGTGCCACATCCAGTAGGAGTACCAGTACCACAGGTAAACCAGTAAAACTAACCAGATTTTTGAAAGTTTCGTATTAACGAACGTTTCTCTTTTAGATTATCAAGGTCCCAGTTCCTCAACCTTACGCCGTTCACGTTCCAGTGCCACAGCCCATTGCCATACCAATTTACAAACTGGTGCCACAAGAAATTGAAAAGAAAGTTCCTATTACGGTGGAAAAATTGGTACCAGTTTACGTGGACAAACCGTACAAAATCGAAATCGAGAAACACCATCCCGTATACGTAAATCAACCTTATCCAGTACATGTTCCAGTCTACAAACATGTTTTGCATACGACGAAACATGGCGGCGAGGAAAAACATGGATGGCATTAGGTTTTTACCAAAAATTAGAATAAAACTTCTTCATTTTCCTTTCGTCTTCATTCTTTGACTGAACTGTACTGAAATCTGTTAATTTTATTGTTGATTGTTGATTTTTGTTGTTAATAAATTGTTAGTAGTTAATAATTGTGTTTTTATATCCCCTATACCAAAAGGATCATAAGTCAGATCGGTGAGAACTACATTTGCATTTTTTCTAATAAACATTTGAAGTTGTATGGCCTAGGTTTCTGATTAGGAAAAATTTTGGCCAAACATGAGAAACTTTAGAACATAAAAATGCCAACCTAGAGTTTTACATATTCAAACAATTTGTAGTTGATTATTCAATATATATAGTGTTGTACTAAGTAGTAAGTTGAAATGATTTTATTTTTATAAAATTTTGTATAAGTATTTACTGAAGCATAATAAGTAAATGATAAAAATTTCAAAATGATTCCATTGTTTTAAAGCCCTTTTACCTTTAATAATGTGTGGATGCAACCCGATGTATTACGCATTCTCCAACGCGCCTAGGCATGCTTCTGATCAGGTGGTCAATGTCCTCCTGTGGTATCTCATTCCAGGCAACCTCGAAGTTCTTCTAGAGTCTGAAGAGGACGTTGCAAATTGAGCAATCTCCTACCCATCATATCCCACACGTGCTCAATTGGGGATAAGTCGGGAGATCTTGGTGGCCAAGGTAACAATGTGACATCATTATGTTGAAAGAAGTCTATTGTGACTCTTGGGACATGTGGTCGGGCATTATCTTCTTGGAAAGCTGGATTTGCGAGGGTGACAAGATAGGGTAAAAAATGGGGTTCTAAAACTTCTTGGATATAACGCTGCGCATTCATGTTATCTCTGATGAAGATTAAAGGTGATCTCGAACCATAAGCTATAGCACCCCAAACCATAACTCCAACAGTTTGATGAACATGCCTTTCAACAAAAAACCATAGATTTCTCTTTTCACCACGTCGTCTTCTAACCCTCGCTCGACCATCGTGCATGCCTAAACAAAATCTATGAAATATGCCTTGATTGACTTGGCGCGGAAGCTAGCCAATCAGAGATAATCTGTATGTACTGAAAATGATCCTTTAGATGTCGAATTTAGAGGAGATGTAAACAAACAGCTTTAACAAACATATTACATAAGTCAGTGCTCGAACTGTCAATTATTACTATATGACAAGCTAAGACTAACTGCCAACTTAAATTCAAATTGCTTCTCCTAGTTTTTAAATAGAGTACCTATAATTAGATAGTGGCTAACTGCCTGGATACTGGCTAATTGACTGGATACCTACCTGGGCAATGACCAACTGACTAGTGACTAGCTGCAAACTATAAATGACTAGATAGTGACTAACTGGATACTTTTAGTGACTGCCAAAAATTCAGATTTGTCCTTATTGCCTTTTATACACTTTTGGCATTAAAAATTACATTAAATTTAAATATTGCTAGGATTCCTGCATAATTTAGCATTAAACACACCTTGACAATTGTCATATTGTCAAACAATCTAAAGGAAGATTTGACACAAGACGCCAGGCTAGGCTACTTAATAAAAATAAAAATTCCCAAAAAACCTACTAGATAGGCAAACAAAAATACAACTCGAATTCGATGAATTACAAATTTAGTCAAATCTTATTGATATAACAAGATCTAGAGCTTATAAAAGACATAATACAGTAGAATTTGGAACTTTACGGTCAAATAATATTTTAATAAATTTCTAAGAAATCATTTTTACGTCGTCAAACTAAATTTAATCAAATTTGGGAAACAATGCAAGATCTAATATACGTTAATTATTTCAGATTTCAAGTTACCCCGTTAATTGTTTGAAAAATCCCAATATTATTGATCTTAACATGTCATTGTCATTATTTTTAATTCAGTTAATAAAAAAAGCAAGTATGCTACTCTAACAAACAAATTACGACTTTAATTAAAGTATCATCATGTACGATTAATTGTTAATTACTCTATTCGCCGTTATAAAAGCTAATTGTAACACTGATGATTATAAACTTTCATAGAATTATACTTTCTCTTAGATTGTTCGTTTTACCAGTTCGGCTTCCATCAGTAGATAATTGTTTCCTGGTCGTGAATCAGATTGTGCCTCGAAGTCAATAAAATTCCTGATATAATTACGTCTTCGACAGGTTTTGTTTATGATAAGAATAAACTATGATAGTTATTACGTTATTTAAAGACGCTGCTTTATATTAAAACCGAGATTAACATAAAAAAATGCAATTACTTTTATTTAATATTGATTTAATTCAATAAAATGATTTGTAGAATTTATAACTTCCAAAATGTTAACTTTCTGAAATGACTTTCTAGCATCCATTCAATATGAATGTTGATACATTTACAAAAAGTATGCTACCTATTTCATAATAGAATAGTAATTCGCCAATATAAATCCAAATAAATTTAAGAATAATGAAAAACTCTTCGTTTTACCAAAACTTCCAATATTTATTTAAAAAATTGCTTTCTTAACTTTAATGACAGCCGTTTCGCTAGACTTAGCATCGTCAGATTGACATATTGAAGTTACATTTTGTTTGTTTGTAGCTAGGTACCTGATGTTTATTAGGTAATTATAAGGCTAGACCAAGTATGGAAGTAATAAGACATAACAATATTAAAGCCTAGATGTTAATAGCCCTAAGGGATTATCCTGGATGTACTTCCCTCTATCATTCCACAGTATAACTGTGCAATGATATAGAAAAACCAGGAAAAAACTATATCATGCTGATCTTTACAATAACTTAATATATTTGTGTTACAATTACGTCTTATCTATGTATAAAATGAAGACTCAATCAAAGCAAACACTTTAAAAGTGGAGAACTTCCCAGATTTATTTGTTCATTAACAACTTTAAATTGTGGATCTGCTAGATGTCTTTTTATTTCAAGTTCTTCAAGGAAATCTAAATTTTGTTTTTTATTACAAGTGTGTAGTATTTGGATGTCATTGATGTGTAAGAGTGAGGTTGGATGTTCAAGTAGGTGTTTTGCATAATTTGACTTATCTGGTTGTTTTAATCTATATGCTCTTAAATGTTCGTTAAATCTTACTTCAAGTTTTCTTTGTGTTTGACCTATATTGGAAGTTTTGGTAAAACGAAGAGTTTTTCATTATTCTTAATAAGATGGACCTCCAAAAAGTAAGGTTTAGTACAATCAATTTAACCAAATAAATTTATTTAAACAATCTTTTTTTCTTCACTTAACTTTGAACATCTAAATATGACACTAAAAATTTGTTGGGCTGCAAAACTATTTTTAATTGCTATTATATTAAAGGTAAATACTATTTCATATTTTCTAAGAATGAGTCGACATATTTGAACTGAATAGAAGTTTAAGTTGCATTATCTCTTCCTTATAGTGACCACAATATTGTACGACAGTTCGCATTCATGTAGAATGTAACAATTCTCTTATTTCAACAATTCGGTCTTTCATTGTATTGTACCATATTTTGGTCTATTTATTAAAAATAAATAATTATGAAGACAGGAACTACTTTAATCCTCTTAGTACAACAATACTCGATTTTCACTACAACTACTATTGACAGTTGTCCGGAGTTAGAAAGGATGTGCATACCGCTGTTGATGTTGTCAAAAAGATGATGAAAAGAATATTTTTATTCACGTTAAGTACCTGTTATGCAAAGAAAATGAAAGTACAGAAGAAGGAAATGTTGTCTATTGAAACAAAAACATTTGAAAAATACTAAAGAAATGTCTAAAGATAACGCGTGAATACCTACTTTTTTGCATTGAGTCAATATTGCTACTTATTGTAACTTCATAATAAATAGCACAGTTAAAAAGATTGTAGTGTTTGAACTGTTGTACAACCCATTTTATTACAGGCAAATAAGGTGAAAGTAAAAAATAAGTAAAATTTGTGCTATTAAAAGAAAAATTGTTTATCTCATAAACTAACCACTTTAACCTACAAGTATTATACATTTTTGAAATCAGCTCAAAGAGGAGTATCCAAATTTTACATAAAAAATATGAGAAGTAATTTAAAAAAAGGGATGCTGCTAGGGGTGAGGGTTTGGCTTTTCCAGTAAGTTTAAAAAAGCCATAATGCTTGCCCCCTTCAATATAAATTGACGTGTTTTTGGATTTTTCCTAAATACCAGTATTGCAAAAGTTATTAGAGGTGGATACTTTTATCTGAAAAGCTGTGTATATGTAGATACGTGGTAAGAATAGATACCAAAGGAAAAACGAAAAGTTATTTCGAATACAAAAACATATAGAAATAAAATCAAATAAAAAATAAATCAAAAAGATTTAGTAAAATACTGAATAACGTAAAGCAAATCAATTACATGATATAGAACATTGTTGTTAAATAAACATATTTGTTCAATTTTTTACATAAATTTGATCTAAATGCCATTGATTGAAAAAAAAACCACTAGGAAAACTCTCACAAACTTAAAGTAACGAATTAAAACGTTTTTAAAAATGTATACGTTTATTTCTACCTAGTACGCCTTAAAAAAATTACGAATGGTTGTTCTTTAGCATTAAACATTGACCCCTGCCATCCGTACAACCATAAATCCGGCCCTGGTCGTTTTCCCAGAACGAGTTTTCGTGAAAAGAGCGCGGCAGTTTTCCCCCGTGACCGTGATTTATTGCCCAAATGGATTTTGTTTGGTTTCATTTGGTTTGGTGTGTAGAATGGAACACAGCACCCTCAGAAAAAGAATTCCAATACTAACAGGACGAATAATTCTTCTCAGAATCACAGGCGTTTTCTCTTCTGCGAACGGTATAAACATTAATTAGATTCGGTTTACCATAGCTACAAAATTTATACACTTTTTCTTGGATACATCTGAAGATTGTCGATAATTTTTATCAAAACCGTATCTCTAACGTATGGCCCTTACGATGGACCAACAAATGCTTATTATTGAAAAATTTTGACCCGTGAATAAGTTCAAGTTAACAATAATACCAAAATATTTGAGAAAATAGTGTCATAAACACAGACATAAAAAAAATATTATTAGTAGTATTTTTTTACTGAGGTTGAGGCAGCTAAAAGATCTCTTCTGGTCATAGTTCCCCAGTAGTATCTTAGATTGCCTCAGTCCTTCCAGCTGATTCCAGGACTTGGATTTTTTCTTCTCCATTTCTTCCATTAGTTTTCCTAAGATTACTCTACTGCTGATCCCACAAGATGGTTCTAGTCCCAAATGTGGGGTTTCAGCTTCTTTTTTTGTCAGCTTATTTGCTGTTTCGTTTCCCTCTATTCCTATGTGTCCCGGGACTCATAGGAGGGTGACAGTGTTCTTCTGGCCTAGTAGTTTGCCTAGGGATCAATATTTTTGGTCTACATCAACTCGAGCTCAAGAAAGTGTTGCCGACGATCCTGATGAGCTTCATCAGAGGATCAGAGACGTAGGGCTGATAGAACAACTATAACCTAGGAGTGAGCTACAATACATCTTTCAGGTTGCAGTAGAAGGGACGTTAAACGACCAATCACATAGAACCTAATCTAACTTTGAAATTTTATTGATATATATCTTTTTGAAACAGAGTATGGACTCATACTCTGTTTCATAGGATGGCTCTGATCGTTGCTTCTAATTCAAACTATCAACCCCCCTTATCTAAAAGGAAATGTTGTGTAGCTACATGTACAAATCGTGAAGGCAAAATGCATCGTTTTCCAAAAAATGAACCAAGTGTGTTTAGTGAGTGGATTTTAAAGATACAGTCTTTAAATTATAAAGACTTGTCAGTTGAAGACATTTATAAAAGATATGTATTTTGTGAGGAACATTTTTCTAGTAACTGTAAAGTTTTAGGTACCAAAAGAGGTCTTATAAGAACAGCAGTTCCAACTTTAAATTTACCTGGTAAGTGAATAAATCAAATTGTAATTTATAAAGAAAGAAAACCTGTACTAGCAGATCATGCAAACGTTTTTATGCTGAAAGGACTGTATAAACAGTGGAAGAAAACCACTACATTTAGTGAAGGACCTCATAAATCCATGGCATTAAAAAATTTGCTGAAGGTTCTAATCTGCAAATGTCAAAGTATAGGTTTGAAGGTAGTATCGACAGTTTGTGACCAAAGTGAAAATAATGTCGGAGCTATTAGACTGCTAATGAGTGAAATGAAGGAGGAATACTTAAAAAGAAAAGAAGACAATAGAAATTTTGGTTTTGTGATCAATGACCAAGAAATTATTCACATATTTGATGTCCCTCATATTTTTAAGTGTTTGAGAAATAATCTTTTGAAACATGACTTGTATTTTAAGCAAAATAAATAAATAAATGATCATTTTTTTATTGTAAACATACTTTAGTTTTGTTGAAATGTAGCTGTCTATTTTATCGCAGAGTACTTCTTATTGACAGATAGATGGCACTAGTTATAAATTTAAGGAATCTGTATTATCGACAATACTTTTTAACACAACCGCTGCTACTCGATGTCGCATACGGATCTAGACAGTAACTAGGTTCTTGCCATTCTATTCCTAGTTCCGTATTCGGTGAGCAGAACTGTCACCAATAACCCAGATGAGCGTTTTAAGAGGCATAGAAATAGAGACAGGAATATTAATTTTGATTTACATCAAATTCCTAGAATTTATATATTATTTGGTATAATATTCTTACAGTTTCCTGTATATTCTGTTCAATTTTTTTTTAACAAAACTGTCCAATTAACAAATATATTCAATTCAACGGCTAAAAGATACATATGGTAAATATTCAGGTAAAAATAGTTTGATTGATCCATTTTAAATAGTTCATGTTGTTCCATCAACAAAATGGTGTTTGTTTCAAATTATCAGGGAGTGGTAGCTTAAAAATAATCCATCTAGAAGGCTGGTTAATCATTTTATTGGATTGCCTGAAACAAAGAAGCCCTGCTATTACGTGTTAGCTACGGCCTTACCTGATGTAGTTATTAGTTATTATCGGGGATCGTTCGACACGAAAGGAACAGCGAAAAAAATTTAATCACAAGAAAATTAGGGTACACGAAAAAGGTGAATTTTGATTGGATTTTGGTAACTTCGTATAGTTGTTAAAACTCCATTTTAAATGGACACATTTCCAGTCGACGAAGATCAATTTATTAAAGGTAGAAATAGAATTGAAGGTTCTGTGTAAGATAATAAAGTTGATGACTACTTCCGGTGCCAGTTTTTCACTTCGTGCGATTTTAGATTTTTAAAATAACTGCATTTAGTCTGGTCGAAAAGTCATTTAAATCGGATTTGGGTTACACCGATCCGAAAAATCCGATTTTGGTGTCAATCGATTCGAAATGACAAATATAAAAATGTTCCTGAATATCAAAATCCGTTTTAAAAAATTTCCTACTGTTATTAACAATTTAAGATTTTAAAAAAAGGAGGTTTACATTTTTGCTAATAACTCATAAACTATAATAGCTAGAACAAAAACCTGAACGGATTCTTAAAGGGCAGGAAATTTCCAAATTTTTCCACGTTTTTTTTATTTTTTAAAAAAACGTGGAAAACTTTTATTTTTTCAAAAGTTAAACGTATACTATGATATTCAGTATGTTGTGAGGTGTTATAAAAAAAAATATTAATTGGTGATGCAATTGTTTATAACAAATTTTTTAATAAATAAACAATTAATTAACTGACAAATTCGAAAAAAATACCATTTTGTAGAGAAGAGAAAATTATGATTTAGGATTTTTTTATTTCTTAATATTAAATTTAAACAATTGTTAGTAAACAAAAACGTTAATTAACAATTTTTTAAAAATCATGGTGTTTAGAATGGCAAAAAAATTTTTTAAAAATTGTTAAATAAGCCATTTGTTTATAAAAATTTTTTAAACAATTGAACACAAATATTTAAAAAAATTGGATTTATATTGTTTATAGCGTATTAAAAACGACTGTAAAATGGCATTTGTTTACTTTGTTTGTAAATAAAAATTTCAATTTTTAAAAATTATTAAATTTTATTATGTAACTTTGTTCAGTAGCTTTATGATAAAGGATTCCAAGGGTTAAAAAAATTCTTGTGTTTTTATTTTACTCACAGTAACGAATTTAAAGTTAGTAACAATGAAGATGTAATTTTTTAATTAACAAATGGATAGAAATGTGAAAAATAACGGAAAAAATTTTTTGACTGCAGAAATTTGTTCTCTGATATGTTCTGTTAGTGCTAGAATTTTTAAAAATTTTTTTATTAATATTTACTTATTGAAAAAAAAATTTATGTCATTTGGTCGTTGCGACGGTGACGCGCCGCCCGTGTTTTATGCCATTTTCAACATTAATTTAGACCTATAAATAATTGAGCTACAATTTGGGGAGTAGAGACTATTTTGTTGGAAATTTCCTGCCCTTTAAGAATCCGTTCTAGCTATTAAAATTTATTTATTAGCAAAAATGCAAACCCCCTTTTTTAAAATTTTAAATTGTTAATAACAATAGGAAATTTTTTAAAACGGATTTTGATATTCAGAAACATTTTTATATTTGTCATTTAGAATCGATTGACACCAAAATCAGATGTTTCGGATCGGTGTAACCCAAATCCGATTTAAATGACTTCTCGACCAGACTAATTACTATGAATTAAAATGTATTGTGAGACATCCTGCCTCATTTGGAGGTATATTTTTTGGAAAAAAATCCACTAGCATGGATAATCAAAATTATTTCTACTATGAATTGCTTAGATTATTGTACTAGAAGAAGATCTGATAGAAATACTAATATTAAATTTATCATTACAATTCGGTGTTTTCCATTTTTTTCAAAATCATGCAGGAAGACAGAGCAGCAATCAATTACCCCAAAAACCAAAAAAACTTAAATTAAAAAAATTTTGTAGCATAGTTATTCCATCCTCAAATTCAGATTCATAAATTTGCCGCGTAAACGACTGTTGGCGGGTGGGCTACGTCACTACTTATATGTGTCATTGAAAGCGCCATCATTTTATTGTAAACAGTGTATCTGCGAGATTGTGCGAAGTTTTATATTTATATTTATTCATCTCTTTTCTTTATTTTTTGTTGATTTTCATAAAAATAAGTCAGTTAGACATTTTTTAATGCAAAAAGCACAAAATAAGTACTTACGCTGTTGCTTTTACATTTCGAAATTCAGCTGCATTGAAACCTAACCTAACCCAACCTAACCTAACCATGAAAATGTCTAAGGATGGTAAATTGTTTGACAATGCTTTCACAAACTCTACTGACGACATTGTATGATTGCATAACACAAATAAAACCAATTCACAATAAAATCAAAAATAAAAGTTCAACTCTCTCAATTACCACACATTAAATGTAAACAAACTGTCATCAATATGAGTTTTGACGTCACGACCAATGAAGGTGGGTTTCGACTTCTATTTGAATTTATCGATTTTAACTTACTTTCAATTTGAAAATTATATAACAAATAACCAGAATTGTTGCGTTATAATGAGTTTAGGATTAAATATTTATTATTTACTATATGATTACAAAGGAATTTCATTGATTTATTTCTAATGAAAACACCGAATAATAGTTAAGTTTGTTTAGATTTCCTGTTGTAAATTGTGATGTTCTTTTCGTTGTTTTTTTTTCTATGGAAACGTCTGTAAGTTTAAATAATAAAACACATTCTATTCAATTTAATGTAAAAGACAGAGTAAAATGACACAAAGGCGCAATACAAGCAAATAATTTAATACCCAGTAAGCATGTCTTATAATGTTTGGTAGGAAGGAGTCCCTAAACAAAAATAGAGGTGGAGAAATCCCATACAAAATTCTGCCCTACATGTAAATATTAAAGTTCAGACAATACTATATCTTGAGTATAAATACACTGCTTCACAATTGAGGTGAATATTTTTTAAATTCCAGAAAATTGCGTACAAAAATAATATTTTAAATATATGTTTTATGCTATAATATTTTTACGATACGGATTATTAAAATGCGTAGCTTTAGGCATGCTCCCGGATATCTAGGGCATAGTTCACAACCACGGTTGACTGCGGATCAGCAACAATTTTTTAAATCTAGTAGTACCTATTGAAGTCCAGCAGCTTCTTCAGCATGCTATTCCAGAATACAGGTCATTATGAACATTTTTTTTATTTTCTGGACAGTATAGGCTAGCATGTCTACTTCATCATTCAAAATACAAACATCAAAATAAACTAATAATAGCTTTAAATTAATCGATTTGTTTGTTTTTAATATTTTATCTTGTTTCATTGATAAGTTAAGTCCGATAACTTAAACGCTAATGCTGATAATGGTGTAATAAATTCCAAATTCAGAAACTGCCCCGTTTAACATATTTATAATATTTAATAAAATGTATATAACAAAAATTGCTAAATCGCAGAACGATGGCCTACATTGTTAAGACGAAACAAACAAGTATAGAACAGTAATTTTGCAAATTAAGCGCATAGCAACTGCATCAATTAAGAAAACTCCAAACCCACGGATCTTGCTTTAGCAACCCGGTAAATAAAACCTCCTGTTATTATATTGATGATAGAAAATATGCCTCGGAGGTATTACATTGGAAACAGCGGTGTTTTTCCAGAGTTTTTCAGGTATTACTACATTAGTGACAGAAATTATCCCCCGGTGGTATTACAAGGGCTAGAAAAATTTTAACAAAACTTCAATATGTCTTTTTTGTTCTATAAGATAAAATTAATTTTTGGTGTCTATGTGGGAAACCCAGTAGCGTGCTATCGGAATGCTTCAAGGTAACAGAAGTCATAGAGACGTTGCTGAGGAACAGAAGTGTGATTAATATTTAAGGTCTTAAGAAACTGTTAATATTGCTGAACGTCATACAAGAATACCCAACTAGACTTTATTAATTTGCAGGCTTTGCTAGATCGCACTGTAACGGCATCACAATTACAAATGAGGCTTAGAAATAGACTACATGACGTAGGGTTAAATGCTCGAAGACCTGTGAGAGTATCTGTATTATCCAAAGGAAATGGCGCTTCTTGACTTCTGTGGATACAAGAAACACGCAAATTGGGTTAGACGTGACTGAGCTTCTACTTTGTTCACAGATGAGTCCCGATTTGGATTGGCACCATATACAAGGACAGGAATATGGAGACGATTGGCCACCATTCAGGAGGTTCATAAACAAAAAAGCACAAGGTGGCATCTGTCTTTTAGTGGAAAAACCAATCTCGATTGTCTGGAACAGCTTCTAAATGCAACAGACTACCGCGTTATTATTCTCTAACCTATTGTTGGACACTACTTTTTTATCAGTACTACATTTACTGGTTTAAAAACATTTGATGTACATTTTTTGTTACAGGCTTTCTTTATTTCTTTATATAATTACTTCTTCATGCAGATTATTTTTAAAAACAATCATTAATAATCAAATTATGGAACTGATAAGCCTTTAAACAGTAAATTTTTAAATATGCTAAACATAATTTAGTAAAAACAACGCAGCTTTCAATCAACAGATTTCTTAAACACACTGGCTGCACCATTAATGTTAACATTGTAAATAATAAATAAAATTAGGTAGTGTTAAATTTTCTCACAATTTGAAAGCCTTAATAATTATTGTTATACATTAATAAATAAATGATTTCTTGGATTTTTGCTTGATTAAGGAACATAAAGGTTAAAATATAAAAATCCCATATAGTTTACATGCAGTGTGCGAAGTAAGTATTTCGCACACTACTTCGCGCACGGTGTCATAGTAACAAAGAAAAATGAAAAAAAGGGTCACTTCGCATATTCTTGCCAATGCTCGAACCTTGTCAATTTTTGACGTTTGTAGAAAAAATATATTTAAACTTTAAGCTTTTACATTAATCGTAAGTAATAGCCACTAGTAACGGTTCCTCTTAACCTTCCCCTCTATATTAAGAATAAGAAACTGCTAAGAACCGAACGATATCCCGAGGGATTGTCCGCCGCTCCTGGTCGACGCTCTTACGACGCCCGGCGTCGGGATTTAGTCTAACAGAAGTCAGATCACTCGGAGCTGTTGTACGGTGGCTCACTAAACATGATGGATGTCGGAGGGTAACATTCAATCAAATCTCCCGAAATAATCTACGGAGTTTGATTTGATGGCAAGCCGGATAGTTGGTGGAATTCCGTATGGGGCAGGATCGAGGGGGGAAAGAAGGAACAGACGCAATTTCGGTACATTTCGGGCATATCTCTGATTGCCTTGCCACTGTATAGATGATGCCGAGAGGCTAATGGGATCTCTGGGGATGTAGAATTAGCAGAACGAGCAGGATATGTTTCACGATAAAAATGGAACTATAAATCTAATTGTATAAGGAATTAGACTATAATTTTAAAAATATTTGATGGTTATGTTGATTTAATTAAAAAAACTGTAACTAATAATAATTATTATTTTTATAGGTGTTTTTATGAACCCTAAAATGTTGATAAAATCTCAGGGCTAGGGTCTCTGGAAGAAAACCAAGGTTGAATTTGACCCACAATTGGATAAACCATCCACAATTTTCCAAGGATTTTGTTTGTGGTTTTTGTGTTATTCTTTCTTGTTGTTATTTTGAAATATAAAAAAAACTGTGATTTTAAGAACAAACTCAGTGTAATAAGTGAAAAAATGCCAAAACAACTAAATAGTCGCTGCAAAGAACTGGTAGCTTCTTTGATAAATTTTTTTGAAAGAGAACGAGACAATGGTGGCCCTTTCATACTTGTTGCTGCTGTTTGAGAGGTAGATAAGTAAAAAGTTTTAAACAGTATATTAGACAAAATATTATTTAAGTTAAAAAAAATACAAATGTTTTCACGATATCTTCAGTATATTGTGGATATAGTGAAAACATTAGTTATGGACATCCATCAAGTAACAGCCAATTCAATCAAAAACATTTTATTTTAGCGTGTGGCAGCTGCACTCAACCTCAGTATGGCTACAGTTTCCAGTATTTCAAAAACTGTGAAAGACCATGGAATATTAAAGTCGCCTCCAAAGAAACGTTAGTATCAATAAAAAGTAACTAATACCGATGTATTAAATACAAGTGGAATTCGAAATGTAATCTACAATATGTATAAAAAAAGTAAGCGTTTTTCCTTGAACACAGCTATTTAAATTCTTTTTAATTGTAAGACAAGAAAAAATAATATTATTTTTTTGTTCTCGAAGGTCTTTATCAAATTTATTAAAGGAAATTGGTCTCAAATGGAAAAAAGATTAACCAAGACGGGGGCTCATGCGGAGCTTCCTGATATTGCTGTAAAACGGGTTAGATTTTTAAGGAACTACATTAAAGAAAAAGAAGCAGGTCTATATAAATTTGTTTCTATCGATGAAACATGGATATTTCAAAATGGTAGCATAAACCGTTCATGGCAAAATAATGATAAAATGAGTGTCAAAACGACTAAAGTTAATGGTAAACTCTCCGGTTATTTTAGTATAATTAATAGTATATGTCTCTGTACCTATGTACCGGGTGTCCGAATAAGAACGGCTCTCGGCCATATATCAGTAACCATTGATAGTACAGCTTCGGGAAAAAAATTTTATGATAAAAATGGCCTCGAGAAACACCTGGAAATTATTTACAGACTCGTAGGTCTACCGCTAGAGGGCGTAATTTAATACTAAGAATTAAGAAATCAAAATTTTACAAAAATTGCCTTATTAAAGGGCATTTTTAATGCGATAATCAAATTCTACGAACAATTCTGCGTATTTTTGGTTTCAAAAGTTTTAGTCTATCTTTTCAAATATAAGGTGGGGAGAGTGGGAACATTATTTTAGAAAAAGGTCTGTAAGTCCGGTCCTGTTTAACCGATCTTTGCAAACTTGGTCTTGTTGATAACAGCTTTCTTCCACCAATATTATAGTTATCATTTCCAAACAACCTAATAAGTGACGTGCCCGCTAGAGGTCGAAACTTTTTTTCTTTTTTTAATCTAGTTCTCTTTGAAAAATATTAAATAGAAGCATGCAATTTTAACCATGAGTTATAAAATTAGACCTAGACCAAATTAGCAACAAAATGGTGAAAACGGCATGTCAATATCTTTTTCCTATCCCGAGATATCTTAAGAAACGTGTAAATTTTAAGTGTTTTCCTTTGAATACTCTGGTTATACTGAACGGGATTTAATAATTTTGGACTTCCAAAAATTGAATGTTCTTGTCCTCTTTATGATGTTTTTAAATATTTCAATATCACTGTTACTGTCACCGGTAAACGCCTGTAAGGTAGTTGAAATGGAAAAAATATAAAAATAGTAGTGGGCCATGGAAAACAAAGCAGGCAGACATGTGTCAAATTATTAAACAAAGTAAAGTAAAATTATTAAATGCCGTTCAGTATAACCAGAGTATTCTAATATTCAAAGGAAAATACTTAAAATTTACACGTTTCTTAAGATATCTCGGGATAGGAAAAAGATATTGACATGCGATTTTCACCATTTTATTACTAATTTGGTCTAATTTTATAATTCATGGTTAAAATTGCATGCTTCTATTTAATATTTTTCAAAGAGGACTAGATTAAAAAAAGAAAAAAAGTTTCGTCCTCTAGCGGGCACGTCACTTATTAGGTTGTTTGGAAATGATAACTATAATATTGGTGGAAGAAAGCTGTTATCAACAAGATCAAGTTTGCAAAGATCGGTTAAACAGGACCTTTTTCTAAAATAATGTTCCCACTCTCCCCCACCTTATATTTGAAAAGATAGACTAAAACTAAACCAAAAATACGCTGAATTGTTCGTAGAATTTGATTATCGCATTAAAAATGCCCTTTAATAAGGCAATTTTTGTAAAATTTTGATTTCTTAATTCTTAGTATTAAATTACGCCCTCTAGCGGTAGACCTACGAGTCTGTAAATAATTTCCAGGTGTTTCTCGAGGCCATTTTTATCATAAAATTTTTTTTTCCCGAAGCTGTACTATCAATGGTTACTGATATATGGCCGAGAGCCGTTCTTATTCGGACACCCGGTACATAGCAATTTTAAATGTTTTAGTTCAACAAAAAGTTTTATTTTTCGTAGATACATCATACTCCATGCAGGGAATGAAAATGGGTTTACTGATCACTAGTAGTGATGAATCTAATTATAGCGAATAAAATCAAATATTACTATACTCTTTATTTTCTTAAACCCATATACCCAAAAGAAAAAAAAATATAAAAATTATGTTGGTACTTTTTTTTATGTCACTTCAAATAAGTTGTTTTGAATAGTTTAATTCGAATCGATCTTTAAATCTTGTAAACTTATAAAATTCCGGCAACACTGCCTATACGTGTCGACGTAAAATTATGATGACGTGTATCAAATTATGTTTTGCACCGACTATATATGTCTAAATATTCCGACACAATTGTGGTCTTAACTACAACCTTAGACCTTACATGTCCAGATTTTTTTGACGTTTCATATTTGTCTATTTACAATCTGTAACACTTTTTGTACAATTTTCATCCATACGTTTCTCTTACAACAAGTTTTGTTAATACAATGTTAGACGAAGATGAAGTGAATACATTCAACGAGGAACAAATCGAGGAATTCCAGGTAGCGTTCGATCTATTCGACAGAGACAACGATGGCACTATAAATGTCCAACAGTTCATCTCCATCATGCGTACGTTTGCTCAAGAGCAATACGAGCTGGAATTGGAGGACATGTTTAAAGAAGCCGATCCCGATAACAACGGAACTATTAGTTTCACACAATTTATGAAGATAATGGAAAAAAACTTCAGCGAAGATAAAACCTCCGAAGGAATCATGAATGCGTTTCGAGTGTTCGATACTTTTCAAAAAGGAGTTATACCTGCCGAAGATCTGAGAGATTACATGATGACGTACGGTTAGTATTCCTTCACTTAAATATACATTTTTGGAATATGTAAATATCGTTTGTTAGGAGATAAACTAACGGAACAAGAATCCATCGTGTTTATAAAAATGGCAGATACTCGTAAAGACGGTAAGATTGTTTATAGCGAGTTTGTCAGCAAGATGGCTTCGGTTTTGGAGAAAAAACCCAAGTACAAACCGAGGTTTAAGGACGAGCCTAAAAAACCGAAATCATCTAAGAAGAAGAAGAAGTAGTTAGCTAGAATAGATACACTCAAACGTCCAAAATAAAACTTTTAATCAATTTAACTCTTTTATTATTAACATACCTACTCCAAGACTACATACTAAAGAATTTAAATCAAGGGAGTTAATACAGACCAAAATTATCAATATTTAATCTAACTATTGACAGGCGGACAAGATATGCTTTGCTATTTCATCATGTGCTTAGCACAATCTTCCTTTTAAAGTCACTGTATCTACTCAGGAATCTTCTTTCACAATTCGTCGGTTCTTCCAATCTACATCCAGCAGTTTTAGTTCCCTTCAAATGCCCTAGCTTTTTTTTATTATCAGCTTGAATAAGTAAGATTTACGGTACCCAGAGTGAGTCACTGGATGATCTACAAGCCAGGATCATGAATGAATGCTGTCAAATTACACCAGAAATCTTGAGTAATTTACGTAACATTTTCAGCAAAACTGCATGGTTATTATTTCCAGTATTTAATAAAATAATTACTAAAGTAAGTACTCTTCCACCTCATCTTCAAAATCTTCACCCTTTTTCGAAATCAAGGCATTGTGCTCACTCCCAGTAGAGTTGAAGTTACGGGGATGCAAAGAGTTGAAAGTAGTTTCCTCTAGAAAATAAGGTGATAAGTTTGCCTTGGACCACTTTGTATATAAAAATCATCAGTGATTCTAGAGAGTTTCATACTAAAGTAAAATTAAAAAAAAAGCGTTGTGTGTCATAGATTTCAATGCTGTCATTCGTCAGTGATAACAACATAATTTTTAAAAAATAAAAATATTTCATTTAAAATTTAGTTGAAAAATGAAGCAAATCATCCATATCTCGAATGTGACTCTTCTTAAATGAAGAAAGGAAAAACCAATGTCAATGTCACAAAATATTTATTGTTATATGAAATTGTTGTAAACAAAAGCGTCTAGTTTCGGCTTACAATACGGCCATCATTAGGCTACAAAGAAATAATACATTACATAGCTGATAGAGAAGCAATTTACAAAACAATCCTTACCTATTAAAGTTAAATACAATATAATGTTAAAGAACCATTCCAAAACGATTGCAAGCATTGCAGTTGAAGGTATGAAATTAAATTTAAGCACTTATACCAAATATAGTGACCACCGATGATCCAAACCAAGTTAAAGAACTTAAACCGAAGGACCCATATATTTTTCTCCACCTTCCTTTTTGATTGATCATTACTTAAATCTTTAATGTTTGTCTGACAGTTTCTTTTTCCACCACGGAATCTCTCATTTGGCATTGGTATTTAATTTGTTCTCACTTACACAACCTCGCCCTTTTTATATTTTTATATTCTTTTGTTTTCAAATTTTTATATACATTTATATTAACATTCACTGATTGGGGATTGCTACTCGATAGTTAGTTTGATGCCTTTGTTGTATTTGACATTATGTTGTACTAACTCTTTTCCTTAATTTAAGCTGGTTATCCATTGATTGTTTTTGCATCTTGTTTCCTGGATGATTGCAGTATTGTTGTTGATTTGTTCTTTTCCTTAACCATGTCGACAACATTTCCGTTGATCACAGATATTACTCTGGTTTTTTTCTTGTCCTGTGACTTCTCTTAACTTTACCTTCCATGTTGCTTGCCTATGTTCTATAAATCCACTATATCCGTGTCTATCGCTATTATTTGAGTTCACGTGCTCTTTGTAAGGAGTAAAAGAAATAGTTTTTAATTAATTTTGATACATTTCCTAATTTGGTTTTCCATAATTTTGTGGAATCCATTCCAATTTTCTTTTCTTTTGTGCTCTAGAAACCTTTCTCTGAGACACAAGAGGTATGTCTTTTGGTTTTTTATACCTGTTTTATACGGGTTATAAAAACCTTTTTTGTAATCGGTTTAACATTATTTCTAACTATATAGATCTTTCCTTTTTGGATAAATCTATATCAGGGGTTCTTCAACCCTCCAAACTTTTTACATAAATATCTACATTGCTCTTTCAATCTCATTCTACACCAACCCCTCTCCATTTTCTCCTTTTTTTTGTGTTTCGATGTCCAAAACATTTTCCAACTCATCTACAGTTCTTTAACTTGGTTTGGATCATCGGTGCTCGATCTTTAAAAAACTCATGGCTTAGCGATTCGTTTCTTAAACTTGAACTCGTATCATAACAGAAAGCCATATGAAATGCGTTGTTTAATGTACTGTTTTAGCACTCTATAGAAGCCTTAAAAATGTCACTTTAAGGCACTGAGTGCCTTAAAATCATTTTATCGCACTGAGTGCCTTAAAATGTTTATGGCACTACTGTCAGAAGTGAATTGTCAGATTTTGAAAGCAAACCTCAAAATATTTAGATTTTTATTACTTTATTTAAACGTTTGTAGAAAAAATATTGTATGATATATGTGTTAAAAGTACCTTTTAAGACACTTATGTGAATTGCAGAATTCGCTTGGCTCTTTCTACAAACCTTCACATGTGTGCCTTAAAAATGTACTTTTAACACTTATTTCATAAATAACTATTTTATAACTGGATTAAAAATACCTAAACAAAATAATTAAGGTCTTTAAAATGACACAAGACTACTAATTGAACTGATACAAATATGTCATCATCACTGACACCGCATCAATCGAATTCCGGAACTGTATATAATTATTCCTGTTCTATGGTATAATTATGAGTTCTCTGATTATTAAACTTCCAAATCCCAATTTTTCTTACTAGTTTTGATAAATGGCAACATCACAATTATGACGTGCAAAGCTTTTTGTTTTAATTTTACTGTATGTTGTTCTACTTTTACGCCTTGCATTACGAATTGGCAAATGTGTCGATAAGACATTTTCGTATCATAGACAGACAGACAGATAGCGACACCTGTCTCTAAAAACAACGCATAGCACTTAACCTTCCCCCACAGAAATGATATTAAGATCTTCCTACAACTTCTTTACTTGTTTCGATGACTGTGTTATCAGCGCGACGATCCACGACATTATTTCCATTTTTATTACTCCTCCAAAGAGAGATTGAAAAAGCTATCGCTTAAAGTTTCTCATTACTAAAACACGTTTCGATGGTTACGTTAATTTTTAAAATGGTCAACTTATCGCGAGACATTAAAAACTAAAAAACAGTCATTTAGAATAATGTTTTTGTCATTGCGGTTCAATCTCGGATCGAAACAAGATCGTTTTCAACTAACACCAACACTATCTTGCACAGCGATCGAAAGTGAACACATTTCGGTATCCATTGTTAGAATTCTTCTGGTATATGCGACATTCTTTCTTGCTATCCAACAAAACAAACAAAACCGGACATTTAATTAAGTAAATCATGGTCCAAGATCGTTAGTGTTTTGATATTTAAACCCTATTACCTTTTACATGATACTGCTCGATCATTGGTGTACACGTAATATATTTTTATAATCACCTGGATAAATTACTAGGAAAAAATATACTTACAATGCCCTGTTTTTGTCAAGAATATCCGAGGAATCTAAAATAAACATTCAAGCCATGGAAGATCAAGAGTTAGAAGTGATTAAAGAAATTGAAACTGATGATGAGAATAAAGAAGAAGGTTATCAACGCAGAAGATCCACAACAATTTCAAAACCTAAGAAAGCTGTATTTAGCTCGTTTCTCTATTTTTTTATGTCAAGCCATGTTTGACATTTCTCCTGGTCCAAGAACAGTTAAAGAAGCTTTATCAGGTCCTAATGCCCACCTATGGAAAAAACCTATGGAAGAGGAACTTGATGTACACATAACTATGGGTTTTAAGCAGTCAAAATATGACCCGTTTGTTGTAGATTACATTTTACTTTTCTCAGACGATGAAAAACAAGAAAACTGTACAAAATGTTGTGATAAAATAGTTTAAGATGAAAGATGTAGGTGAAGCACACTTTTGCCTTAGAATAAGAATAACCAGAAATAAAAAATAAAAAACAACCAGTCTAGATCAAGAGAATTATATACAAGATGTTCTAGAACGGTTTGGCATAACAAATTGCACTGATGTAGATACTCCTCTGGGTATACATCAGATACTTACGAATGCAGAAGAACCCAAAGCAGAAGAAGACTAGAAACGTATACTAAGTACTATACCAAGAGGAAATAGGAAGTGCACTACACCAGATATTGCATATACAGTGGGGGTGTTGTCTAGATTCAATGAGAATCCCGGAAAGATTTAATAGACAGCAGTCAAGCGCGTCCTTTGATACTTATAATCTACTGCAATCAGACGAGGATTTACGTGGCTATTGTGCCTCTGATTTTGCCAGTGAAAATCCACAGCAGGCTTCATATTTCTACTATTTGATGACGCTGTTAGCTGGATTTCAAAGAAACAAAATACGCAGTAATGTCGTCAACGACTGAAGCCAAATGTGTGGCTTTAAACTAGACAGCTCAAGAAGTTAAATTCTTGAAAAATTTGATCCAAGATCAGATGGGATTTGTTCAGATTTCTTGTGACAACAAAGGAGCAATAAAAATGTAAAAATGTTGCTAACCGTCCTAGAAGTAAAAATATCGACATTAAACACCACTTTGTCAGAAAAAAACAAGAACTCGGTGAGATTAAGGTGAGGAATATAGGAACAAAAAAAATTACTACCTACAGACAAATTAAAAAGAAGACTCCAAGAAAATGGGTCTGAACCTTACATAAAGTGGGGTGTTGTAAGAGCTTTGAACGTTTTTTATATTGAAAAAGTTTATCATACTGTACGGTAAATTGTCATTTCCCGGACTCGTTTGACTCCGGGAAATGGCACTTGCACTTTACAGTACTCTTCAATTCTCCCAATGTTGTTTGAAATAATAAGTGAATCAACATAAACTAAGCTTTTATTCTAGTTTTTGAAGATTAGCATTAATTGTACAACTGCTGTTGCCAGCAATATGTATTAATGGAGTTGTTGATGGATTTACAGTGTTTTCTGTAATCGCAGAAGACGTGTGGCTGTGATGTACCACTTCAACAAAAGTTTCGTCCTTTTGGATCATTCTTGCAATCTTGTTTTTGCCTTTAATCGATTCTTCTATATACTTTTCTGCAACTGAAGAACTCTTCTATCCACCATGCTATTTTAGAACTTTAAGGTTTGCTCCAGCATTGGCCAACAACGTTGAGGGTGTCCTCCTGAAGCAATGACTTGTATACTTCTCTGGTTGGTCTAGTTTTAAGAACTCAGCTATTTTCTTAGGTGCTCCGTCAACAGTATGTATATCAGCTCTTTAAGACAGACATTTTCCTTGTCTATAACTCACCAAAAGAGCTTTCAGGGAGACGTGTTGCCGTAAATTCATGTATTTTCTAAACACATCCAAATAGTGAACCTCATCACTGTTAATCACAGTGAAAGCTCGTCGAATATGCGTTTTTGTCTGGTTAATCTTAACTACTAGCTGAATACCCTTATCCTCCACATTACTAATTTTTAAATAATAGATCTCTTCCCTTCGGCAACCTCCAGCAGTAATGCTATCACTTTGAGTAATAGATATTCTTTATCTGGAGCGTCCCTCATGAAGCTTACAATTTGTTCCTTTGTCAGCACCTTCGATTGGTTTGGCTGATGGTTTACATTTTGTTTTTTTCAAAAAAGCTATCAACTTTGGGACACGTGATATGTTGACATTCTCATTAACCATAATCATTGATTTTACCATCGAGTATTTGGACCATAATGAAGAAGGGTTGAATGTTTTTGACTGAAAATTTAAACTGTTGAAAAGAATATTCTTTAAAAAAACTGTTCTTACCACATACAAAAAGTAAGCCAACATCACATTTTCATCAGCACTACTTTTCAAATTGTGTTGTTCACGCCAGTTGCAAAACAGCGCATATTCTTTTTCATATCTTTTCGCAGACTTAACTGGAATGATTTGCCCTATCGCTTCCGCAGTTTTCTCAGCAATTTCATCTAATTTCAGATCCATTTTCTCCGCAGATATTTCGTGTGTGCAGAAAAATTTAATATGTCTGCCTTTATTTACATTGTTACTTGGTAACCGCTGTTCATTTTTTATTTTTAAAAAGCAAATCAACCATGTTAAGAATAAATCAAGTAACATAATTTTTTCACAGCAGTCTACATGACTTCCTAATAAAATGATCAAATATGTTATTTCAGTTTCATATTTTATTGCGTTTAAAACCAAAAGCAGTATGAAAAAAATATAGTACGATACACGTCTGTGAAGTGATTATTACGGTACTCGATTAAGATATTCTTGATTCTTGTAACGTAAATAACTATTATTACATGTCAACTTGTCAATAAACGTCACTTACAAAGTTGATATTCATTTTCCCTTAGAAGTTATCCACTCTATTCTGCCAACAATAAGCCATAATGGACTAGTTTAGTAGGATCATATTAATCAAAATGATAGCAATATATATTTAGGATAAGATACCTATAGGTATTCATTTTGCAATTAATTTTTCTCATTTCGTAAAATTTAGCAATAAATAATTAGTAAGTTTTAAACGTAGCGCCAACTAATAACCAATAATGAAGTTTGTTTAAAAGTCAACGTTGTCACATTTTAGCTACGTTCGTTTCAAGTATTCTCAAAAAACTGGCGGCACAAAACACCGTGTTCTGTGACTAACTGATTGTAGCAGTTGACAAGATATATGACAGGAGAGAAAATCGTGTTTATCTGTAATAAACAAACAAGACCCCTATTCCTGACGGTGATAGAATAGAACAGCCAATAGAAAGTGGGCGCGGTTCTATTGAAAATGCCAACACGGTATTCTTGAAATTCGTTCTCTCACTGTACCGTTGCTCCCCGAGAGAACAATTACTTCTATTGGTTATTTTTGAAGGAACCGCTATCTCTCTTTTTAATGACAACAAATAAGAGAGAGATAAATTTCTCGGTTAATATTAAAGCATATCGACAACATCGCAAATTTTCTACCAATCTTATTGAAACACGTCACTTACCACTTGTGACGTATGTAACCATTAAATTTAAATTTTAAAAGCCGATTATGGCTAAAGGATTAATTTTATAAAAATTTTATTTGTACAGTTGAACCACTAAAAACCTATTTTACAAGATGCAAATATAAAAAAAAATCACTAAACTAGTCCATTAAATTTACTGTTTCACTTTTAATTTCTCAAAAGTAATTGCTGCTACATACTGTCCAAGATTACAAACCATTATTTATTCCTGCTCCTTTAATTCTACCAATATCTACGTACATGGTGACCGAAGAGATTTATCTGTAAACCGGGCATTTTTCAGTTCTCCTCACTTGCGCGTTTCATTCTATTTGAATATCTGGGATATCTCGTCAACTGGCAAGATTTATAGTTTTCTTGTAACTAGCCGTTTGATGGTTTAGGGTCATTTATTTGAGCAAACTTGCTGAGAAGATTTATTAGAGAGAACTTTGTATTTTCATCGACTGCTAGATGTATTGATTTACATTTTGGACGGATTTCTGGGGTTTTTGTCAAAATGCTTGTCTGCGAACATCGGAATTGACGTACGGTATTTGGCAGAGCGCGAGCGTATCAAACAGTCCATGCTATTAACATCTCGAAAATACATTTTTTTGGAATGTTTTGTATTTGTTCATATTTCTCCATCACTGTCAATTTGACGAAAAGTTTCTTTGTATAATATTCTTAGAAATATAAAATTTTATAAAACTTATGAAGAAAGTTTTCTTAATTTTTTTATGACTGAGGCCCACATTGAATGGGAGTGGAGGAAGTTCTTCCCGATATGCACTGAGGGATGCATTCTGGGATGGACAAGTTTGGAAAGAGTGTGTGTATATTTTTGGGATTGCAGCTAACATTAATTTAAAACTATTAATAAACGTATCTCCTAAATTATTTAAATTTAAAACATTTATTAAATTATTTAATTATTTACTTTTATTTCTTCAATGTAGGACAGATTAAGAAAAAATATAAGAAAATAGAAATAGTTGTTAAACCAATTCTGTTGCTAATAATATTCATCCAATTTTTTGGATTGTAGAACTATAAAATTCGATCTTACATTTTTTTAATAAAAACCGAACATAGGTATCCGACAAACGTAGTAAAAATTAGTATTCATACTCACAAATGTAGCTTGTTGTTAGCATAAACTCATCAGTCAAGTTGACGCAAGACAAGATAGTTCCGAAGAGACACACATTCACAGATGTAAGAGAAACGTGTTGAAAAAAAAACCTGTAAAAATATGAAGGCATTTTTTAGGAGCGTCGTCATCTGACGAATTTATTAGAGACACAGCTAAAAAAATATTTTTCCTTAGTTTCAAGATACGAGAAACGTGTGAATATTACTGGATACGTTTAAATAAAAATAATACCATAAATAAGATGTTGAGAAACAAAAAGAATCTTCTAGTTATTAAGCAATACGCAAAAGTGAGTGGATAGGTAATTTTCTAATAGAATAATTTCTATGTATGATATCTTAAAATTAAGAAATATTTTATTGGAAATCAGAGAAAATCAGAGAAATCAGAGTTTTCTATACATAATTTCATTAAAAACATCCCTCAAACTTTATGTGAATGGAAAAATATCAGATTATTTAATGCCCCACACAATAGAGTCCTTCAAGGATCTTTTTTTCACACCGTACGATTTCCCGGACTCGTTTGACGGGAAATGGCACTTTACGGTACACTTATACTTTACAGTACTCTTCAATTCTCCCAATGTTGTTTGAAATAATAAGTGAATCAACATAAACTAAGCTTTTATTCTAGTTTTTGAAGATTGACATTACTTGTACACCTGCTGTTGCCAGCAATATGTATTGATGGAGTTGTTGATGGATTTACAATGTTTTCTGTAATCGCGGAAGACCTGTGGCTGTGATGAAGCACTTCAACAAAAGTTTCAACCCTTTGGATAATTCTTGCAATCTTGTTTTTGCCTTCAATCGATTCTTCCATATACTTTTCTGCAACTGAAGAACTCTTCCATCCACCGTGCTGTTTTAGAACTCCAGCATTGGCCAACAACGTTGAGGATGTCCTCCTGAAGCAATGACCTGTATACTTTTCTGGTTGGTCTAGTTTTAAGAACTCAGCTATTTTCTGCTCCGCCAACAGTATGTATACTTTGAGACAAACATTTTCCTTGTCTATAACCCACCAAAAGAGCTTTCAGGGAGACGTGTTGCCGTAAATTCATGTATTTTCTAAACACATCCAAATAGTGAACCTCATCATTTTTAATCACAGTGAAAGCTCGTCGAATATGCGTTTTTGTCTGGTTAATCTTAACTACTAGCTATGTACCCTTATCCTTCACATCACTAATTTCTAAATAATAGATCTCTTCCCTTCGGCAACCTCCAGCAACTCCAAGTAATGCTATCACTTTGAGTAATAGATATTCTTTATCTGGAGCGTCCCTCATGAAGCTTTCAATTTGTTCCTTTGTCAGCACCTTCGACTGGTTTGGCTGATGGTCTACATTTTGTTTTCTCAAAAAAGCTATATCAACTTTGGGGAATTTGATATGTTGACATTCTCATTAACCATAATCGTTGATTTTACCATCGAGTGTTTGGACCATAATGAAGAAGGGTTGAATGTTTTTGACTAAAAATTTAAACTGTTGAAAAGAATATTCCTTAAAAAAACTGTTCTTACCACATCCAAAAAGAAAGCCAATATGACATTTTCATCACCACTACTTCTCAAATTGTGTTGTTCACGCCAGTTGCAAAACAGCGCATATTCTTTTCCATATCTTTTCGCAGACTTTACTGGAATGATTTGCACTATCGCTTCCGCAGTTTTCTTAGCAATTTCATCTAATTTCAGATCCATTTTCTCCGCAAATATTTCGTGTGTGCAGAAAAATTTAATATGTCTGCCTTTATTTACATTGTTACTTGGTAACCGCTGTTCATTTTTTATTTATAAAGCAAATCAACCATGTTAAGAATAAATCAAGTAACATAATTTTTTCACAGCAGTCTACATGACTTTCTAATAAAATAATCAAATATGTCATTTTAGTTTCATATTTTATTGTGTTTAAAACCAAAGGCAGTATGAAAAAAAATATAGTACGATACACGTCCGTGAAGTGATTATTACGGTACTCGATTAGATATTCTTGACTCGGCTCCTTCGTCGCCTCGTCCATAAACATCTATCTCGTACCGTAATAAGTCACTTTCCGGACTTGTAACGTAAATAACAATTACTCCATTTCTGCTCTCCATGAATACATTGCAAGAAATAAGTTGTGGACTATAAAATAAAAAATCTCTAATCGTTGAAAGGATAGAGATTGTATCTGGAGAAGGCCAACAAAGTTAAGTGGACTAAGATGTTTAAAATCATGAGGAAAGCCAGCTTCAAATGTAAAGACAAAAGAATTATTCGACCTCTGCATAATGATGAGATGGCCGTTATCAGATGCGGTGATTTAGAGGAAGAAGCTAGAGTAATAAGAGCTGGTGTGATACAGTGATGCTCCTTATATCCTGCTCCATTCAACCTTTAAATACAATATATGCAATAGAAGAATTGAGAGAAGCCTTTGATAATACTACAGACATAAGAATACAAAGAGAAAATATAGGCTAGGAAGAGCGAATAGTGAAAAACCAACAAGGTAAAGACCAAACTAACGGTAGTAAGTACTGATGAGAATAAGACTGCTGGCGTCCAACTAAATAACACTACTCTTAACAACTTTAAAGTTTTTCCATAACTGGGAAGCATAATTACTTCTGATGGAAAAGGGGCGTCGCAGAATCAAGCAACATAAGTCTAGGGCTGCTAAAGACATTAGAATGTAGCATTCCACTGTATGGCTGTGAGACCTGGTGTATATTAGTGAAACAGAAAGACCACAACAAATTAGAAGCCTTTGAGATGTGGTGCTACATCCGTATATGTTACGTATATCAAAACCATATCACAAATGAACAAGTGCTAAATCGAATAAACGAAACAGACTCTAAGCCACGAAAAGCTTGTCAGTAACATCATCGAGGGAACAATTAAGTGAATAAATCGATGTGGAAGACCACGTAAGGAATTCATAGAGAAATTAATGGACCACTATGGAATTAAAAACTACGTCCAGATGAAGAGAGCTTGCCAGCATCACCGGGGTTGCAAAGATCGCTGACACTCATTGCTGCCAACCGGTCATAATCCGACTGTAACCTAAGAAGAAGCTATTTTCTCCCCCGCAAACATTTTTATTGTTTTTTTGCCTAAATATTTTTCTCGAAACTATTATTATTAATATTATTAGTTCTATTGTATGGCGTTTGCATCAATCGAAACAATTCTTTTATTTTCCCTTCGGCGAAACAAATACTTTTTTCGCTTATGCAAATTTGAACGAAAAGACAAAGCGCGTATCGTTTGGGCCATCCTTTACCGGCCAATCTTCGATAAATCTTCCCGGCTTCCTCCGAAAAGAGTAAACGACGTTCGGTCGACATACGTCACTCGCGTTCAGCGTTGGTAATTAAACGGCTTGCCTTTGGATTCTTCGTTTGGCCGCTAACGGGCCGGCACTCTCGCCATATTTGGTCACCGTAAATCAACTAGCGCGACCGCAAGAAAGGAGTAGATCCTATCTGCATCGCGAGATGTGCTTGCTCGCCATCATTCACTAATTAAATCGGGAAAAGAACAACTTTCCCTGTTGTTTTGATAATGCTACGTTTGCGTCTTGAACTGACAGTCGAAAGTAGCAACGATTTAAAAAAAAATTCTGATAATAGCCGTAAAATCTCCACTTTTTATTCGAAAAATAGGTTTCTAAAATGCAATTACAGCTGTTTCGCTAAAATTAGCAACAAAGTTATATTTTGTTTGTTTGTAGCTAGGTACCAAGTTTTGAAGTGTCAACTGTCATTTTAAAATGTAAATGTCAATTTTAACTGTCAAATGTGATAAAATAACTGCGTGCCGAGCGAAGCGAGGTTCGCAGCACAATTTTAACTGTCAACTGTCATTTTTAGCTGCAAAATTGTCAAATGTTAAGCTTATTTAAACTAATTTAAGCTAACCCAAGCTATTTTAGTATAACCCAAGCTATTTTAGTCTAACCCAAGCTAATTTAGTCTAACCCAAGATAATTTAGTCTAACCCAAGATAATTTAGTCTAACCCAAGCTATTTTAGTCTAACCTAAGATAACTTAAACTAACCTAACCTAACCTAATTTCAACTGTCAATTTATATTGATTTTTAATAATCTTTTTTCGGCAATTTACCTTTTTTGTTAAATATTTACACTTTTTTTAAATTACTTGATCATGAAAATAAATTATTCAAACCGACAACAGTGCTTTTTAAATTACATATAGGAGTACACTTTATAATGAAAGTGTAATATTCAACTAGTAACAATATTAAAGCTTGGATATTATTAGCCCTAGAAGATTATCGTGGACATATTTCCCTCTAAGATCATGCTGATCTTTACAATAGTTTCATATATTTATGTTACAATAATGTCTTATCTATGTATAAAATGAATTCATCAATCAAAGTAAACAGTTTAATAGTGGAGAACTTCCAAGAATAGAAATTAATCTACGATTCTATAAATGTTTCAAATTATTTAAAACAAAAATAATGTATAATTTTAAACCGTAAATATTGCGGTATATCAACCGGCGGCGTTTTAATATCTTTTCTCATTATTTAAATTTCAATAGAAACCCAAGAATGGCCTATGGGGTACACATAAACGTAAGTCTAATTACTGTACAGCGTAGTCAAAACGAGCCCTAATGAATTTATAGTTATCATCATCGTTGTCTCTGCATCCGTTGGACCGGGCATTAAGTCCCTCCGAATTGCTCTTCGGGAGCGTAAAGCGAATTTTCTTAATTATAATTACACCTGAGAGACGATTAAAGCGTGAACTCTGCTTTTTGAGACACAAATTACGACAAAAAGGGAAACATCTAATTGTTTCAGTATATGGGGTAATTACTATTTACGCTGGAGAGTCTGCACAATGCATATCTTATCTCACCGAAAAAGAAAAAGATGTGTCTTGGTTTTGGTTAGGTCCATTTTAATATTTACCAGAGTTACGGATCATTTTTTAGTTAACTTATATTTTCAACATAATACCTATATTAAATAATAAGTATTATATATGGTGTTTGAGTATAAAAAATGGAAGATTCAGGATACAAATGGGAAACTCAAAATCCTACCTAGAAACAACAAAAGCTGGGGTACCTCAAGGAGCTTTCCTATCATCGATACACGCCAGACATTCCAAAGATCGACAATACAATAAGGGCTCTCTACGAATTTGACACGACTGTCGTCACAAGAATCCCTAGACCAAAGATGATGACTAAAAGACCCCAACAGGTGTTGGACCAAATAGACGAATGGAAAATCCACATACACAAAGATCAAATACAAATAAGGGAAAAAACTCAAGAAAACATCAATATATGAGGAGATATATTAAAGAGTTTCAAAAGAAAAGCAAAGCCAAATACTTAGGAGTGTTACCAAACCAAGGAATTACCTTCGATGAACATATCGCAAAAAAGGCACAACAGGCAATAGGAAGAAAAGCTGGACTCATGAAGAAAAAACAAACTAGTGCTGAAGAAAAAGCTACACCTAATAAAAGCAATTATTCAGCTGATGACGTTGTACGCCTCAGTAGCCTGGGAAGAAGATACAAACACAACAGAACAACAGCCTGACATGGAGTACATACCCCAGAAGAGGATCCACCTGTTCATTCCTAGGAAGATGTGCAGGTTCTTATAAAGAGACAGCTATAGCAAGTGAATTGACTTCCTAAGGTCACCTTTAGCCACAGTTCGTCGACTAAGAGTTAACTTTCTAACAGGTCGGCTGAAAAGTCCCCGGTCTGACCTATAGATGACGACACTAGAATTAAATGCATTTCAGTTTTAGATAGTATCAACCTTCAAAAGATTCGTGTAAAAATTTGACAGCTGTCGGACTATTAGTTTGTGAGATATTGCATTTTTAGTGAAGCAACTTTTGTTATTTTCAAAAAGATGAAAAAAAAAAGAATTTCGTGTGCTTATTAAATATTGTTATTTGAAAGGAAAAAATACAGTTGAAGCAAAAGCTTGGCTTGATAATGAGTTTCCGGACTCTGCGCCAGGAAAATCAACAATCATTGACTGGTACGCAAAATTCAAGCGTGGTGAAATGAGCACCGAAGACGGTGAACGCAGTGGACGCCCAAAAGAGGTGGTTACCGACGAAAATATCAAAAAAATCCACAAAATGATTTTGAGTGACCGTAAAGTGAATATGATCGAGATAGCTGACACTCTAAAGATATCTAAGGAACGTGTTGGACATATCGTTCACGAATATTTGGATATGCGGAAGCTCTGTGCGAAATGGGTGCCGCACGTGCTCACAATCGACCAAAAACAGCAACGAATTGATGATTCTGAGAAGTGTTTGCAGCTGTTAAGTCGTAATAAACCCGATTTTGTGACTATGGAACTTGGCTCCATCACTACACGCCTGAGTCCAATCGACAGTCAGCTGAGTGGACTACGGTCGGTGAACCGCCACCAAAGCGTGGAAAGACTCAACAGTCAGCTGGCAAAGTTATGGCCTCAGTTTTTTGGGATACACACGGTATATTGTTCATCGACTATTTGGAAAAGGGAAAAACAATCAACAGCGACTATTACTGTGCATTATTGGAGCGATTGAAGACCGAAATCGCGAAAAAACGGCCCCATATGAAGAAGAAAAAAGTGTTGTTTCATCAAGACAATGCACCGTGTCACAAATCATCGAAAACGATGGCAAAATTGCATGAATTGGGCTTCGAATTGCTTTCTCACCCACCGTATTCTCCAGATCTAGCCCCCAGCGACTTTTTCCTTTTCTCTGACCTGAAGAGAATGCTCGCGGGAAAAAAATTTGGCTCTGATACTGAGGTAATCGCCGAAACTGAAGCCTATTTTGAGGACAAACCGAAGGAGGACTACAAAAATGGTATCGAAAAGTTGGAAGGTCGCTATAATCGCTGTATCGCCCTTGAAGGCAACTATGTTGAATAAAAAAAATGAATTTTGTCAAAATATTGTGTTTTACTATGGTAGACCGGGGACTTTTCAGCCGACCTTATAGATGCAGAGAAAAACACAATTGACAACGTCAAAAAAACTGACAGACTAGAGGATATAGATGCACAGCACCATCCCGAAACAAGAAGAGCATACCTGGAATTTATTTCTAAATTACGATAGAAGAAAGGATCAGCGGGAGCCCGAGAATTAATGGATGAGATATGGGATGGATGGAAATTCCTCCCGGAATGCATTGCTCCTTGAAGAAGTTGTTCTGGGAGGGACAGGTTAGGAATGAATCTGTGTGTTTGATAAAGCAGTGTTTCGTCTCTTGGAGACATTCTCTTTCTAACCAAATTGTCTTTAAAATTAATTTCTTTTTTAATATCTAACGCATATCGCATATTACTTGATTTCATTTAAATTGATTGTACTACTTTTTGGAAGTCCATCTTATAATAAAAAACTCTTCGTTTTAACAAAATCTGACGCTGCTAATTCTAGCGAAACGGCTAAAAAAGCAATTTTTTAAATAAATAGTGGAAGTTTTGTGAAAACGAAGAGTTGCCTTTCCCTAAATATTTTTATCACAGTGTGATTAATTAAGAATGGGCAATCTGCGATACTATTTACCAAAATATGGCTCCACAACAGTATATGCTTAGTTTTTTTTTTCTCTGTGAATTCTGTAAAATTGTTTGTATTACCTGGACAATGTTCTGGAATGTGTACATAGTTACGAATACGTAACTAGCAAACTCCGAGCTATTAATACATAGTTCTATCTAACCGAGAATATTTCCGTAAAAATAAACATGGCTATTTTGTTGCATTACATATTCATAGTTCTTTCGTCAAGGAGTGCTAAACAAAATTGTATGCCGTACAGTATGGCACAGTAATGTTATTTAATTTCAGTAAAATGTAAATAAATCTGGAGAGATATCGTGACATTTTAAAATATACTGTGAACAGATATGTGTTGTTTGTTGGTTTTCATTAACAGGGACCCCAAAACAATTCAAACACCGTCAAAAGTTGAAATTCAAAGTTTACAAGCTAAATATTTTCAACTAGATTTTTTCTACTAAATAGCAATAGACAAAACATAATTATTAAATATGTGTTATAGACTAGTTTTAACTGCATAGCAACGGCACGTTTCATATTGACAATAATACGTAATATCTCAGCGATAAAATTATGACAGAACACCAAGCGAAGGCAGCTTCAAAGTTGTCCAGAAAAAAGAAAACTCAGTTCAAAAGCATTATTCACTGAAGAAATATTAAAAATGATCAAAAGCTACGACGAAGAAACCCCCGATGGAGCACAAAAAAAGTTTTTTTCACCTTTGCTCATTTGAACTTGCTTGGAGGGGCAAAAAGGCCGTAAACTACAAGATTAACTTTTTCCAGAAGGAAATTGATATTATGGGAAAATTTACGGGTCGAATTGAATACAACAGCATTTTTTCGAAAACAACTCAAGGCGGGTCAAAAAGTTTGGCAAGCAGCAAATGGTTGGTAAGAAATTCATCAAACGAAAATTTATGCCCTAGTTAGACTATTCTTGAAATTAATGGAAAAAAGAGGATCAAAGATTTTATCAGACAGACTCTTTCTTACCGTTCACCCCAATTGGAAGAATGGATCTTGGTTTAAAAACTGTCCACTTGGAATAAACACCGTCTCTAAGTGGTCAAAAATGTCAGCTGGAAAAATTGGAACAGACACAAAAATCATAAAATAACAAACCATTCTCATCGATCTTCAGCTGTTACAGCCTTGTTTAAGCAAGGTGTTGCTGAACATGGGTTAATTCAAATAACGGCTCACTCAAATGCAAGCTCGTTAAAACCTTTATCAGCAGCTGGATTCCAGTCACCACGAGAAGTTGATCGAGAATCTCAGGACAACAAATAAAGCTGGACCTTCGAGTTTCCAAATGTTACATTTAATATTGTTAACAAAATATTATGTTTCGCTGATATTGTCTTGTTTTACTCGTGAAATAGTCTTGTCGAATACCATTCCAGAGAAAAATTTTTCCCGGCCAAATTTTCTTCTGGTTTTATTCAAATTTGTTCCTTTTTGGCAATTTTTGCTGATGAAACTCGACAAACGTCTCGTGATTTTGTCAAAATTTCATTCGCGTAAATTGCCAAGCAACAAACTTTCATACCAGCAAAATTTTCTCTCTTACGATATTATATACGACACTAACTATATTATTATTTATAAACAACTGCTGATATTATTAATTTGCGATGTTAAAGTATCTTGTAACACATTTATGGCAGTAAATATCTAATTCTTGAATTGAAGAGAACGATGGTGCTAGTTATTGGTATTATTCTTTTAGCAACATCCTTTTTATATGAAAGAGGTTGTTCCATGTAACCCTCACCTACTACTGTAGACCTTTGTGCTACTTAATATACGTTATATTTGCTCTTGATTCTGGTAGCCTTCTGCAGCAGTGAATTGTATTTTACTTTACTTCCTGTAGGTTCAGAAACTTAGGAATGCTAGAGGATATTTTTGTAAACGTTTTTATACCAACTGGGTTAGTAGAGGATTTATAATTTGAGTATTTCAGAAAAAATGATAAATAATAACAAAAGTGCAACGTATTTTTTAAAATGGTCACTGTTGCAAAGCTGCAAGTTGTAACAGTTCCAGAATTTGATGCAGCCACACCATAAAGAAACTCAGGTCTTTGGAAATGAAATAGATCAAGATTTTACTCTAACTGAAAGGTGTTTTTGCGAATCGATAACAGAAAACAGAAAAGAAAGGAAGTCAAAGTGGAAAAAGTGGTAGATACTTGAAAGAAACAAAAAGGTTTGGTTTTTTCCGTATACTCCAAGAGACAGTGTTGGACTCACCCTTGAAAGGATGCCTACCAACCAAACCCGTTTCAAAAACTTGCCTTTACCCGCGTCTTCGAGTCCCCGCCTCAACATCCTTCTCCGTTCTTTGTTACATTCCTTCCACAGCTCCTTTATTTCTCCATTCCACCAGTAATTAGCCCTCCATGCACGCCTGTTGTCACCCTTTCCCTCTTTTTTACAACTCATTACTTCATACAACTGATTTACGTCCTGTCCGAGTCCCCTTTCTATCTCCTTTCTTGCTTTCTTTCTCATACTCTCCATTTCAGCCTTTGTCCAACTTCTCCTTTTCTCTTCTGGCACCCCAATCTTCATGTTCCTTATATCCGTCTCTACGTACCTGTGTAAACTCAAACTATTCTCTTCTTCTATCACTCTCCAGCTACTCACTATTTTTCCCCCCATCTCTTTAAACCGTCTAAACAGTACTCGGCGTCTTTCTCTGCAAAATAGTTACGAAGGTGATGGCTTCCTCATTCGATGAAAACCTCTGTCCTCCTAGCGCAACTTTTAGCTTAGGAAACAATAAAAAGTCGCTTGAGGCTAGATCTGGTGAGTAAGGAGGGTGGTCAAGCAGTTCAAACCGTAATTCGTGGATTTTCGCCATGGCAACCGCTGAGGTTTGAGATGGCGCATTGTCTTGGTGAAACAAAATTCTTTTTTTTCTGCAAATGTGGCCGTTTTTCTGTAATTTTTGCCTTCAGCTTGTCAAGTAATGATGCGTAGTATGCTCCTGTAATGGTTTTTCCTTTTTGAAGATAATCGATTAAGATAACTCCATGACTATCCCAGGAAACAGTTGCCATTACTTTCCCAGCCGAAGGAACAACCTTTGCTTTTTTGGAGCCGATTCCCCCTTCGCAGTCCATTGTTTTGACTGTAGTTTTGTTTCTGGAGTATAATGGTGTATCCAAGTTTCATCTACAGTAATTAATTGGCGCCAAAACTATGATTTATTGCGCCTAAACTGCGCCAACAGAGAGTTGGAAATGTTCATTCGAACACGTTTTTGGTCCAAAGTAAGCAAACGCACCCAACTCGAGGACAGCTATCTCCTGCCTAAATCGTGATTCAATAATGTGACAAACACGTTCTTTGGACATGTTTATAGCTTCTGCTATCTCTCTAATTTTAATTCGACGGTTGTCTACCACCATTTGGTGATCTTGAGCGTTATTATCGTCAGTGGTTGCAGTTTTTGGACGTACCGAACGTTCATCGTCACCCAAGCTGGTACGGCCACGTTTAAAATCAGCAGCCCAAAATTTCACGGTGGTAAATAATGGTGCAGAGTCTCCGTACACAGCGTCCAACTCGTCTTTGATTTGCGTAGGCGTATTGCCTTTCAAAAACAAATATTTAATGACAGCTCGATACTGGATTTTTTCCATTTTCATAAAAACACTCACATCGACTCACTCAAATGATTGTCAAACAACAACTGCGTGTCCAAAATGGCTGAAATTTTAGTGGGTACCTTTCAAAGCATGCGCAAACACATTCCCCACCTTTTGTTTACGAGTGCTGCCATCTTCATGTTGAGGTCGGAGACTTTTCAAACAACCTTCTTGGCGTTGAAGACCATAGACCTTGAACTATCTTCAAGAGAAACCTTCAAGTATTTATCGATGGACTTCCTAATGATTCATCCAAACGTTTTGGTATCGCTGGTGTTGACACAATGGGACGCCACCAGGACGTGTAACAAATACAAATCGACGCCGACGTCTGTGGAGCAGCGCGTGCATCGTGTAAAGCATCGCCTGGATGCCATGTTTATTTGTTCACCCACTATGGTAGTTTACTTTTCATCGAGACTCGAGCAATAAATCGTTTGACGCTATGGCCCTTTACTTAATTTACTTGTTTATATTTAGACGACACCGATCATTTCTAGTGAGAATATTTTAGACGTCTGGAACGGTAGAATGATGATCTAATAGCAGATAAAAGTTTTATGATCTTCACGTTTAGGTAATAGAAAAAAAATAATAGGTATTTAAGTTCTGTAAAGTGGACTTTTAAACTCGATTACACAATGCCCAATTATTAATAATTTTCTATTTATACAGTGCGTCCATAAAGTAATGCATAAATTCATTATTGGCTGAATGAACAATAAAATTAGAAATTCCCGAAACAGGTCGATGTTTGATTCTAATTTATTATTTACACTTTCGTGTAATATCTTCACCACCATTTTTTTTAAATGGAAGCCCCCCTTTTTTTCAATTTCCAAATTGGCTCTGCCGAGCTGATTCCAAAAATGCATAATAATAATATGTTGCTTCAATATACATTTCAGATTTTTTTCATTGACTTTAGGAAATTATTTAAACTTTGGGCGATTCAATATATAATTTATCCCAAACAGTTTTTATTGTTTGTTATTTCAAGTAAAAAATCTTTATTACACTGATAGATCTGCCTGAAAATGAGTAGTAAAATAAATCTTTTTATATATTAAATACACCCCTGTAGTTGTTTAATGGTTTACTAAGTAATAAAGAAGATTTTTTGGAGAAAAACCCTAAACAAAAAATAAATAACTCCACTCGTGGCAATTCCCTATAGGAAAACAATAAAATTAACGACTCATGACACGCTAGATGGCAAGAAAACCATCTATCGACCAAGAACAGTTGACAGATTTACAGAGCTACAATTTATAGGGTGTCACTTTACATTATGTGGTTTAACTTGAAGACAATTTCAGATGCTGCTACGGAAAATTGGGTTTTACAAGAATATCACAACGTGATTAAGTAACGGAATATTCGGGCTAGATACAAGACAGCACGAAAATTTCATTCGCAGAAATATCGTAATCAATTTAAAGTTTTAAATAAATTGTTCTACAAGAGTTTTTAAGAATTTGACTTTATACAGCAGTCTCTGACCAAAAATCTGAAAATTTTATAAGAAAATTCGAAAATAAACACAGGTTTATTTTAACGAGTTAACCCAAGTTGGCAAAATTTACAAACCACTTACTCTATGGACGTTTCAGGAAAATGATCAAAGTCAGGGAGGCTTTTGTAGTTCGTAGAAAACAAAATAATAATGTGGAATGGCAGAATTGTGATACCAACAACTCTTCAAAGAAAAACATGAAAAACTCTTCAGAGGAGACATTCAGGGATATGTTCTATGAGAGCATTATCAAGATATTACGTTTAGTAGAAGATCTGACAGTTGAATCCACTAAAACAGACGATACATATCATGAATTAGTTCACAGTCCATAACCAAAAACAACGTCCGTACAGAATGCTGGAATGGAACTATCAAGAGCATCAACATCACCAATTAAAGAAGAATATTAGCATATAAATCTCGAAGTCAACCCACTTGCTACAACTTGTATCATCTTCATTTAAATTATGGATAACCTCTACAAATTAAAAAGACTTTAGCGAAGTTTCAGAGGGACAAGCTGGTCGACGTCAACGACTGCTTTATTGAAGAAAAATGTTGTCACTTAAAGCACTTATGTATATACAGTGCTTTTCAGATCAAAGTATCCACCTTTAATAACTTTTTCTGAAATCGCTTGGAAATGGCTATGTTTTCGGATCAATTTCTAACCCCAAAGTACGCTAATCTGGTACAATAAATATTCCGTTGCTAACCAACGAACATTCCCGTACTGTACGAGAAAAATATTCCCGGCCTAGGCCTAGAAAAATCTGTCTCCCTTGCTACATATTTTCTATAAAAGGGTATATATGTCTCATTTATTACAAAAGACCTTGGTTTATTAGTTTTATCTTCTATCTTCTATCTTCAATCTTCTACGTCGTTCAATGATTAATCAAGGTTTCAACATACTCAAGGCTCAAAACTTTTGATTTTTTGGGTTTGTAGTTGTCACTTTGACGTTTTAGGAAAGCACACAATTTTAAATAGAAAATTACAATATTGAATGTGATTTCAGAAAAAATAGTATGGTCTCGGCTTTGCCCCAGCTAAGAGTTAAACAACTATCTGTATACTTTGTGAAAGTAAAAAAAAATGGAAGCTATTTTGAGTTATGTTCTTTAAAATGGTGCCGCATATTGGGGTTTTAATATTTTCCAAAAATCTTGGTTGATCTATAGATAAAAATGCTATATTTTTAATATAATTTCGCTGCTAAAAAATGCAAAAACAAACTTAAAAAAATTAAAAAGCCTCAAAAAAACGGTGGTTCCGCTGATTGACACCCTTGGTACTTGCATTTGATGTAATTTAATTACTTAATACCTTATAAATAAAGTTCTACAAACTGATAATGACCGACTACTCGTTATCTACCTAAAAAATTGTAATAAAAAACATCTATTATCCATTGTTTATTTCATTTTATTGTTAACATTATTCGAAACGTGGACTTTTCCTTAACAAACATTAAAATAGTACTATTTTCTGGTTTGGGAAACCGGGATCTAAAAAAGAAATATTGATATTTACGCAAAATTATTTAGAAAAAGTTTGGTCCAGGAAATATAAGGGTGACTTGTTTAAATTAAGATAAGAAAATTTCAGAAAAGGTAGAGACTTAACCAAGAGAATAAAAAATATATACATAATTTATAAAAAAAAACCTCCAAAATTCGTTTTACCAGATATTGAGGATAAATATATTCAACTATGTCCATTGCTCATTCTAATTCATATGCTTTCTAGACAATAGAGCAGAAAAAACATAATCATTGGATCAAGAAAGATTGTAATGTAATTCGAAATTTACAAGTAGCATTAAAAAAAGGTTTAGAGGTATTAAAAAACAGCTTTGTAAAAATTGTTGCACATACCTTAGAAACTAAATCAGCAAACTTACAAAACTATCAGCTCATCTGTAACAAATAAATACAATTAGTAAATCAATTTGTACATTCAAAGATGTTAATTAAGCTAACAGAATGAACAATACACGTATAAGTGAACATTAAAACCTGGCAGGGATCCAGTTTTGCAATGTATATAGTTTTACCTCAGCCACGGCTACAGATGGAGATCCCAATGTATTATTTGCCTGGTTATGTACAAGATTTAAAAAAATACACTTGCAGATGAAACGGAAAAAAAATTTGTAGCCGAGTTGAAATGGGAATATCTATCGTGGAACAAAATACACAGATGGAAACGGTACATTGATATTTTTAATATCACCAAAGCAAGGTGATATGTTTTTGAGGAAAATTTGGTTTGAATACATACCAATCTTGTCGAGCAGACACAGTACGGGAATACACCACCTACTCCGGAATATGCCGGCCATTTTATAGGCGAGCATTCGTAATAATATGGTGGACATTCAGGAGGTGGGCAAACGCAACAACTTGGAGGTACTCCACCACAGCATGGTCCGCAGCAAGGTCCGCAACAACTCATGATGTTTTTTTTTATAAGAAATGTTTCACTAGAATTTTGAAGTTATCCAAACAGACATTTATATTTTGAAATGTGTAGATGTTGCTATGGAAATAATACTCCTGTGTCAACTTATTAGAACCATAGGATAAAATCATAGAATAGGATCAAAGTTAAGAGAGGATAATGCGTAAAATATAACCTAAAAAACTGTTTTATTAGTGTGGATTTTTCAGGTAAGGGACATTTACGTCAAGAGGAGAATTACGTCATTTTATGTAATTTTGTATATCCAAAATACTCCTATATGGACAGTTTCTCTCTCGCAGGTAACCTTCAGTCAGTTCTGCGCATATTTGCTGCGCATGTAGCAAAACACACAAAAATTCAATTGGGTAAATGTGTTTTCGGGATTTCTCAAGCATGCGATGTATAAATAAAATCTACCAAGGCAAGATAAACAGATTTATTGTCGGCACCATAGTGTATTAATGTTCTTTACCGTATCGACTGTACATATAGTAGAAAAAATTTACCTTTACCTTGACGTCATACCTACAAACCTCGCAAAATGAATCGGAGTCAAAAAAAGCTACTGTTACTTTGTCTTGTGCTTGTGGTGTCGTGTTTGAAGTTAATTTTGTATACTTACAGTAAAATAAAAATATCAAGAGGTTTTGAAAAAAAACTGATTTTATAGAATTTATTTGAATGCAAATGATAAAAAGTTTTGAATAAAAAATAAAATAATGACAGTTGTCATAAGAGGTCAAAATACAATCTTATTTAAACGTTTTTGTCGCTATCTCTTTTCAACATTCAAAGGTCATAATTAGAGTTGAAAAGAACGTATGTTATTGCTTGATAGACAAGTGTGCAAAGTTGTTTGATGTATTTCTACTGGCAGTAGAAGAGGGTGAGGTAGGTATTATATAAAGTTTGTGATTACCACTTGCTGTTAGTGACGTCAGGGTAATGGTGAATTTCTTCTACTGTATAGGAGTATTAAATATATGATTTCAATGCACTAAGCAGGAAACATACGCCTTTCCAATTGGGCCTCCCAAAATGATGAACTTCAACACAAAACAGGAAAAAATTACAGATTTTATTATTACGTAATTCTTAAATGTTGACACTCCACAGCATAAATATTATATTTTTAATTTCAGATCAATATTTGATATTGATTTCCAGAATTACTAAATCTGGAGCTAGGATAAACATTAAACAAATTCAAACAAGAATAGATTTTCCAATTTTGTTGTTCCTTCTGTTAACATAAACTTTTAGGATGAATATTTTATTGAAATTGAGGTCCAAGACCAAAAGTTGAATGTACATCCATTTCATCATGCATTTCAAATGTAAATAATTCCATTTATATGGAAAAATAATTTAAAGTAGTTACAATCGTTTTGAAACTAAAAGTTAGCTAGGCATTATGTGTTTTTTGACAAAAATGTGAAAATTAATTCGTAAAACACCTTATGCTAACTTCTAAGCTTAAAAATAAATGTATCTACTCAACAGATCGACATATTAATTCAAATATAGGAGTGAAACATTTAAATTTCCCGCCAATTTTCGGGGCTGAGTTGGATGGCGCTACGAACAAGATGTTTTTTCATAATTAACATGGAGTGAAAGTATTCGTCATTCCGAACAAAGCATAAAATTATATTGGGATAGAGAAAAAAGATCTTTGAATAAATTTAAATTTAGAGAATTCCTGCAAATTTTGTACTTATTTTTAAAAGTTTTGTAGTAAATAAACTTACGTGTACGATAAATTTCATCTTTTATCACAGAAACAAGCACCACCCATGGTAATAAATGGATAAACACATGGTACATGTACGTTTGGTACTATTGAGGGTAATATGGGTGCGCCACAAGGTATGGAAAAACTTGGATAACCAGGCATCGGCGATAAACTCATTTTGTTGAGTGTTGAGTTGGTTTCACTTAAAATTTGGAAGAATATACAACTGAAGTTTCGAAAAATTAATTGACAGTTGACAGGTCACTTGATGTATGATCCAACTTTAAACTTTGTTGTCAGTTAACGTCAATTTTAGTTCACGTAAAAGGGAGGTTTATTGGAAAATTATTTCTACTCTCTTTGGTACCATCTCCACATGTCGTTGTTTAGGGAATATTTTTTAATTAATTTGAGCTTCTTGCAAGCCAATTCCAATATTTAAGAAGCTTGCGGAATAATGTTACACCTTTGCAATGAATACATTCTTTCATTTCCGTGTTTTCTTTAGTAATACCAGAGACAACCAAGAGACGCCCAAGTACATGTTAAAATTTTGTTCTACAGTAATGAATTGGTCCACCAGAACTGGAAAGTGAGTTGAGATGGCGCTCGCGCTACTCAGGAAATTTAAAAAAGCGCGGGCAAACCATTTTTCGTTTATTTTCTTATTTCTTTCATTAAAAATTAAATAGAAAACTAAAAAAAAACTTACTTTATTGAAAAAAAAGGGGGTTTATATGAAACATAATAATACATAAACATAATATATGAAGTTATCATATACATAAACATTATTGTGGTCCTCGACATAACATATGGCCTATTGGACAAATTACAGGAGCGATGAAAACATGCCGAACGTGGAATATGGAAGTGGTTCTTAACTTTTCAAAAAAATGACAAGATATAGACTAAAAGGATGCATAAAAAACCCATCGTTTTTTAGCTATCATTACACACAAACTAATCACCAAACAAAAGTCTAAAATAATTGTTCTACATCCCACTGTTACACAGTTTATAAATAAGAACTCTAATTATTGAACTTATTCTCAAAAAACGCCACAAAAAACACAGTTATTCGTCTTCCATAACGAGTGGTATTTCGTGGACTCTATTACGAACAAAGTGAAGGCGTGAAAATTTGCTTGGCGATTGGTATTGGTCACGTCGTTAAATACTTGAGTGATATAGTCACAGAAACAACATCCAGCTTCCTGATTTGCTATTTTCTTAGACGATATGTATCTAAGAGCAGTGCCCTTCTTATCTGAAGGTCAAGTTTGCCGATAGTTAAGTAGCTCCAGAGACCCTCATTTTGGTTCACGTAAACTCAAGAATTGGAGCTATGTTTGCACTTAATCAGAAAAGAAGCAGCAATAGGCTAAAACTTTGTATGGCTACCGGGGCACAAGGAACTCAGGGTCAATAAGAAACCTGATAAGTTGGCCCAGGGAGGTACAAACAATCCATTTACAGTACCTGAACTCTTCTTTATTTCTTACTATTCATTTGTGACCTGGTATCCAGTTCAGATGTGGCTTTTCATCATTTCAAAATTACACCGCCCTGGCCTGGTGTCCACCAGAAAGAGCTTCTGGTTAGGTTAGGTTAGGTTAGGTTAGGTTAGGTTAGGTTAGGTTAGGTTAGGTTAGCGCGTTGTAGCGCTTGCTTTTATCCATACATTTGCATCATACTTCAATAAATACTTGTTATCTTTCAATAAAAATATTTTAATTAAATTCTTATTACCAATTTTTCGACAGGTATTTAAGATTAATTACTTCCAATAAATATCATTAATACTTTCGACAACTTATCATAAAAAAGGTGTAATAACATTATTCTCGATATTATAAACTGATATCAATTTACAGTAGGTAGATTAAACAATTTAAAAGGATTACAACTACAATTTTTCCATCCTATTTCAGTAATAAATATTTTATTCGGCTGAGTAATGTTTTCTTTTTAATTAACTGATTAAAAATTAATTTTATTTATCTGTTTGGAGATAATAGTGTTTATTGTATAATCTAACAAAATAAACGACCAACAAAAATCGAGGATTAGTGGAATAGATTTTGTTATAGTTGAGTTTCAAGTTGTAAAATTAAATAAATTTTTTTATAAATTATGTTTCGACGCCTATGGAAAACCCTCATCGTCATCGGGCAGCAGTAACGTGACTCCTTCTAGTCCGCTTTTCCTAGATATTCTTGCTGAAAATGAAAATAAATCGTCTAAGCCACGACAGAGACATTTGTGCGTCGCACTAATTAGAAGACGAGAAGAACGATTCACACCAGCTGAGACTGTATTCTAAAACACAAGTTGTATACAGATGGTCCCCCTATTCGTTTCAATATTTCTAATGTTTCTAAAATGTTCGATTTTAAATTTTAAAACGATTTTGAAAGGCATAATTGTAGAGGTTTTAGAACGTCTTTCGACGTTGTCCGATGCCTGATTTCCACGCTTTTCTATCATTCCATTTGTATTCTCTCAGATCTCTTGCACTCATTGCCTTCGTTATTCCTCGTTTGCCAAAAATACACGTATTCTAGGATACCTAACTTTACATGCTAGGCTAGTTTTGTGTTCATTTACGACTGTTTTAAATAGTTTTTATTATTTTTGAAAATAGTTGTCCCATCTCTGCCTATTGAGCTTATTGTGGATTCTCCTGGATTTGACTACAAGTCCATAAACTCAGTTCCCTGTATGAGCTCCAGGTCCTTTGCTAGTTGTTGGTAGAAGTCTTCTTCTGTTGGTTCCTTTATGCACCGTGGGGCTAATAAGGTCTCGTCATTATGCCCTAATTTATGCAGCTGTGCAGCTAGAGGGAAAGTGCCCCGTGAGTAGTCATGCAGTTCTGTAGTGATTCGTAGTTTGTTTCTATTCAGTTTTCTTGCTACTTTTCCAGATTGTTCTTTCATTTCTTCCCATGTATTTGATCGCTTTCATCATGAGGTATTCAGAATCGGACACTAAAAATCGAATGCTCTCTTCTTGCTTTATAATTTTAAGAATTTTGTTTGAGAAAAGCTCTCACTTCGTCACTAATGCAGGGCTCTGCCGTGATGGATATCTTTTTCCCAGCTACTCGTGGGTTTTTCATGGAAGAAGTAACACCAAAACTACCGAACCTACTGAGAAGATGAAGTCGCCAACTTCTAGAGCCAACTTCTAGAGCAGCGGAAGCAGGACCAGTCGCAAGAGGTGAAGCATATTCCCTCTAAAGCTGGCTCTAGCAAGCGTTTGCTCTCTAATAATGATTCACCTAAACAAGAGGCAAAAAAGTCATGCGTGGCTGAATCAGTTGTAACGTCAAGTAAAACCCTCATATCGGCAGGCTGTATCGGAAATCAAGCTGGGAACTTTACACCTTGAACATCCGACAATCTTAGTAACGTCCAACCAATTGGAATCTCTTCAGTATGCCATTATAGCCACTGTAGAGAATATTCCAGAAGGTGGTCCATAAGTGTGGTTCCAAAGCTGCACATTCCAGTCTGGATGGTTGCAGGTCACCTGTGCAGATCAGGAGAGTGTCTCATAGCTGACTGGAGTAGTCAATATCCTTTAATGAAGGGACGGTGCCTTCCTGAAATTCGTTCTATGTGACCAACTTAGGTGCGTCGTAGAATAACTTCCAAACAGGAAGGAAAATGAACTATGGTCTGTTAATCTTGGAGTGGACTAGACCACACAAGGAAGTTACAGGCCCTGGTAAAACACGGACCTTCGCTATTGACAAGGGTTCTATGACCGTGTTGGAGAGGGTGGATTTTAAATCCTACTTTAGTTTTGGCCAGGTGGTCTTTCATCCTGGACAGCAAGAATAGTATTAGACTTCTGGCATAATTTACCAGGATTGGTTCATTCAAAGGCTTTTATACATCCTTCGAAATTTGTCTCCAAACAAATGTTAAGCTGTAGCAGACACGACCTACGTGGTCTAACAGTTATTGTAACAGGCCACTGTCCTCTGAATCACCATATGAACAAACTTGGACTATTGGTGGATCAGATCTGTTATCTTTGTCCGGAAGATGATGAAACAGCAGAGCATATAATATGTGCCTGCCCCGCGGTGGCTCAAATCAGGTATCTGATGTTTGGCAGGGTTTCTCTCTCAACTTCGGACCTGAAATATAATTCCCCAAACAAACTAATCGGCTTTGTTAAGAAACTGAATCTGTTTGGTGAAATCTGAATAGGTTTGAGCCATAATAGACTCTTGCGAGTCGCAGACCCACTCATCACAAACCTATTCTAGTAATTTCTAAGCTACAAACTTGGTTATTGAAACAGCTTCAGCTAGGTGAAAATGTTCTGTTTGTCATACAAACATTTCTCAATTCTGTAGACTTCTTGGTCTGTTTAGACGGATCTAATATTCGCTAAAAACAGGATTACACTGTATTCTACCCGTTGGACCAGTTTGCTCCTGATGCTCCTTTATTTTTCCCTCCACACAAGTTCTGCAAGAAGAAAATTATTTGTAATCCCTTCTTTTTAAATATCTTGTTTCTTGTGGCTAAAAATATCCACATCATGTTCAAGAATGCTTCTCTATCTTTCTATGCTGTTGGAATCAGTACCAAAAGATCCAAATGGCCACCAGCAACGTTCTTAAATCTTTCTCCAAACTTCTAAGTGCCAAAAATGATGATAGTATGTCCAAAAATGCTCCTAGCTATGTCTTACAATGTTTCTTGGTCTTCTTAAATTGTTTGGATGAGCACCAAACCTTCTAATGACCACCAGCAAAGCTTCTGATCCTTCCAAATCTTCTTCCTAGTACCAAACTCTCGAATAATCTTCCTCCAGCTGCTCAAAAACTTATCCTGCTCGTTCTTATCTTCCAGATTATACAGAGCCAGTCAAAACGAATGCAAACCATGCCACGAGCAAATGGGAAAAGAAAGGAATCTGCAGATCTTACAAAGAGAACTGCACATTTTTTTATAATAATAGTGGAAATAAATTCATATAGTACAAAGTTCTTTTTTTACCTGCATCAATATACTCAAGACTACTACAATATTAGAATGACATTTGATTCTATAAACCATTTTAGCTAAGTGACAATCAAAGACTATCTGCTAGGTTTACAATTGTGCTTGGAAAAATGGATGTTCAAAAACTTTTATACGCATGCAAAACTATTATAAATATCTAATTGGGATCTAAGGTAGACCTATTGGGATTGCTCTTGTAAATTTCTCGTTTCTCCTCGATAAAATTCCTTAAAATAAACAAATAAAAAACTTTTAGATGATTCCATCATCCACAGTTTCACAGTATCAGTAAGACGTCCTATACATTATAAATAGACGAACATACGGAGATATGAGAAAAGGGACCGACTGGAGAGATGGATGACGGGAATGTCAGCTGAAGGGAGTTGACGTCCCTTAATCTGCGCGTCACTTTGTCATTTTCCCGATTACTCTAGAAATAAACCTCTAACGGTGCGATAGAGAGAGAGAGAGAGTGAGATCAACGTTCTTGTTGTGGTTTCAGTCCCTTTTGGGATCCACTGCAACTTTACAGTAAAAATATACACTGTGGTAGAATATATTTTTTTACAAATTCGTTTCTTATCAAGATTTTTAATCCTTCAGCCTTTGGGTCGAAGGGATGTAACGGAAAACAAACTGAAGAATGACAGCTGAAACTCGAAATATATATGTATGCATCTTAGGCGGTGTATAATTAAATCTAAATTAACTGCCACAGAACATCTTGTACCTTATGCCTTATTTGTTGGTAAAAAATTTAGTTAATGTACGATAATGTTAGGTACAAGAGCTAGAGAAGACCATCTTACCAAATAAATCTATTTTTATTTGCAAAATTTCTTCTTAATAAATTGTATTGAAGCATTAGCTCATTTAAAGCCTCGACTCTGCTCAAGAATGGGCAGCGAAAGGATTAGAAGAACAATGGACTGACTGCAGTGGCCTTGGGCAGGCGAAACAAACAATTGCCTACCCTGACAAAGTCAGGACAAGATGGTTATTGAAAAATCCAGACAACAGCTGCGCCTGCTTGTCGGTGTCCTTATTAGTCACTGTGAACTTAGAAGACATAACCTAGTCAATGACCCAGACTGTCCAAACTGTGGGGAGGAGGAAACTTCTTACTTCTTCCTAAGCATCTGTGAAGTTTATGCACAACTCAAATAAGACATCTTTGGTATGATAAGAATCGAGGAAGAAGTCGAGAGAGACGAACCTAGGGCATGGCAAAAAGGTCCAAAGCTTCTATTTAAAGTGTTTAATGGACAGATCATCAGATTTTATCAGCAAATCCAACGATAGATAACCAAGTGTTGCTCTTCGTGGACATACATTCCACATATGAAAAACCTTCTAGTGCTGGAGTTAGAGTAGTTATTATGTTAAGTGTTGTAAAGAAAACCTTCCAAACATAAGGCTTTAATTGAATGAAAAAATGGTAGTATAAATTTAGATAGAACAGAATGTGTTATGACGATACTACCAACAACAAACAATTACTAAATATCATGACATTCTCCCCCTCTTAGTTAAGCGCATAGTCTTGTAGGTAATTCGGGGATTTTCTAATTCTTTTGGATCTTCTGATTTCTCCTGAAGAATCCAGCATTAATTTTGTAGGGGTTACACAATCCTGTGGAGTTTGAATTTGTTGAGTGTTATGTTCATGAGGTTCTCCTCGATTAGAATTAGAATCTTCTTGATCAGAATTGGAATCTTCTTGATCAGAATTACAATTAACTGTATCTGCTTCTTCGTGTCCAAATATAAAATTATCCCCTCTTGGAGCTAGATGCTTCAGGGTCACAGTTGATTCTCGTCCATCTACATGACGAATAAGGGCGTATTCCGGATTAGCCTCGATTTGTACCAAAGGGCTGTATTTTGATGCTCGGACATAAGTTTTTAGTGAAACTTTTCCAGGATTTGCTAACCATGAAGGAATGGCCGTGCCGTCAGTTGAACGACGAGCATGACTGAACATTCGTTCATGTGGTGTGCAGTTAGTGAATGTACATAAGACAGAGCGAACAGCATTCAAAGATTCGGGTAAAAGAAACTGCCACTTTGAGGTTGCTAATGCTTTGCTTTTCATCGCCAACGATATTGTTTTCCCAGAGAATTCCATTATATCTTTCAACAAGTCCATTCCCTTCAGGGTTGTATGGGGTGCTAGTGCTTGTAGCGATTCCGTGAGCATGAAGATAATCTGTGAGATTCTTGGAAAGGAATTAAGTTCCCCTATCTGAATGAATGTAAGTGGGGAGTCCAAAAATACTGAATAGATTGTACAAGTGTTTCTTCACTGTATCGGACGTCATATCACGACAAGGATATGCAAAAGGAAAACGCGAGTACTCGTCAACAATAGTCAAAATGTACTGATTTCCTGTGCTGGAAGGAACTGGTCCCTTAAAATCAATATTGAGTCTTTCGAACGATTGAGTAGCTTTGATTAGATGATTATTATGAAGTTTGGAGAAACGGGGTTTCAATTCGGCACAGACAGAACAAGCAGAAGTCATGCGTTTGATATCTTCTACGGAGAATGGTAAATTCTTAGATTTGATCCAGTGGTACATCCTTGTGACACCCGGATGGCACAGAGTTCAAACAGATCACATTTGACAGTAGCACCACATATTCTGGACAGTGCATCAGCCACCTTATTTAACTTTTCTGGCCGATAGGAGATGTCAAAACTATAGCAGCACATTTCGAACTTCCAGCGCTGAATTATTTTGTCATTTTTTGTTTTACTTGAGTGCTTGAGATTAAAAATGAAGGAGAGAGTTTGAATTGACGGTTTATCAAGAAATGTCTCCACTTCCTCAGACTTTTGATAATAGCAGTAGCTTTCTTTTCGACAACAGGATAGGTTCTCTCACTTACGTTTAGTGTTCTTGAGAAGAATGCAACCGGTCGCCCATCTTGAGTTAAGGCAGCTGCAATTGAGAAATTCGAAGCATCCGTTTCAACGACTAGCGGGATTTTTGGATCAATAGAAACTAGAAGGGCATTTGCTATATCTTTCTTTACAGTTTCAAAAGTTTTCAAGGCGTGAGATTCTAAGGGAAATAACTGAACGTAATAGGCAAACATCCCCACTATCCTCTGCAAGGAAGCTTTATTCGAAGGAGGAGGAAGAATTCATAGAGGTTGCAAACGGTTTGGATCAGGTTTGATAAGCCCATTAGTGATTAGATAACCAAGAAGTTTGATAGATGTTACAGAAAATTTAAATTTCTTCTCGTTGAGGCGTAGATTATATTTTCGAGCAACTTCCATGAAAGGATTAAGATTTTCGTCATGTTCTTCTTTAGTACGTCCTCCTATTATTGTGATGTCATCTATATAACACCGCACTCCTTGGAGCTTCTCAGCGTCGATAATTTTATCAATAAACTTTTGGAATGCTGCTACTCTTTGGAGCAGCTTACAACAGGATGGCTTCAATGTAAACTGACCTCAATTTTTCCTGGACCAGCTTACATATTAAAAATTAAACGATGCAAAATTTGTTGCTGCTGAAACAAACATTAAAAAATACCTGAAATTATAGGATTAAAGTTGAAATCCAATAAAGATACCGTAGAATAACTAATTTAAATTTTTATAAACGTTTAGCTTTCCCTCCGCTCTGATAATGTTAGACTGACGACGACCAATTTACCTCGTAATTTCCTACCAACAAGAAATTTAATAAGTCAATTCAGTAATTTCGGCAGGAAGTGGAATGGCTCCCATCTAACATCCACCCCTTTTGTCGGTAAAAGGAGAGATTTCGTCTTCTCATAATCTAATATGTCTCGTGTGCCTACCCCTCATGTAAGCACATAAATAACGTTGTCTAAACGTTATTTTTGGAAGAGTTAACGACATTCCTTTCATTGCTACGTTACCAAATACGAAAGACATATTCGTATCCAAGGGTAGAAGGTAATTAAGAATAGTTAGGAATACGTTTTTGCAAGTCAAAATATTGTAAACTTGAATTATAAACGAAGAAAACAAATTCTGTGTTTTAGTAAATAAATATAACTAAATTTTTTTCCTGAAAAAGGGAATAACATTCCAGAAAGATTATTTGAATTCGAATTAAATTCCTACTGCTCAATATTTACCGCCGAACTAATTGCCATAGATAAAGCACTGGAATGGGCAATAAATAAGCTAGGTATATCATCAAAAATTTTCTATTCTTTCTGACTACCGATTCGCTTTATTGGCAATACAAAACCATCCTCGGCACATTTACTCCAATGACCTAATTGTTAAAATATTGGAACAACTTACAAAACTGGCTTCACTCAAGAAATCCCTAATATTTATTTGGGTCAAAGCGCATCCCCAAATAAAAGGTAACCAGGAGGCTGATTTTCTAGCAAAAGATGCGATCACTTCCGGTCTAGTCCTATTTGAACTTTCCAAAAATGACGTTGTTGTGCAAATGAAGAAATCTCTTATGAAAAATTGGAACAATGAATGGTCTAAATTTTTGTAATGAAAGCAGGAATCAATATTGCAAAATATATCCCGGTCTTCCTTCATCCCTTATGGCTGAAAGAAGTCACTGGAATAGAAACATTAACACAAAGTTCGTTAGATGTATGTCTGGACATGTTACTACAAAAAGTTACATGCATAAAATGAAGTTCTGCGACAGTGACTTTTGTGACAGTGATGGAAGTTATGATGATATCAACCATTGGATGTTCTCATGTAAAATTAATCAGAATGAAACTGAGTTTCTAATAAAAAGTTTGATAGCCTCTACCATAATCCCAAATATCTCCCCTATACCTTGCAAGTCGTAGTTTTGCCATCAGAGAAATTATGTGGGAATTCTTTACACGAACCAAGTGAAAGATTTAATTTTAAATTGTTTTTGACTTTCTCAGAAATATGATTACCACTTATAATGTACCAATAATGCACTAATTCTGACGTTGGATTTTATTGAATCGTTGTATTATTATTGTTATTATTAATTTTCTAATGTTTTGTAACCTACAGTAATTTTAATTAGCGTGGCTAAATAGGTTAAAAACCTAAAGCCAAAAAAAAAATTTAATATTGTATTTTGTACTTTTTGTATACAAAACTATTGATAAAATTAAAATAAATGTTAAAGATTTGGATAAAAGACTACACTTGTGTTATTTTTATAAAACTTAGCTTCCGAATGTTATGTTTAGGTACATTATCTGCCTTATTTACATTTGATGAAAGTTAAAGATTTATATACGTTTTTAAGGGAAACTCTACACCACTGGTGCTGCAATATCAGCAGTTGGCTGTCAACAGGAATTCCTAGACTTAGGAATGCGGATATTGCCAGAACGATTCCTGCTGCGACACAAGCTACATGTACTATAATACCTTTAGCACTCCATTTCAGGGATGGAATAAATCAAATTGTGTCAACAATCACGAAATAATTTGAATATTATATTTTTTGAAAATTTCTAGACCGTTTTTATAATTCCAGGGATATTTATCTATGTAAATGTGAACGAAATTTTTACATCATCAGAATTTATACTGTTTCTTTGTTTACACAGTCCACTTTTTAATATGAGTTTTTTAATTCTGATCTTCGTCCTTATGGATTCGACTGGTTGATGTTGTGTGGGAAGTTATTTTATCAGAAAGATTCAATGAATTTACACAGGAATAGCCTCCCAGACCAGTTGTAGTGAGGAATATAGCAAAGTAAATATTATAAGTTTAAATTGATTGCTTTGAATATAATTTAATTATTTATTAATCAATTTTTTTACATCCTTTTTCTAGGAAAATTCTGTTGACAAAGAGGAAGAATCGGATGAAAAAGAAAGATCAACAGAATTAGAAGACACAGAGAATTCTGAAAATGAAGAATAAATAGACGAACCACAGCAAGCAAACGAATTAAAAAAACCCGAGGAAAAAAAATCCCAAAGACATATAAAAAAAGGGATAAAAGACCCGAATAAATTATTAGAAGTAGCTGATCTAAAAGAACAGGCAGATTAAGATAACTAAGACTAAGAGCATTTAATATTTATTTGTTATGTATATATTAAAAATCTCTTTAATATTCGTTACATTAGATATTGACATAAATTCTATCAATTGTTTTTGATCGCAAACAAAAACATTGCTGCTGTGGAATAAATTTAAAAATGATAAAACATTCTTAAAAAAATGAAGTCGCAGAATTTTGAGAGGTTTTATAGTTCTATAAGCCTAGTAATCATTATAGTCTGATAATTCATTGATCTTTAATGACGTTTATCATTTAATAAAAAATAAAAACTGATAATTTATTGTATTCGAAAAACTATGATCCCTAAATAAATATCAATTCGCATAAATAGACGGAATGTTTGGCTAATCCATTAGAGATCCAGCAAATTTCTAGCTGGACACTTTAATAAAAATTTGTTTAAAATGCTGAAGCTTGTTAACATTTTGTGTTTTGCGTTTTTTGCGACAGCAAACTCTTACCGTAAGTAAAAATTGTTTTTTACCCAACTGGAACAATTACATTCTTCACTCTTTTTCCGCCCTGTCCATAAATATATATACTCTTATTTTTCACAGTGTGTAAATTGAGGAAGTTGAAGCCTAAAGGCTTCATCAGCTCTAAGACCTATCTTTACATAAATGTATAAAAAATTAGTAATTACAATAATCCTTAGAAAAAAATGTATCTGGAAATTCATAATAGTACAAAATTGTGAACACCTAAAAAAATATATTACAAAAATACTTAGTTAAAAAATGTTTACAGCTTCATCATGTCCACTTGGTCAGTACTTTCCACACGAAACTGATTGTACAAAATTTTACCAATGCGCTCCATACGGAGCTCAAGAAATGACTTGTGCACCTGGAACAGTTTGGGATCAGTCGATTATTGGATGTAACTTTTATAGTGAAAAATTATGCGAACGACCTTCAACAACAACCATACCTGCTGAAAATACCACAACCACACAGGAACCTTCTAGACGGCCTACCAGACCCCCTAGACCAACAGCAACAAGTCCTGGAAACTCTACCACTACGCAGGAACCTTCTAGACGGCCTACTAGACCTAGACCAACAACAACAAGTCCTGGAAACTCTACTACTACACAGGAACCTTCTAAACGGCCTACCAAACCTCCTGTAGAACCCGTTACAAAGCCAAGAGGAGGTTCTGAAGCAACTAGTCAAGTTTCAGATGAAACGACAGCTGCTCCTCAAGAACCTTCAACAAAACCGGAAGAGCCGTCCAATAAAACAACTGAAAAATCACCATCTAAAGACACAACAACAGCTCCTGAAAAGTCTACTACTACACAGGAACCTTCTGAAAAGTCTACCAGACCTCCTAAGACAACAGCAGCTCCTGAAAAGTCTACTACTACACAGGAACCATCTAGACAGTCTACCAGACCTCCTAGAACAACAGCAGCTCCTGAAAAGTCTACTACTACACAGGAACCTTCTAGACAGTCTACCAGACCTCCTAGGACAACAGCAGCTCCTGAACAGTCTACTACTACACAGGAACCTTCTAGACAGTCTACCAGACCTCCTAGGACAACAGCAGCTCCTGAACTGTCTACTACTACACAGGAACCATCTAGACAGTCTACCAGACCTCCTAGAACAACAGCAGCTCCTGAAAAGTCTACTACTACACAGGAACCTTCTAGACAGTCTACCGGACATCCTAGGACAACAGCAGCTCCTGAAAAGCCTACTACTACACAGGAACCTTCTGAAAAGTCTACTAGACCTCCTAGGACAACAGCAGCTCCTGAACTGTCTACTACTACACAGGAACCATCTAGACAGTCTACCAGACCTCCTAGAACAACAGCAGCTCCTGAAAAGTCTACTACTACACAGGAACCTTCTGAAAAGTCTACCAGACCTCCTAGGACAACAGCAGCTCCTGAAAAGTCTACTACTACACAGGAACCTTCTAGACAGTCTACCAGACCTCCTAGGACAACAGCAGCTCCTGAAAAGTCTACTACTACACAGGAACCTTCTAGACAGTCTACCAGACCTCCTAGGACAACAGCAGCTCCTGAAAAGTCTACTACTACACAGGAACCTTCTAAACAGTCTACTAGACCTCCTAGGACAACAGCAGCTCCTGAACTGTCTACTACTACACAGGAACCTTCTAGACAGTCTACCAGACCTCCTAGGACAACAGCAGCTCCTGAAAAGTCTACTACTACACAGGAACCTTCTAGACAGTCTACCAGACCTCCTAGGACAACAGCAGCTCCTGAAAAGTCTACTACTACACAGGAACCTTCTAGACAGTCTACCAGACCTCCTAGGACAACAGCAGCTCCTGAACTGTCTACTACTACACAGGAACCTTCTGAAAAGTCTACCAGACCTCCTAGGCCAACAGCAGCTCCTGAACTGTCTACTACTACACAGGAACCTTCTAGACAGTCTACCAGACCTCCTAGGACAACAGCAGCTCCTGAAAAGTCTACTACTACACAGGAACCTTCTAGACAGTCTACCAAACCTCCTAGGACAACAGCAGCTCCTGAAAAGTCTACTACTACACAGGAACCTTCTAGACAGTCTACCAGACCTCCTAGGACAACAGCAGCTCCTGAACAGTCTACTACTACACAGGAACCTTCTAGACAGTCTACCAGACCTCCTAGGACAACAGCAGCTCCTGAACTGTCTACTACTACACAGGAACCATCTAGACAGTCTACCAGACCTCCTAGAACAACAGCAGCTCCTGAAAAGTCTACTACTACACAGGAACCTTCTAGACAGTCTACCAGACCTCCTAGGCCAACAGCAGCTCCTGAACTGTCTACTACTACACAGGAACCTTCTAGACAGTCTACTAGACCTCCTAGGACAACAGCAGCTCCTGAACAGTCTACTATTACACAGGAACCTTCTGAAAAGTCTACCAGACCTCCTAGGCCAACAGCAGCTCCTGAACTGTCTACTACTACACAGGAAACTTCTAGACAGTCTACCAGACCTCCTAGGACAACAGCAGTTCCTGAAAAGTCTACTACTACACAAGAACCTTCTAAACGGCCAACAAGGCCTCCTAGAACAACAGAAGCTACCGAAAAAGATTCTGATGAAACGACATCTGTTCCCCGAGAACCTTCAACAAATTCTGAAGAATCGTCCAATGAAATAACCGAAAAATCAACATCTGCTCCAGAAAAATATACTACAGCTTCAGAGGATTCATCCGAACAATCTGGTACACCTGACGCACCAGAAGATGTTACCGACTGTTCCGAAGATGCAACAGTTGCTCCCGAAGAGCATTCAGAAGAAGAAATTGAAACATCAACTAGCTCCATAGTAAGTTTTAAAAGTATCTAATTAGTTTTATACCTTTGCGAACATTATTACGCACCTATTGTATTAACTTTAATATTTTTTTAGGATTCAAATGAGTTGGCAAAACAAACTTGTAGAAAACAACCAAAGTCGAGATTCATCGTAAGACATCCTGATCCTAACAGATGTTCGGATTACATTTATTGCTCCTTCGGACATTTATTGTTGCAAGCATCATGCGCAGAAGGTTACTACTTTGACAATTACACGTCGAGCTGTGCAACGAGTATAGAAGTTTGCAGCCATTGAAAACGATAATACAATAAATAAATATCGATGTAAACCAACTGTATATAAAAAGCTGGTTAATAAAATGTTCTGAAATTTATTTATAACAATTTTTTTTTCTAAAACTCTAAGCTCAAGATGGGCCAAACCTAGAGTATGCAATTTGTCTATTCCCAGTAGAGTGGGAAGAGAGGAAACTCTGGTAAGTCAAAATACAACTTTTAAATTCATATTATCATAAACAATATTTATTATTAAGAATGATTCATCCAATAATATTCGCGATATCACTTTGACTAAAGCCCTGTTGTAACAAAGCAATTACTCTAAACCTATTAAAATATGATATCATGTCTCTGGGCACTTTTAAACAGCTCAAAAAACGCTTTAAAATAAATATCAACAAGAGTTTTTTTAAAACCATAGGCGTAGATATATTATTTCTAAATATTCCAAACTTTTGAACATATATGTGTAAATTAGTGTAGATAATCAATAATGTTTTTCACCGATTGCTCAATCCTTCTGCTGACGACGCCTTAGCGAATGTGACAAAACAAAACGAACAAGAAGAATGACATCTTGACAGTCGAGTAGTGCACCGTTCGCATGCAACAATCAGCTCGGTTTCCATAAATTAGAGCCTTTGTTAGTCTGTTATACAGCCATTCGGCCATTCTCTGGCCTCCTAGACGATAGGGTTCATTAAATCCGTTATCGCGACTTCGCTTTAACCATTTCACCGACAAAACTTTTAAATTTATTTCACTTATCGGTATTCTGACGACGACGACGACGAAGTCAAGCTAAGCGACGCTGGCGTCCATTTCTTATGGAACGCGAAATGGGAAAGCGACGCTTCTTAAATGCATAAATATTTATAAGCCTTTTTTGCTTAAATACAAATCCAAGGATAACAACGGAGGAATGTCCCTCTAAATGTTCGTTTTTTTCGGGGTCCAGCACCTACAACTGACATTCTTTAAGAGAGTATTGAAACATTTAATAAACTCATGGACAAAATTAACGCACCACTTTATTAAATAAGCACAAGTTTTCTTTCATGCGACTGATATAATTGATAGCTTCATAGAAACTTGTAAATAAAGCAGAGCAATTGTTTTGAACTGAAATTGGGAAGAAAAGACCCTATTTTGAGTAATTTTGTAATTTTTTATTACTAATGCTACAAATTCGCAAAACATGAACTACACATAAAACACGTAAACACATAAATTAGCGTGTTTCAACCGATTCTAGTACCGTGTATGGCCTCCTCTACTTCTTATTACTGCATTCATTCGCCTTGGCATACTGGAGATCAGATTTTCGATAACATCTTGGGGGATATTCTCCCATTCTGCTATTACTGCATCTACCAGTTGATTATGGTTGACAGGTGAGGGCCTATGACTGCGAACTTTCTTTTTAAGAGCGTCCCATAGATGCTCTATGGGATTTAAGTCGGGGCTGTTGGCTGGCCATTCCATTAACTGAATATCAACTGGATTTAAGTAGTCAATAACTTACCTAGCCACGTGGGGACGGGCATTATCTTGCATGAATACAAAATTAGGCTCCACGAAGGGGGCAAACGGCATCACATGTTTAACTATGACATGTTCGAGATAATAATCCGCATTCATGGATCTCATACGAATAGGAACTAACTCTGTACGACCATTAAAACAAATTCCTCCCCAAAACATAACAGTGCCTCCACCAATTGGAATTTTTAGAGTAATATTGCATCTTGAAAATCTCTCTCCTGGCCTTCGTCAGACACGCTCACGCACGTCCTAAGATTTTAAGTTGACTCTAGTCTCTGAGAATAAAACGCTCTTCCAATCATGAACCGTCCAGTTTTGATGATTTCTAGCGAAACGTAGTCTTGCAACTCTGTGTTCCCTGGTTAGCAAAGGTTTTTTCGCTGGTCTTCTATTGCTCAATCCAGCTTCCTTTAGACGTCTTCTCGCAGTTCGAGATGATATCAGGACATTGGAAGCAATTGCCAACTCATTTTTTAACATTGTACCAGTGACTGTCCTGTTTCTAAGAGCAGATAGCCTCAGAAAGCGGTCATCTCTTGCATTCGTGTACCGTTTGCGCCCTTGTCCTGGTCTACGATTGTAAGATCCTGTCTGATTGAAGCGTTGAACCGTGCGACTTATAGTCGAATGATTTCTTCCTAAAAAAATTTGCAACATAGCGCATAGAATGTCCTACTTCCAGTAAAGTAGATGCCTTTACTGCGTCCTCAACCGATAAATTTCTGCGACGATTCATTTTTTAACACTAAAACTCTTAAAACTAATACTACTAACAACACAACATCTTCTAGCAAATGAAATCTTTTGTTAATCAACGATTTTTCTAACAACAATGTGCTCAACTTTTGGAGACCATGTAAAATTATGACAATAATTATGCTCTTGTCACACGAAATTTTGACAGCAGGTGTCTAGATTATCAACAGACATCCATCCGTATTAGTAACAAAAACACAGTAACCTTAAGCAGATCGTTATCTTAAAATTTAAAAAAAAATTGAGTGGTGCGTTAATTTTGTCCAGGAGTTTATTTGCTAATTTCAGTGTTTTTATAGTACTGTACTGAAAGATCTATTTCCAGCATCTGGTATGGACTCGCCTACTGGGTTGTATTTAATATATAATTTTATTTTCATGTAGTATCTATGCAACCAAATATACATTGATGTTATGATTTCTAAAAATTATTGACGATTCGTTCGTAGGGAACATAATGAGATTAATAATCAAGCAAAGAACCCTTTTTCTGCCCTACAAGGTCCGACAGTCGCAATGGTTTTTATGTTTTTTCTTGGCGAAAGAGTTACAGTTTGAAAAAGGATTATACGTAGATCGATATTAACTTCTAAATGGGTAGTTGAATGAGATTAACGATAGCTGAATTCCAGATAAAAATAATTTCAAATAAATGCTTTAAAAATTATAATGCGGAAGATTAATAGATTAACTGAAAATATATATAAAAAATAGTTTGTGTAATTGAATTATTCAACAAAGTATGTAAGCTTGTGTACTTGAGAGGGAAGAATTGGTCATGAAGTTTTTATTTTGAATAAAATTGATTTAACAAAAAGCATGGGGATATGTCTGTTTTATTATTTTCAGATTAGTTTATTTCAATAAAAATATTCGAACTTATAAATAATAATAAAAGTATACTAAAAAACAGTTAATAAGTACCGACTTAAAAACAATTAAAGTATTCTCATCTTTATTACGGAATAATAATTTAATTATACTTAGATAATGAATAAAAGATTAATTTAATCTATAATTACTGAGCCACCAATAATTGAACAACAAAAAAATATAAGCAAAAAATATAAGCGTTCTGTTTGTGTATCTTAAAACTGATTTTCGGCTCAATCAAAACTACATTTAAATGCATAACATACGAAACTCCACGTGAATCAGTTATTAAAGAAGAGACTAATTATTATAAACGAGAAAAACTGTTTAATTTATAACAATCAATTAACTTTCTTAAACAAAATAAAGAATGCCGATTTAAAATCTCCATTTCGAGATCATGAGCCAATATTCGAAGAGCAATCAACGTGAAATTAGGAAATCTGTAAGCGGCTCTGCCTCTCCTGGCTGTGTAATTAACTCTAGCGGCCAATTCTTCTTCGTTCTCTCTCGCAATGGCCGTAAATCTCGAGTCGTGCAGCCAGCGACGCGGGCCCGATAGCGCAACCCTCTCTACATACAGGTGGGTCGAAGAAATGATTTGTTGGATGACCCCGACTAATGACGAAATAAAACTATTACAAATTACGATGGGATCATCCAGACAATAAAGGACGATTTTACGGGATTTTAGCGAAAAACTGAAGTACTATTAATATTTTAAGCAAATTTTCTCTTAGAAAGTGTAGAAAATCACGGAAAGAGAACAATAGATTAAGATGAGTTTAAGAATATAGATATTATAGAGTGGATGCTTTGTTTTGTTCGTGTGTCTTTCTATTGCGAGAGTAAACGAAGTCGCCAACGGCTCAAAGAGATTTATTGAGCAGCACTCTGCTCGGCGGCAAATAAATAATAATAAATCCGGGATGATCCACGTACAGAACGGACGTAATCCCTGTTGGCGTAGATCGAACCTTTTCTGTGTCGACAATGGAAGACAATAAGAGCCTCTGCGTCTGCGATGGACAATGGACTCGAAATGTAGGAAACGTACACTGAAAAATTACGTCATTGTCGAGGAATTTATAATGGCCATGTTTGTCTGACAATATTTTGATACAATAACGATGGAATCAAGAAAAAAATATTTATACATTTTCTTTTTATATCTTTGATAAACTTCCTTTATAAACTAAATTCATCCATGGCTAAAGAGCCTTCTATTTAGAATGTTTTTGATAAGGGTAATTTGACATACGTCAAACAACTAGGGAGATAGTTGTTTTCAATTTTTCAAATTAACCAACTTAAATCTTTCCTGTTGTAAAATCTGAGGTGTTTTGTAAATACGTCTAATTTTCTTTGCTATTTACATAATCTATAATGGTCCTTCTTGCCCTATTCGTCTTGCCACAGCCAAAGATCAATCGCGTCATCTATATTCCTGCTGTAATTTCTTATTGAACATTGTTATTTGTAATAATAAGGGTGTATCAGTGTCACCAATATCGATACACATTCCTTAACATTGCCGTCTTAGCATATTATGTACTTGGCGTACCATTTTGATCAGAGCAAATCATATAGAATTTTAAGTGCAAACTATTTTAATTTTTTGTTTAATCCTGCATTAATGGAGTAATACACCTTTGTCATTATTAATTTCATAATAATCATAAGAGGATCTCTAACTGTTGATATATAAAACATTAACATAGAAGGTGTGCCCCGTCCAGGAACATTGAATGTCACTATAAAGAATTTCGGGGCTATTAATTTTTCCATTGATAACTATGTGCAGCAAAATAACAGCGGATATAATTCTTCGTTGATCTAGTGATAATATTTTAAATTGATTCCTAAATTGATAATACAGATATCTAAGGAATTTATTCTGAACCCTTTCCAGCATTTTCAATGAAGTTGCATATTCAGAAAACCAAAGAATTGATGCAAATTCTAGTTTAGGTCTTACCAGAGTAAAGTTGAATATGTCGTTAAAGTTTCTGGCTGGTAACATATCCCAAAATCTTATTGACAGCAGAAACAATATACTTTAAATGTGCGGCATAAGAAAAAACATCAACATATATATCACCCAGATCTTTAACTTCTGTGTACCTTGTCAAGAAATCTCTTCCTATGTCATAGTCGAACAAAATGGGTTCCTTAGAACGAGTTATACTATGGTTATTTGTAAAAAGTTTTACAAAATATTTATTTATGTTTTTTAAATAAAATTATTCAACAATTAGTACTTTTTGTATTCATTAAATTATGTTGGTACTTACTAAAATGACATATATGTCAGATATATCAAGTTTCAAATTTAAATTTGATTTGTATATTAAATAAATAATTGGTAAATAATGTAAGAAAATATAAGATATAAATATAATCAATTTAAGGGAAAATAAAAGAATATAAGAATTGTCTAATAAAATGCACACAATTACCAACTGTGACACAAAAAATAACTAGACGAATGTGGAATGAGATTTCATTTCCACACTCCGTTGAATGTTTACAACCCGAATTATAAAAATTACTTTACATTTACTAATGTTAATATTTATAAATATATTAAATAAGAGAGGTCCGAGATTGGATCCTTGAGGAACTCCAGAATTTGCATGATATTTCCCAGAGACGTTTCCATTATTTCTAACTACAAACTTTCTGTCTTCTAATAACTTTTAATTAATTCCAAAAAGAAATGTAGATAATTTTCTCAAGAGCACGTCGTGATTTACACTATCAAAAGCTTTTCGAAAGTTTGTATCAATGGACAGAATGTATGATGGATAGAATGATTCGTTTTTGACGATTGGTGACCCAAAGCATTTTCCGATGTATTTTTATAAGTAATAAATAATATTAATAAAAAAATCACATTATCTCCATCTTTGGAAATGAATGGTTTAAAAAAATTGAGATATATTCAAAGTCATTCTCCAAGAATAAATTTTAACAAAATAAGAATAAAACAAAGTATAAATAAAAAACAAAAACAAAACTTTTTATAATATCCGATTAACTCGAATATCCAGGCATTCTTTTCACCTGTTCAATACAGAACTTCAGTCATAAATTTCTTCATACAAACATCACAAAAAAAAACTAAATATGTATATGTGTGTATAATCATTTAGGCAAATTCAAATTCCAAAAAATATTATGTTAATTCCGATGTGCATCTTTTCAGTGGTATATAAGACGTCTGGAATTCTTATAGTGGGCCGTGAACCGGTGCCATTATGGCATTTTATTTACGATCGACCGTTGAATAAAAAAAAGAGAATGTGAAGCCCATGCCGGTCCTCCATCATCTTTTACATAATGGAAGAATGGATTTATGTCATTTTTCGGGCGTATCAAAGTTGTGTAGCCTCGCGAAGCCGATGATGGTACAATGGACCGTAGCTTTTGGCTTTTGGGCATAATAATAACCGTGGATTAATCGAAAATTTTTAATGGTTTTGAAACTATTTTCAAAGCAGGTAGAGATGGTGTACTCTTTGAACAATAAGTCGCTTGTATACTTAATCTGAGTTTTATTGAAAGTAAACAGGCTGGTTAGACTAAAATAGCAGAATATTTACTGAAAAAATAAAAAAAAAAACAGTTTAGATTTAATTAATAGTTCATTATAGTATGAGGGAGAGAAACGCGTTATTTTCGCTCAAGGGCAAAATAGTATCTCTCCCGAATGGTATACAGTATTTTTCTCACGGTATCCTTAACTTTAAAACATATATTATGTCATTATTAAATAAGTTCCATCAGAATGATTGTATTCGGTAGTTGTTGAGATATGTTTTTGAGTTTGCAAGCAATTTGCTGCTTACAAAATCAAGATCTTTATACGATATAGCCTTTAATCGGTTTAAAAAGTGGTGCATGCAGAAAAATGTTCAAGTACAGTAAAACCTTTCAAAAACGGCCGTTGACACAGGTTTTACTGTATGTTCAAGGTTGAAATCAACCATTTTCTATTAAGTATAAATGACAAAGAATTCTTTATGATAAAGGTAAAACACGGACTTTCTTAATATAAAAAATTCAAATTTATGAAAATCATCAAGAACAACAACACCAATGAAATATTAACAGTAGGGGGTCAGCAGATTGAAAGAGTACAGAAATACACCTATCTGGGAACGATAATAACAAAGAACAATGGTTACACTGCATAAGTAAGAGCTAGAAATTGAGAAAGACTTGCCAACTTTGTGAAGATGAAAAAGATTGTATGTAGCAAAGATTTGACGCTGGCCCTCAGAATAAGGTAAACTAAGTGTTATGTACACAGCGTTCTATACTATGGAATTAAATCATGGACATTAAAACAAGAAGCAATAGATCGACTTAACGCGTTTGAAATGTGGATATACAGAAGGATATTAAGGATCTCATAAAGCAACGAACGCAGAAGTCCTAAGGAGAATAGGCAAAAAGAGGGAAATGGAAAGTACAATAAAAGAAAGGAAATTCCAATATTTAGGACATGTGATGAGAGGCGAGAGATACAGCATCTTAAGACTCATTTTTCAAGGAAAAATAGAGGGCAAAAGAAGTATAGGAAGAAGGCCCGGTTCTTGGTTGAGGAACCTAGAGAATGGTTGGGATGCAGTTCAAGGCAGCTGTTTAGAGCAGCGGTCTCGAGGGCCAAAGTAGCCATGATGATTGCCAACCTTCGTCGCGGAGATGTTACTTAAAGAAGAAGACTAGCCCAATCACAAAAACTGTAAATGTAAAGAAAAGTAATATTCCTTCTAAAATTTAATTTGAAAATTGTACAAATGTTACATTTACTATAAATGCCAATAAATAATTTGCATGAAAAAAGTTTTACATAATGTAAACTTCCTTGGGAATAATCGACTACTTCTGTTTTTAGTTTTTGGTCATAGAAATTGATTTCTACTCCCAACAGTGAAAAAATATACTAAATTGGTTCAAATTATCCTCCAAATTCTCCAAATAAAGATCCACGTGTACCTTTAAACGCATTAAAGAGATACTAGTGCTAGTATTAGGGTGGTCATCAAATGTAGCCCTTTACCTGGCACCGATATAAATCTCTCCCTTCATTACCGAATATTTCTGGAATTAGGAGATATTGTTAGTTTTCGCAGATACGATGTCCTATAGATGAAGTTTTACTAACTTTTAAACGAGAAGTGATGAAACTCAAATATTTTCCTGTACGAGCATATATCAAGTAATTATAAAAAGTATTGGAACCGTTTCTAGTACAAATTTTAGTCATAAAATTGATTTATTTCTTAATTTCGCTTGATAATAGAGAGATACATTATAAAAATCGAATTCAGAACGGCAATATTTCATTGCAATTCGTTGATAGTCAAATAGATATAGTTCTTTTATCACTATACGACTGTATATCTAACATCATATTATATGTGAACGTTACACAGCGTATTTAACGATTTATTAGATGTGCCATAAATTCATGTTGGTAAATCTGACAAACGACAGACTAATGGGTGCTATACGTGTGTGTGTGTACCGATAGACTTGTTATATTAAGACATCGATATTAATGGATATTAGTGTGTTCATTAACAGAAGTATTAGTAGTAATAAAATAATATTGTCAATCTAAACTAATTTTTTCTCAATTCTGTATTATTATGAATTTGTAATCGCGTGATTAAAACAATTTTATAAATTAGTTATAATTAATTTGGTGCTGCGAACCTCGCTTCGCTCGGAACGCAGTGATAAATTTATAATAAAACCAAATCATTTTTAACAACTAATTTATTTGATATATTTTTGCCAGCTTCAATTTTTGCTTTTTGCCAGTTTCAATTTAATATCATTATAAATAAATCACTGCGTGCCGAGCGAAGCGAGGTGTCGCAGCACCAAATCAATCTAAACTAATTTAAAAATGTTTTTTTCTATAAATTAAATAAATTGGTGATAGCGTAATTAAAACATGTTTATAAATTAGTTATAATTAATTTATAGTACGTTTGAAAAATAAGGCGGAGTAAATTCTTAGAATACTAATCTCCGAAACATCGAAATACATAGGCGTGCACAACTTCTAACTAAAACGCAATCTTAAAAGAAAATTTTACGTTAAATTTATTTGGATATTTAGAACTAAGAGATTAATCCAATCCAATACTGGTATAAAATAAAAAGATACATATAAACATTCCATTAATGGACTAGTTTAGTGATTTTTTTTTATATTTGCATCTTATAAAGTAGGTTTTTAGTGATTCAACTGTACAAATAAAATTTTTATAAAATTAATCCTCTAGCCATAACCGGCTTTTGAAATTTAAATTTAATGGTTACATACGTCATAAGTGGTAAGTGACGTGTTTCAATAAGATTGGTAGAAAATTTGCGATGTTGTCGATATGCTTTAATATTAACCGAGAAACTTATCTCTCTCTCTTATTTGTTGTCATTAAAAAGAGATAAACATATCGATATTTTTGTTCTCTGATTAACACTTTATCAAATAAGGAGTAAAACACTAAACAAAATATTCTGTCATTTTCGTTAGTTTAATTTGTTGTTTGGTTGTGTTTGGTTTATGAAAGAAATTACTTCTATACTGCTTTTGGTTCGAAAATAAAAATCCCTAACACCTTCTCTTGGTGTTATAGCGGTTCCTTTAAAAATAACCAATAGAAGTAATTGTTCTCTCGGCAAGCAACCCTTCTATCGGTACAGTGAGAGAACGAATTTCAAGAATACCGTTTTGGCATTTTCAATAGAACCACGCCCACTTTCTATTGGCTGTTCTATTCTATCACCGTCAAGAATAGGGGTCTATGTTTGTTTATTACAGATAAACACGATTTTCTCTCCTGTCATATATCTTATCAACTGGTACAATCAGTTAGTCATAGAACACGGTGTTTTGTGCCGCCAGTTTTTTGAGAATACTTGAAACGAACGTAGCTAAAATGTGACAACGTTGACTTTTAAACACACTTCATTATTGGTTATTAGTTGGCGCTACGTTTAAAACTTACTAATTATTTATTGCTAAATTTTACGAAATGAGAAAAATTGCTTGCAAAATGAATACCAATATAAGTAAGTAGGTATCTTATTCTAAATATATATTGCTATCATTTTGATTAATATGATACTACTAAACTAATCCATTGTGAAACATACCTACAGTTAATATAAAATAATAAAATAAAATAAATTATACTAAAACGTAAAATACATACACAAAAATGTTGAGTTTTTACACATTCCTATTAATAATTAATAATATTCTTAATACTGATAATATCGAAAATAAGAATGAAAATTATATTAGCAATAAAAAAATAATAGTATGATAGGGGAATACTCAAAAATAATTAAAGGTAAAACAATAATAAATCAAAAATCATAAAAGTTGTATTATTTCGAGCAACGTTACGTTTGACTTCGGCCCATACTAATCCTATCGGATTTAGCTCGCAATGATACGGTGGTAGGCGAAGTATTTCAAATCCTCGTTTTTGGCTATCTCCTCAATGACATATTTTTTATAATTTTGTTTATTAATGTTAGGAAGCGCTAATAATTCTGCTTTTGTCATTGTATCGTCAAAGATTAAATTCTTAGAAGTTAACCACATTTCAATTTTATCTTTCCTCCATTGAGTAGTTGGTAAACGTTCAACTAATCTAGAGTGGTAACTTGCATTGTCCATCACAATTACTGAATTTTTAGGTATGAATTCCAATCATCTGTTCAAACACGTCTCCGTTCATCTCTTTGTGATAATCACAGGTTTTTTTTATTCAAACAGAAGTAAATCCTCCTTAAGAAATCCATTCATACTACCTATATGAGTAACAATAAGTCGTCGATCCGTACCTGTTGGTTTCTTGAAACCAAATGAATATCCTTCCAGAAATGCTTGTCGAGATGTTTTTATAGTTTTGTCGTTCCAAACTCTTCCTACAATATGCCCTTCATTAACCCAAGTTTCGTCTAAATAATAAATGTTCTTATTTTCTGTCCTCATTTTTTTTTATTTTTCCATTTATTTTTCTGAGGTAGTCTCGTCTCCAACATACAATTTCTTCGGAATCGATTAGCATTGACTGTCTGCCAACTTTTTCATACTTAAAGTTTAACTCATGCAAAACTTTCCAAAGTTTGTCTCTACTTATTGTGAGAAAATCGGGATCTTAGGTAATGGCTTGTAAAACTTTATCTAAAGTTGGTATTTGTTTGTTAAGAAAAAAAGAGTGGACCATTCTACGAATTGCATTTTTAAAAAATTCATCCACATTCACTTTTGACAATTTTGGTCTTCCTGTTCTCGGTTTGGGTGGGGTTATACAAGCTGATTTCTCCTCTTTTAAAATTTTATATACAGTTGATTTTGCATATCCCATTACTTTAGACGAAATTTCAACTATACTGTCAACAGTAGTGGAGGGATTCTGTTGCTTAAAATAATTGTAGACATTCAGTATAACACTCTTTTCGTAAAATGATACATGATCCACCTTTAATTTTTTAACTGGTGTATAATCACACGTTATTTGTTTAATTCCATATTGTATTCATTTTTTCAAGAAACAACTGTGTCAGATCTCTTCACTCGCTTATAATCGACTGAACAAAAATATTCTGATATTAATGAATGACTATTTAAAGACAATTAACCATTTTATTAATCATTGATTTTCATACTATTTAAAATAGCCTTCACATTTATCGGAAACCATCTTTCGCTAATCGACTTTTTCTTACTAAAATATCAAAACACCATTAACTAAATACCTATTAATTGTGACAGTTTCTTTATTTCTTGTTATTTAATGGGTCATTATTATAACGACAAAAATAACCATAAATAAGGTTACTAATCATCAACAGATTTATATAAATATAAAATGCTTTGAAAATGGTTTATTTATAAATATCTAATAAACCGAAACAAATAATGTAATTCCCTTAAAGTACGTCTATGACCAGCTGAATAATCCCTAGCCCATTGTTATAACAATAGCAGATAACTAAATTTTACGATAGTCCGTATGATGTGGCAAATTTTCTATCTAAATAATAGAGCCCAATGTAGAATAAGCTAAAATATTGACGTTAGTTTCTTTTCTGAGAATTTACTCTGCCTTATTTTTCAAACGTACTATAGTGCTGCGAACCTCGCTTCGCTCGGCACGCAGTTATAGATTTAAAATAACGTTTTGATTAAACCACTAATTATTTTATTCATAATTTCGGTGGAATCTGTCCTTTTGATGAAATTAATCAGCTTTCTAATAGCCTGCTCTATCTGGATTCCAAATTTTAACTTCCAGAAAATTTAGGATCCTATTATTATTAGCAATATCGAAATTAATTCTTTATTAAGTATATATGCAAAATTTGATATTTACCTATACCATATAATATAAAGGGATAACAGTCTATTTTTTTATACACATCACTAACAATGGACTAGTTTAGTAGGATCATGTTAATCAAAATGATAGCAATATATATTTAGGATAAGATACCTACTTAGTTATATTGGTATTCATTTTGCAATTAATTTTTCTCATTTCGTAAAATTTAGCAATAAATAATTAGTAAGTTTTAAACGTAGCGCCAACTAATAACCAATAATGAAGTGTGTTTAAAAGTCAACGTTGTCACATTTTAGCTACGTTCGTTTCAAGTATTCTCAAAAACTGGCGGCACAAAACACCGTGTTCTGTGACTAACTGATTGTACCAGTTGACAAGATATATGACAGGAGAGAAAATCGTGTTTATCTGTAATAAACAAACAAGACCTCTATTCTTGACGGTGATAGAATAGAACAGCCAATAGAAAGTGGGCGTGATTCTATTGAAAATGCCAAAACCGTATTCTTGAAATTCGTTCTCTCACTGTACCGATAGAAGGGTTGCTCCCCGAGAGAACAATTACTTCTATTGGTTATTTTTAAGGAACCGCTATAACACCAAGAGAAGGTGTTAGGGATTTTTATTTTCGATCCAAAAATAGTATAGAAGTAATTTCTTTCATAAACCAAACACAACCAAACAACAAATGAAACTAACGAAAATTACAGAATAATTTGTTTAGTGTTTTACTCCTTATTTGATAAAGTGTCAATCAGAGAACAAAAATATCGATATGTTTATCTCTTTTTAATGAGAACAAATAAGAGAGAGAGATAAGTTTCTCGGTTAATATTAAAGCATATCGACAACATCACAAATTTTCTACCAATCTTATTGAAACACGTCACTTACCACTTGTGACGTATGTAACCATTAAATTTAAATTTCAAAAGCCGATTATGGCTAGAGGATTAATTTTATAAAAATTTTATTTGTACAGTTGAACCACTAAAAACCTATTTTATAAGATGCAAATATAAAAAAAAAACCACTAAACTAGTCCATTATTGTTTGTTTACTTAAGAAAATAACATGTATACATTTCAACCTTGCTTGTAAATTATCGATAAATGCAGCTTCAACCCCTCAGTTGTTTTTGTTAACCCTCACCTAAACGCCGAAAAGTTTCATCGTCTATCAAGAAGATTGGCCACATAATCAGCATTAAAATATTCAAAAAATCTCTCTCACGCTAGCATTTGATTCTTTTATGCTATTTGTATATACAAAAGTCCATACGCTTTTCACACAGGGTGTCAATCAGTCAGCCATCAAGGGTTGTTTTCAATAAAACCACCATAGACGTAGGGATATAAACCAGAGGAACAATTGACTACAAAACGCGCCCCCAAAAAATAGAATCGTATATTTACAATGCATTTTTAGTAAAGTTTGAAACTATAAGAGTAGTAATAAAATGTCTTGCATAAAAAATAGGAAATATACTTTGTAGCTCATCATTAAAGACCACGTTAAAAAAGGGACAAATAGTAGTCTTAATATTTATTGTTATCTTTTGTATGATATGATGTCCTAACAAATCATGCAGTAACCTGAGCACCTGAGATGCTATTTGTATTTATTTCAGTCAGCATTGCAAATATATGAATAATCATACTTTTTATGAATCAGTAAAAAGCCTTTAACTGCGTCGAACACCTACAGCTTTTGGAGATCCAAAATAATAAGCAGTCTTAATTGAAGGAAGAGGAGCTGTGTGTGACACAGTGTTTCCCATTGTTTTTAACATTTCGGGTAACCTTCTTCCTTGAAGAATTATCTGGAGCAAGTTTGAATTATACAAGATAACAATGGTATCAACTGATTGATTAAAAGCACTTATATCGGGAACAACTAGATGGCATTGAAAAATTCCATTTATTGTGAAAATATTAAGACCATAAAAAAAGTCTAGGGGTGTTAAATCCGGTGACCTAGGTGGCCACATCATCATCTGCCCTACCTATCCAACGAGCGGGGAATGTTTCGTTTAAAAATTGTCGGACAGGCATAGCATAGTGTGGGGGAGCTTCGTCTTGTTGAAATACCAGTAAATCTTCGGAAAGGTTATCATCAATTTCTAATATTGTTGTAATACGTGGGTCAACACCTTCCCTGAGTGATATGATTTACCATTTAAATTTCCGTTGATGAAGAAAGGTCCGACAATGTGGTCACCTAGAATACCATACCAAACGTTTAACTTTTGGGGATGTTGTGTATGGAATTCACGCATAATATGTGGATCACTTTCAGTCCATCTACAATTATGCCTATTTACTGAGCCATTTAATGAAAATGAGCATTCATCAAAATAGCAAATATTGTTTAACAATTGTGGATTGTTATTGATAAATTGCGTCATTGATTCGCAAAACTCTAGATGACGATCAAATTCATCTTCTTTCAACTCGTGCACCAACTTAACTTTGTGTGCGTGGTACTGAAATTTATGTAGAACTCGGAAAACTGTAGAAGAGGAAACACCGATCGTTCTATACTTATTGTTGACGATTGGGGTTGTTGAGCCTCTAAGCTGACTTGACCTAAAATTGCCACTTGGATTGCTTCGTTATTTACGAGTGGTAAATTTCTCCATCAGTTGAATTACATACTTCTGAGTTGCATGTCTTCCGTCATGTAATTCGTTAAATATTCTAGCAGCAGCTCTTGCACAATTATTATTTTAGTAGTATAAACCTACAATTTCAATTCTTTCTTGCAAAGAGTAAACCATTTCAGCGAAACAAAATAAATAATGTATCAAAGTACACTATCAATAGTGACTACAAATTCTAGTTGACAATGTCAAACTTTAATAAAAAGTAGTTTTTTGTTGTTTGGATTTTTGGAGTAGAATAAATAGCGCAGTTAAAAAGATTAAAGAGATTGAACTGTTGTACAACGCACTTTATTAAAGGGAAATAAGGTGAAAGTAAAAAATAAGTAAAATTTGTGCTATTAAAAGAAAAATTGTTTATCTCATAAACTAACCACTTTAACCTACAAGTATTATACATTTTTGAAATCAACTCAAAGAGGATGTTACGAATAAGAGTGTTTTATAAAGGTCGAGACATAATTCAATGTCAATATATAAGAAAATGACTAACATTCCGATGAGCGTCTAGTTCGTATTATTATAACGAGTTAGTGTTTTAGGAAATATTGTTAAACATACTGTATTTATTTTAATTTACATATTGATCATGTTACCCAAAATCTTCCGTTGCTTACTTTTTGAAAGACTAGGTCTTAAGACAAAACAAATTAAAAATATGTCTCCAAAATTGAAGGCTGTAATCAAAATATTTATAAAGCTGGGAATCAGACAGCAAGAGAACAGTAAGTAACGGAAGGTTTATCAATTTTATTGTTGTAAATTACCTTTTTTATTGTAGGAATTTGAGTCTATAATAATCTATAATATATATTCAATATATTAATAAAACATTATTGTACTGCAAGTTCCTCAATTGCTGATCTACTAAAAATAAATTCCCAACAGAGGAGTATCCAAAATATGAGAAGTAATTTAAAAAAAAAGAAAGGGATGCTGCTAGGGGTGAGGGGTGGCTTTTCCAGTAAGTTTAAATAAGCCATAATGCTTGCCCCCTCCAACATAAATTGACGTGTTTTTGGATTTTTCCTAAATACTAGTATTACAAAAGTTATTAAAGGTAGATACTTTTATCTGAAAAGCACTGTTTAATAATCAACATAATACAATATAAACATGATAATTTTAACGTCGTTTTATTGTCATTGTTTAACAAACCACACTGAGTTAGAGAGGAAAATGTCTCTGTCTCTGGTTTAAGAGAGTGAAGCTTCCTGAGAGAAGATATATTTTGTCTTTGTCACTGAATGACAAAATAACCAATTAAAATTAAGATAAAACATATTTATGTTCTTGCCTCCAAATCCGATCAAGCCATTTGATTTTTTGCATTTAATTTTTTCGACTACATCTTTTCCAAAATTCCATCATCCATTCTTCTTCAGTCCCATTTTTCTTCTATCGACCTAAATCTCCTTTTACAAAACGTTCATTACAATAATAATATAATAATAATAATGGATCGACATGTCGGTACGTCTATGGCGACAAACACCCAAAGGCGACTGACGGCCGTTCGTTCAGAATCTTCCCAACTATAATAAAGCACCCTGTAGCACCCCTTTCGAAGCCTGCTTGTAATGAATATAATAACAACAACGTTCTTCTAATAATTGCCAATTCTTGTACTTAAAAAAAAAGAGCAACGAGAGGATGGAGGGCGAGGGGTGTCGGTTTGTGAAATTAGGTCTTTGTCGAACTGCGAACTGTGGATCGGGATGAAAGGGGATTTTGGTTTTTAATTAAAATTGTTTGGGAATAGGGGAGGAAGACCGGACCCATATGGATGGACGGTTTCATTGAGGTATGGAATCGCGATTAAGCAATTAACGTACGGTTCTTCTATTATTCAACTTTTTTTGTTATAAACCGCATAATTTGCTTACAGCATCCATTGTTTATTAAACGTTTACAATTTTATTTACAGAAATGTTTACTTCAAAGATAAGAACAATGAGTTTTTTTTTAATTTAAAACAAAAATGCCCGCATCAACCTCAAAGGGTTATTAGCGGAAAACATACACAATACAATCAATAATTTAAATTCTATGGAAGTTAATGTCTTTAAAAAATTGGATGGTCTCTAGGATTTTGTTTCTGCAATTAATCATACAACTAACCCTATGTTTGTTTATTTCCATGGAATAAAGTGGACATTCTACGATAAAGTGCTTCAGTGTTAAGGTGATTGAGCAATTTGTGCACACTGGGGGTGACTCTTTTATCATTAGATATTTGGGTGTCCAATTCGAATTCGGTTCACCACAGTTTGATCTTTTCTGCCATCTGGAACCGGTAGTGATTCATAGACTAGTGGTTTGGATGAATTTTGATTCTGATTATGATTCTTAATTATAATTTTGTGATCAGTGTCTGGGTAGTTATCGACTATTTGAATTGAAGTATCAGATATTGCTGCCTTTGCTGTTGTATCTGCAATTTCATTTTCCTTGATTCCCAGATGTGATAAAACCCACATGAATTTAATGTCTTTTTTCTGATGCTGAAGATACGAGAGCTGTTCTTTAATTTTTTTGTAAAATCGGATGTCGAGGGTATAGTTGACTCATGCTGTTTAGAGCACTCAATGAGTCAATTACTATTAGAAAAAAAAAATCCTGATGTGAGGTGCACATTTTAAGAGCTTCTAAGATCCCTATTGTTTCTCCAGTAAATATGCAACATTGTTGGGGAATTCGAGTAGCAAATTTTTCATTATTGACCACATATTATGCTGCTGCATGCCCTTGATGAGTTTTTGATGCATCCGTAAAACTAGGTTATAACGATGATAGTTTCCAATTGTTTCTTTATATTTATTAAGTAATTTATGCGGACTGGTAGATGATTTGGGATAGTGAGAAGGAGATAGGTTTATAGAAGTTAGGTGGACATTTTATACCGGAAGGGAGTGAGTGATTAAACTGTTCAATGCTAAGGCCACATCGTAAGAGTCTTTCTATCTCTCAAAGGGAGTGTTTTGGTTGCTTTATTGTTTAGCAACTTTCTGGGTAAGACGTTTGTAAGGGCCGTATTCATAGTCAATACTTAAGACTTCCTCATGCCTTAAGTTTTCCCTATGCACTATTTTGTGTTTCATAGTTCTATAAAGACGACTTGAGGGACCCTTAAGAGTAAGGAAGCTTCGGAGGTACCTTAAGTCTACCTTGACTGAGTTTTGACGTGTTGTGGTTAGATTTTTAATATTAAAACGGTAGTTATTGTGTTTTGTGATCGCTAGTTGTTGGAGATTTTTGTAATGGACTACGAAGATTTTATAGAATTTATAGAAATTGTTGATGCCGAAGAAGAAGCAGTAATAAGTCCTAAAAGATATATAAGAGAAAATAACCAACAAATTAGATATCATTGTCATTTCATGACATCGTTCAAGCCTTAGACAAGCCTAATTGAAGAATAAATTTTAGTTGCTAAAAGTTTGCCATTTGGATATTGTTTCCTAGCTGTTGTGTATTTAGTTAGTTTGAAATTTTATGTAGAAAAGTCATAATAAATTTGTACATCTGTCATTATATAAAAAGAATAGAAAATAATTATTAATTGACGAACTACGAACTATTTTCACTGTTAATCTGACAGAAAATGCGACATTGCCAAATGTAAGGGTCCCTTACGGAAGGAAGGTAAATAAACAAACTATGAAACAGAAATTTCGGTAATTATTTAGAACACCTACTTCTGGCCTATCTTCAAAATTTTTATAAAAATTAATAGGATAGCATCGCCACCCGCCACTGAATTTTGATAATAATAATAATAATAATAATAAGCTTTATTGTCGAAAAATTTTTTAAATTTGTGGACAAAGCTGTTTAAAAAAAAAAGCAAATCACATAGAACAAAACAGTAATACAAGAGTATTTACAAGTAAATAAAACATAAAACATACAAACATATAAAACTTCACAATATAAAACATTGCGAAAGGTCAATTAAAAAAAAATAATAAAAAATAAAATAAAATAAATGTATACTTTATGTATACATTATACAATGAGACTGATAAATAATTATTAATATAAAAAAAAATTAAAATTTAAAAATTTTAATTTAGTCAGAGTAACAACAAAAAAAACAACAAACAACAAAATAGATAAATATCACAAATTAACTTTCCAGTGCGTGAGATGGTCCAAAATAATTTATGTAAAAAAGTCGTCAACTGCATACAAAGCTCTCTCCACCAAGTATGATTTTAAAGCGATACGAAATGCGGTTATTGATGAAATGGACTTTATTTCCAAGGGTAGATTGTTGTGCATTTTCTTAGCGTTATAAAAAATAGAGCTTTTGATTAGTTCCGTGCGAGGTTTTGGTAAATAAAGGTCATACTCTGCACTTCTAAGAGGGTAGTTATGAGATGGTCTGTCTGAGACTTCAGGTAAATGTTTCCGAATTAAAGAAATGGATTCAAAGATAAATAGGGATGGAAGTGTTAATATTTTATGTTTTTTAAAGAATTCCCTACAGTGAGTTTTACTGCTTAGTTTCAGCGTATACCGAACAGCTCTCTTTTGTAATTTAAAAATACGTTCAAATTGAGTCACACAACATGTACCCCAAAAAGGAAGTGCATATCGGAGATGTGACTCGAAGAGGGCAAAATAGACTGTTTTGGAAGCTGACAGGTGAAGCTCCCTAGATATTGTTCTCAGTGCGTAACAAGAAGAGCTTAGTTTTTTTGACAAAGCGTCAATGTGTACATCCCATTTTAGAGAGCTGTCAACGACTAGTCCCAAAAATCTCACAGAGTCAACGACCTCTATAGTAGAATTATTCAACATAATAGGTTGAATTGCAGATGTGTATGGTAAAACTTTCGTTTTAGAAACGTTCAAACACATATGGTTAGAATCACACCATGATTTGATGATGGTTAAGTCATGTGAAACGATTCTATGCAGTTCGGTGATATCCGGGTGACTCCAAGAAAAGCTAGTGTCGTCTGCGAATAAACAAATTTTTCCGCCGATGTTCAAGTCAGCAATATCATTGATAAATAGCAAAAACAATATAGGACCCAATACCGAACCTTGTGGAACCCCATATTCTATCTGCTTGCATGAAGACCTTAATTCATCAACTCGTACAAGCTGCAGTCTATCACTAAGAAAGGACTCGAACCACCTGATCGAGGTGCCTCTAAATCCATAGTACTGCAGTTTTTTAAGTAGTATTTTATGATCCACGCAATCGAAAGCCTTTGAGAAATCACAAAATATTGTAGCTGTAGAGTGTTGATTGTTTAAGCTTGCGTGTTTGTTTATTTTTGTTTTATCTTTTATAAAATGCAAAAAGACTAATTTGATTTGGTTAGTAATATTCTCTCTACATTTCACATTTTATTTTCAATATTTTTATATATTTATAATGTAAAAAAATATGATGGTAATATTTAGGTTTTATTTAGAGATGTGGCAACGCTGGTACCTACATGACATAACCCAAGTTATGTTCGGAACAGCAGATAGCGCTGTTAAAAAGTTGATTTTAGTATTGTGTATTGCAGAATAAATTTTGTTGTTAAATAGAACATTTTATATTTATAATTATTGTATATTTAGTTTTTCAGAGAGTACCTATATTTAATTATATAAATATTGTGTGGTGCAGATTTTAATTAAATATAACAGAATGTAAACAGTGTAGTGATAAGTGGATAGGTGTCGATACATCTTTTTAGGAAAGTCCACCTGTTAAAAGTAAGTTGTGAGAGTATATTTATATTATTTTAATGTTTTTTCGGTAAAATTTAAAATGTAATGCATATCAAAATAATTTGTTTTGTTTGTTATTTGTCGCGTATTACTATTTGCATACGATTTTCAGACGCCATACTGCTAAAAATGGCAGCGCGATCAAAAAGTAGTTCCAACTTTAAAAATTAATTTTGAAAAAAATATGCTTGAGCGCACTAAATGAATACTCAATTCATTATTTGTAGACCATAATTAAAGTATTTTTGTAAAAATTACGGAAATTGGCCAGAAGTAGCTGTTCTAAATAATTACCGAAATTTCGAGGAAGACTTAAGGTCACCTTACCTGAGATACTCTTGAGTGTACCTTTAAGAGTCGACTATGAATACGGCCCTAAATATTGTTTTGTAAACTGGATTAGTAAAATTAGATGATATTCTCGCAGCGTAGTTTAATGATAGCTGCTTTCGGCGTAGTTTTAAAGGAAGTTCATCAGAAATGGCTTGTATGCTGGCCCCTATCGACAATCTTAATGAATATGATTGAATTGTATCCAGGGATTTAAGTAGTCTTTTGCTAGCTGTATCGTAACATATAGCACCGTAGTCTAATTTACTTCTTATTAAAGACTTGTATAAGCTTAGTAGGTTTTTGTGTCAGCTCTCCAAGAGTTGCAGGGAGAATTTTGATAATATTCATTCTGCGGATTGACAAGAACGTTTGATTTCAAGAATATATGATTTCCATGTTAATACGTAGTCAAATGTTACGCCTAGAAAGTTAATTTCTTTCACTTCTGACAGTGGTTGCCCATTTAAGAGAAGCTGGATGTTTTGTTCTAAATTTCTTTTTCTAAAAATCATGTATCGCGTTTTTTCGCTCGAAAATTGGAAACCTGTAGTTTGTGACCAGTTTTCAAGACTGTACAAAAAGTTTTGAATAATTTGTGCCCCCAGTTTTAAGCTACAGCTACACTGTTTATTTCCACCAAGAATAAAAAAATTTATTGTATCTACTTATCCTTACTTTGTGAAAGTCCATTCTGGTAAGAACATCAAACAACGAAGTTTTGTTGTATAGTGTTCTTAAAGAGTGCAAAGAAAGTTTCTTGAAAGGTGGGAAGGTTCACCTAGATAGAAGCATTCCAAACAGACAAAATCATCATCATCAACATTTAGCCCTCTTCGTCCACTGTTGAACTTAGGCATCCCTTTCTTCTGCCCACCTTTCTCTGCCGTGGACCATCTGTATTCAGTTTGTCATAATTCTTTTTATATCGTCTGTCCAGCGAGTCGAAGGTCTCACTCTACTTGATTTGTCCCCTCGATGTCTCTACTCCAGCAGCAGCCTCTTTGTCCACCTTTTTAGCCTGGCTGTATGTGTAATAACGTCAGTGACACCAGATTTTCGGGACACCTCGTTATTTCTAATATGGTCCCTCAACGACACGTCTAGCATTGATCTCTCCAATTTGCGCTGTACTGTTCTAAGTTTGTACCAATTCTACCTTTTCGTTCCCTACTATAATGTAACCCAGTAACCCAGGCTGTTATTGTATTCAGATGATTCTGCGGAGAATATTGTTGCGTTTTGTGTACAAAGTGAATAAATACGAAATGGACGGAAAAGAATTGACACAAGAAAAGGAAAACCTGCCATCAGATGTAGAAAATGCAGTGTTGGATACAGAAGGTTTATTGTTGCCACAAAAATGTAGGATGATGTAATGGAAACAATACCAGTCTTTTAAAAAAGTAGTAAAGTGGTAAAGTGGCGTGAGTGAAAAAATACTGGCGTATTTTTCTGAAAAGTCGAAGAAAGCAATGCCATCGTCATTATGGTCGTATTATTCGATGCTGAAGCGTACGTTATTGGTGAATGAAAACAGTAACATTTCTAAGTTTAGCAAGGTAACTACCTTACTAACAAACTTGAGTGGAGGATAAAAGCTAAGAAGTCCAAAATCCTGGAGTCAGATGACTTTATTAAATTTCTGACTGAAGCTCCTGATGACGTCTATTTGTTGATGAAGGTTATTGCTATTTTTGGTGCGCATGGAGCGACTAGGTCCGATGAATTGTACAAATTTGAAGTGTTTAATGTGGACGACAGATAATCGGTGATAATCGTTTCATTATCTGATACTAAAACCAAGCAGGATAGGTCGTTTTACTGACAAGAAAAGTGGAGTGAGTTTCTTGGAAATGGTGAGAAAGTATATTGCCTTGCGTCCCAAAAACGTACCTCATAGTAAGTTTTTTGTGAATTATCGACAGCAAAAGTGCACTACTCAACCGGTGGGGATTAACACTATATATAATATCTCCAAGAAGATTGCTGCTACTATGTTTTCAAATTCTGGAGCTGATCTAGTAAATATTAAACGTTTAGGTGGATGGAAGTTGTCATCCGTTGCAGAATCTTGCACTGAAGAATCAATAAACAATTGCTGTATCCAAGTGTATACTTGACGGACGTGAAAATCAGTCCAGTACCTCGAATCAAGTGTTTAAGCAAACGAGTACAAGTTGTGATGCTCCAAAAATAGATATATCTAATAATGTTAATTGTAAAATTTTAATTTTAATCCTTAATGTGTTTGAATTTGTAAATTCTATTGAATATAAAAAAGTTAAAACATTTTATCTACCCTTGCGGTAATAAAAATAAGTTAAAAGTGCTGCTTAAAATGTAAGTTTCTTGGACATAGTTTGATAGATTCAACAGCAAATTTATTAATAATTGGTCCTAGGATTTGAATTGAATCAATGAAAAAAATTAAATATTATGATGGTCTTTCATACAGTTATTAATTGTTCTTAGTAAAATATTTTTCTTTGTTTTTGACAGGTTTCTCAATTACCCAATGTTGATAATATGGTTTTGAATAGACACTATTATATTTTCAATACCTACCAACTTTTGCAAATAATTTAGTTTTAATTGGTGTGCATATATGCAAAACGATTAACAAGAGATCCCGAAGAGATGCATTGAAGGTAAGTCGTAACTCATCCAAAATGGCATATTGAATCATTTCTAGCACACATTCCCGAGATGCTTAAAGGCATGTATACACTCAATTTTATGGTCTCGTTAAAATGGTGGTTCGCAACTGATTGGCTGCCGAACAGTCTCAGAAAAAAGGCCAGTTTGGAATAATGAGAAAATAAGAATGGGCGGCACGGGCAACCCGAAACGGCACTAACTACCAATGTGAATATCCCTGACTTAATCACAAATGCAAATTTTTTCTCGTAAAAACGCTCGACGCTTTTATTGATGGTACAAGATTTTTTTAACGATGTTTTTTGCATACGCCGATTGATATTGTTATTGTTAATATTTAATGAATATTAAACAGTTTTTTCTGTTAATTTAAACATCGACAATTACAACTTATATTGTTGATTTTTTTGATAGTTTCTTAAAAGGTTATCTCACGTAGTAAAATTGTGAATAATATTTTTTTCAAGTAGGATTTTTACATTTTATTTATGGTATCTGTTTTACTGCCATTTATTAATATTGTTTTCACAAATACTGAATGGTATTCAGGTTAACATCTAGACTACCCAATAACTGTTTTCAGCTTGGTTGGTTAAGCTCTGATAAGAGAAATAAACGAAAAAAACACTATAATTTCTAGATAGTTATCATGATTAAATAAGAATTCGACTCCGCTATTTAGTAATCAATACTTATGTGCATTATACAATCAGTTATTAATGACTGTAGCTAAGTACGGTGATGTTATTTTCGTTTCTTTGCCCGATTTCATCAACAATTACCCGAATCTTATTATCATCCTCTCGCTTATATTTCTGTACCGTAAACAATTTTACCAATTATTTCATTAAAATAATTGAAACTTTAGCCGAGTCTGATACGGGCTATATCTGACACACTGTTTTTCCAATTATATCTCGAAATTAATGATGGCCACTTTTTCACAGCGGGAGGGCACTCGAGGAATCGTGGCTGCTGATTTAGGAGCTTGTTTCGGCCTTATTTTAACGGCGTTATGAGAGCAAGAAGCAAAAACACAAAAAAACAACAAGCGAACGACGTATCAACAACAACGTATGTAAATATTGGACTTAATGATCGGTGTTTTTAAAATCACCCTTAAATAAAATTGGCAATTATTACCCATAATTTGTTTTTTATTAATTATACTAGATAATTATTGGGCGCAGACATTCCTAATGAGTTTAACAAAAAATTTGGTTACTTATTCACTGTTAACCTTTAGCACCCTACACAAAAACATACTTTCCTCCCGAATGGAAATGAAAACCACCCCGTTTCACACTTTTCCCATACACGATACATCCTTCCTAGCACACCCCATAACCCGTGACGATTATTCATTCGCAGGAGATTATTTCCACCCCCCTTTATTCCTCTATCCCCTTCTCTTTTTTTAACCGGAAGTAACCCCGCTCGTAACAATGTCGGTAATTACAAAAATGATAATAATAGTATTTCTAAGCTCGGGATTAGCTTAAGGGGGTGTTAAGGGGTGCAATTGACTTGTTTGTGTGGGTTTAGACACGCGCATGGACCAACATTGTAATTATTTTCGGCATACGCTCTGGGAATTTGTCAAACGATGTTGTTACACGTGGTAAATTGTCAAAAGTAACTTGACGACTTACGGTTTTGTCAGTAGAATAAATTTTGAATTATTTGAGAAATTAATGTTTAAAAACTTTTCTAGAATAAAGAAATTTATTAAATTTACAATTATTCTATGTAATAATATTATGCGTTGAGCGTCAATTTGTGATATTTATTACGTGATTTTTTAATAAAACAACTGTTAGTCTAAATTTGATCTTTAACGTTCATAAAAAATATATTTTACCAACAAGAATATAGGTTTATCCAAACAAATACAAAAAGATATACATGCCACGGCTAAAGGTGGATTATTTCATTTTCTCTGACTCAAGCACAATGTTTTAATTATTTTTAAAATCATTAAGGGCGCCACTGAAATATTTTTTTTTATGATACTACTGAAGAAAGTTGTTTTAAGCTGAGTTATTTAAATAAGTATCATAAGATGAGAGAAAGATGCCAGAAAAATCGTTCTATGAGGAAAAAATTAAATAAAAATGTACCAACCGATAAAAGATAAAGATATTTCATTGGTGCGTCTGAAAAAAATTAAATTTACATAGGTAATATTCCGCAAACAAAAAATAATTACTACGATACGACAATGATTTTGATAATACTGTTAAGAAATAAAGAAAAAACGTAGAGACAGCTGTATGAGATAAATGCATTTATTTACGTTGGTCTTATCAATGGTTGATTTAGGAGAGGGCTGGTCCAGTGAAGGGTTGGTCTGGTAAACAGTCCACCAATGTAGAACCAATCAGCGGTAATTCAGTGGTAACTCAGTAGCAAATTTGAGGTAAATTTGTATTAAACTTGTAGTGTCTTTGAAATTTGTAGTAAATTTATAGTGTCTTTGGTATTTTATAATACTGTAAAAAGTTGTCAGCATCAGCCACGTGTTCGTTTATTTTTTCCGTACAAAACAGCGTATTCCGAAATCTAAATTTACGATATGGATATATTACAGAAAATACAGTAGTAACAAAAGATACATTAATATTAGAATAAGAATTCCAGAAATGTACTCAACTCGCCATTTTGTATTTTTTTACAAAAAAAAATTTACAATTATTACTTTATTATTTAAATTGCCCTCAAAATATACTTGAAATAATTATCAATGTGAAAATTGTTATCTGATTATATAGTACTGTCAAGATTTACAGAAATTATATTTAAAATCTTTTACAAAAAATATAAATCAAAAAACATACCTGTGTGTAACACCAATGACAATCGTGGCGTTGAAGGTATTGGACTGTGCCATATTAAAGATCGTGTATAAAGTTTGAATAACTGACAGGAATCGTTTGTAATAATTAACATGTTAAGAACTTTATACAATGGATGGTGTTAGCGTTAGCCATATAATTAATTTAAATATACTACGTTTTTAGTTAACATATCTGATTGAAACAATATAATAAAATTTCATTTTCTTTTTCAAGACTTCTTATATCCTAATTGCAAATTTATCATTTTCTGGATCCATCCACTTTTAATTTATAGTGCCCATATCATTTTGGCATTGATTATAAAAAATGTAGTTTAGATTGATTTGGTGCTGCGAACCTCGCTTCGCTCGGCACGCAGTGATTAATTTATATTACAAAGCTACACAAAAACTAAGTTCTCTAATGCTGTGAATATGGATAAATTTCTAATTGGATCCAATGCTGAAACAATCATCCTACTTCGAATTTGCATCACGTGTCAATCAAAATCGCGATCGGTGTCTCAGTTGCCGTCGTAGTGGCGTTAATTCCCGGCACGCACCGGCTCGTAATTGGCCACGGCTTGTAATCCAACACCGTCATATACCGTCTCGAAACCGGCTTAGGATTTCAGTCAGGACGAAAACTCTCATAATTAGCTAGACCCCCGTCTCTCGGGATCATACTCACTTCCACTAATTGCTATTAGAGCTATCATAAAGTCAAAAGGGTTCGTTATTTCTGTTATTGCTATCAGGAATCGTCGGGAGTAATGGGAATAGGAAGAAAGTGGGATAGTGCGTGGACCGAGTCCTGCGGGAATCACTTTGATTTATTTGCGGTCGCATCGAATTTGTGTGTACCTACCGAGAAGTTTGTCATATTTTTCGAAATTCGCAGAAAAGTTTTATCATAAACAATAAAGTGTTAGTAAACTGGGCTATGAAAACGTTTTAAAGATGAAAAATAGTTGAAGTGTAAAAAACTCAATTCAAAAAATAATTTTCTTTGACAAAACTGACGTACAATCAGCAACTGATTATTCAAAAATATCTAAATATTGGATCACGTTTTAAAAATCCTATTCTAATATAGTATCCGCCAAAATAAACAGTACCGAAAAAAAAATCAATTTTTAATTTCTGTAATGTAAGTGTTCAAAATGTTCACCATTTCGACGCAAACAAGCTTCATATCGATTTTGTAAGTCAATAAACATATTTATAAAAAGTGGTTGATGGAACTGCCGAAGAAAATTTTGTATTCTTTCCCGTAGTTCGGCAATATTCGCCGGCGGATTTTCCAAATGAAATATTTGTTCCTTCATTACGCCCCAAATGTATACGTCAGGTGGCGTCAGATCAGGTGAATGAGAAGGATATTCGTCTGTTCCCCGAGAAATTATTCTATTATCGAAATTCTGACGGAGTAAGTCTAAGGTGCGCACAGCTGTATGGCTCGTTGCACCATCTTGTTGGAACTATTGTGTGCGAAACTGTAGATTTCGTGCACGGCAAAAGTTATTTAGATCTCTCGCAAAAGATATAATAATTTTCTCTCTATAACGTTCTTGGTTGACAGTAAGTGGATTCTGATTATCGTCTTCAACGAAATAAGGACCAATCATTCCATTACCAGATACCGTGCACCAAACGGTAGCTCGAAGACTGTGGAGTGGTTTCTCTACAATGACATCAGGACGTTCAAATCCAAGGAATCTGGTTGTTTGTCGATTAATATAGCCGCTAAGATGAACGTGACTCTCGTCTGAAAACCATATGTTTTTCAAAAATTCGGGATCTTCGTAAATTAAGGTCAACATGCGACCACAGTAAATTTCTCTTGTTTGTCCGCAGCATTTAGTCGTTGTCCAACTTGAATACGGTATGGATAACCACCAATTGATTTGAACATGCGACGTAAAGACGTTTCACTAATAGTGAGTTTACATGCAGTTCTTATAAGACTTCTTTGAGGTGATTGCACAACTTGGTTAAAAACACGTCCTTCATTTTCGTTAGTGCATACTGTTTTTCGACGACCTGAAGAACCTTTACGTTGACATAATACACTATCAGTGCGACGAAATTTTTCAACAACAGCTAACATCACACTTTTACTAGGAGCTGCTTTATTAAATTTTTGTTGATATTTTATTGACACCTGTTCTAAACTTGGACCATCATTACGACCTTTTCCATATGAACGAAAATAATGCTCTACCAAAAACACTTTTTTTTCCGTTGTTAGAACCATTTTTAAATCAAATTTAACTGCAGCGTGCTATTAATAAATCAACTAATGACAATTAAGTCAAATATGACAAATCCAAATTACATAAACATCCACAGCACTCTATTTTTCGGTACTTTTTATATTTTGGCGGATACTGTATATTTAAAATTTTATTTTTGTACGCAATTTCCCGAATTTTTAAAAAGTATCTACTTCAATTGTTGAGCAGTTTTTTAAATATTTGGGAAGAATTTTAATAAAATTTTAACAAGAAGCAGTTTATTAACTTTTTATGTATAATCAAATCAGTGATCAATTTTGAAGTAAGTACATAAATGCAAATCTACTCATAAAAATGATGCGTTTTAATTAACATTTAACTAACAAACAGTAAATGCCAATAAAACTAAAAAAAATGAATATTTATGCAAGCCTCATGCAAAACTGTAAGTAGTAATACGAAGATTGCATGTGTTTCTGTCGTAAATATTCATTAAAGCCTCTACGAAGTTATTACGATAAACATTGGGACAGCTTCCACTCTTTTTAATTGCTTGTTTATTCTTTACACTTTGAATTTTTATTTAATACCACCTCTTTATTCAAAATTTAAATAGCGATATTTACATTTCAACAACAGAGTCAAAATTGATAAAATAAAATAACGAAAATCTGGGATACAGAACCGTAATTATATTTTAATTTGTCTCTCTGCGTTAATTTGATTAATATAACAGATGGCTCTAAAAATATTCACACCTCAATAGCTCGTACACCAATAAATCTCGAAGGCATACCTTGGTAATTGAGTCTATTTATAAGTGGAAGTCATTTACGGAGGCCAGTAAATTATAATGAAAATTGGTTCTCTCAAGGAATGTGTCGTCGTTTCGCGCCCGCGCGTCATTTTCTTAATGAAATCACCAGAAAAAAACCGTAAATCAAAAACAAAAAGAAAAATTAAGAGCGCAGGAAATTTATTTTAAACTTTGATTAAGACATTTTATGAGTTTGACAAAGTACTACATGTACAACCAAAGACTAATGAAACGCACAAGGCAACCACCAATGTTTATAAAAATTTAAATAGTTTCATTTACTTATTATATGCCTTGCAACGTCGGTTAAATGTATTAGAAATACATCAATGGACTAGTTTAGTGATTTTTTTTTATATTTGCATCTTATAAAATAGGTTTTTAGTGGTTCAACTGTACAAATAAAATTTTTATAAAATTAATCCCCTAGCCATAATCGGCTTTTGAAATTTAAATTTAATGGTTACATACGTCATAAGTGGTAAGTGACGTGTTTCAATAAGATTGGTAGAAAATTTGCGATGTTGTCGATATGCTTTAATATTAACCGAGAAACTTATCTCTCTCTCTTATTTGTTGTCATTAAAAGAGATAAACATATCGATATTTTTGTTCTCTGATTGACACTTTATCAAATAAGGAGTAAAACACTAAACAATATATTCTGTCATTTTCGTTAGTTTAATTTGTTGTTTGGTTGTGTTTGGTTTATGAAAGAAATTACTTCTATACTATTTTTGGTTCGAAAATAAAAATCCCTAACACCTTCTCTTGGTGTTATAGCGGTTCCTTCAAAAATAACCAATAAATGTAATTTTTCTCTCGGGGAGCAACCCTTCTATCGGTACAGTGAGAGAACGAATTTCAAGAATACGGTTTTGGCATTTTCAATAGAATCACGCCCACTTTCTATTGGCTGTTCTATTCTATCACCGTCAAGAATAGAGGTCTTGTTTGTTTATTACAGATAAACACGATTTTCTCTCCTGTCATATATCTTGTCAACTGGTACAATCAGTTAGTCACAGAACACGGTGTTTTGTGCCGCCAGTTCTTTGAGAATACTTGAAACGAACGTAGCTAATCTGTGACAACGTTGACTTTTAAACACACTTCATTATTGGTTGTTAGTTGGCGCTACGTTTAAAACTTATTAATTATTTATTGCTAAATTTTACGAAATGAGAAAAATTCCTTGCAAAATGAATACCAATATATGTAAGTAGGTATCTTATCCTAAATAAATATCATTTTGATTAATATGATCCTACTAAACTAGTCCATTATTGTGACCTTAATAACGTAGATCTATCTAATTGGAGGGGATAGCAGACGTTTCAACGATACTTTTTGGCAAATTTGGTTTATTCCACAGTTTTAGTATTAAAAGTGACTAATAATAATTATTGTTAGAGTCACTGGTATTAGTCTATGGTTAATTGTGCATATTTAGAGAACATTGGGCTGAATAGTTTCTAAGGGATTTTTACATATTCATTCTCTGGTTCAACTATTTTGCATTGTTATAACAAAATTTTCGTTGCTTGGGATTTAGTAAATAGATCTTGAGTTGAGGGTGTATTTATATTTACTCAATAGTAATTAATATAAACCGTAGGACGATAGTTAAATTTTTATAACATTTTTGTGTTTGTGCTGGTGGAAATATGTCGAATAAAGTTTCGATATTTTTTATTTTTTCGACTTTTCAGTGATGTTTGTTGGTTTTCGATTTTGTCGATTTGTTTTATAAAATTAACTAGTGTAAATATATTTTGTAACTAAAAACTAAAACGTAGTATTTTTAAATTAATTATATGGCTAACACTAATACCATCTATTGTATAGAGTTCTTAACATGTTAATTATTATAAACGATTCCTGTCAGTAATTCCAACTTTATACACGATCTTTAATGTGGCATAGTACAATACCTTAAACCACGATTCATTCTCTTATTGTCATTGGTGTTATACACAGCATTGGAATATACAATACAAAAGACGTTACAAATTTCAAGTCAAAAGACGTTACAAATTTCAAGTTAAAAGACGTTACAAATTTCAAGTCAAAAGACATGACAAATTTCAATTTAAAAGACACTACAAATTCCAAAGACACTACAAATTTCAAAGACATTACACTGATTGGTTCTACATTGGTGGACGGTTCATCAGACCAACCCTTCACTGGACCAGCCCTCTCCTGGATCAACCAATGGATCATATGTAAAAAAAGATAAGTCGACCAACGTAAATGCATTTATAATATTATACAGCTGTATCGTTATTCTTTATTTCTTAAACGTAATATAAAAATCATTTTAGTATCGTCAACTGTATTAGAATAAGTTTTTGTAAAGAACTGTTTGCGGATTATTTTTTTGTAACGTATTCTAAATTTCATTCATTTAAGCACCAAGGAAATCTATTTATCTTTTGGTACATTTTCATATTTTTGGTACATTTTCATTTTTTATCTTCATAGACAGTTTTTTCTGACATCTTTCTGTCATCTTATGATACTTATTTAAATAACAGCTTAAAACAACTTTCTTCAGTAGTATCATAAAAAATAAAAAGATTTCAGTGGCGCCCTTATAATTTCTTAAAGAAACAAATATTGTACTATAGTCAGAGCTAATGAACTTACTCACCCCTAGCCGAGGTATTTAACTATCATAATTTTTGCTGTGATAAACATTTATAAATTTTGTTAATTATTGAAGTATCTTTTACAACTGATTAAAGACGAAATTAAGATTAATGGTTGTTTTATTGTAAATTACATTTTTTCTTTTGGTATCTTGTTATTTTTTCAAAAAAGTTAACTAAATATTTTTATAAATTCACTATCAACAGGTAAATCATATTACAAATTGACGTCCAACGTAATAATAATGGTTAGAAATTGTCGCCCAACGACCAACTAATATTACAATTTTTGAGCGATTCGTCTTTATTGGTCACTGAATACGATAAAAAGTTACAACGTAAATGAACTCTCTTAAAATAATTTAAAGTGAGGTAACGAATGTTTTTGTTGTAAGTCGAGAACGAGGTATAATATAATTTCTGAAAAAATTTCATCAAGGAAATGTAGAAAATCCAAAAATGTATAGGGTGTTCCATGGGGTAACCATAGGGGGGAGCGGGTTATATAATATGTATTGAAAATTAATTAAAACACTGTGACTTTCATTACGAACGTTTCGTTCCTGTGATTGGCAAATTAAAATAACAATACATCGATCGTTTGCAATACAGACAATAAAATATCAAAAAAAAATATAATGTATAAATAAAATCTTTTAAATAGTAATTAAAATAACACTATTTATTTATACATTAGTTGATAGTTGATTCATACAACGAGTTTTACGATATTATACATGGTGTGGACTAAAATTTACTAAATATTCACATTAATAAATTATGGTATATTTGGCTTGGTTATTGACAATTTGTTTATTGTTTCCTGCGTTTGGATCTTTTTTAATATAGGTTATTTTTTTAATTGATAATTTTTTGTAGTTTGGATCTTCAGTTAAAATTTTAGTGTTTTTGAAGTTAAATTTGTGTTTTTCATTTTTTCATGCTTGAGGCATTGTTTGTGTATTTATGGCCATTTAACCGGTTTTCTAATAAAAGTAATTCCAAAATTTTTACTTGAAAATTTTTACTAAAACGACAGAACGTATTAACCAATAATTTTTACAATTAAAAACCTCTTTTTGCAGTTTATGGAATACATTTTGTAGGTTTCTTTTGGCAATATTTAGTTAAGCCCCAAAATCCTCAGTCCATAAGTTTCAATTAGACTAGACAATTAAACACAAGTAAAATTGAATCTCTAGAACCTGACCATCTCAAAAAATTAAACTTATCATATTGATCTTACTTTTTTTCATGTCCAGTAACTCCGCTTAAAAAGAACTGTTAAAATCTTAATCCATTAGACGAAAGTAGGTATATCTTTTTACTTGCATATCCATATTTTTATAATAACTATCCATTTATTTAGTATTCATAAAACTCGGAGTCTTAAAAGCTTTAAATTGATTGTACTAACCCTTACTTTTTGGAATAATAAAAAACTCTTCGTTTTAACAAAACTTTTTTAACCTTAATGACAGCCGTTTCGCTAGACTTAGCATCGTCAGATTGACATATTGAAGTTATATTTTGTTTGTTTGTAGCTAGGTACTATCGGCTTCAGAATAGCATATACATTTTCAAACTCAAATCGCTTATATTGAATAGACAGCCTTTTTATTTTGAGTAACCAATCACGGTTTAAATAATAATAAATTTGAAATCAGTTAAACAGTTGTCCACGCCTACATCTTCACTTAGTTTGGAACCCTCGATAATAAATGTTTGTTTAGGATTAAAATCCCTTTTTTTTATTATATCAGTACAAAAATGCGAAAAAAACCTATTTATTCGGGACATGACCGACCATTGTAAATACACTTAATCTCTCAAAACCATTTAATGAAGGCGTTTTAAAAATTGCCATTCCTTTGTTGTATAAGAAGGGCGTTTTTATAACTTCGGTAGGTAAACGAAATTCACATTTAACATGTATATGCTATTCTAAAGCCGACTGTACCTGATGTTTATTAGGTAGTTATAAGGCTAGACCAAGTATGGAAGTAATAAGACATAACAATATTAAAGCCTAGATGTTATGAGCCCTAAGGGATTATCCTGGATGTATTTCCCTCTAAGATCAGTATAACTGTGCAATGATATAGAAAAACCAGGAAAAAACTATATCATGCTGATCTTTACAATAACTTAATATATTTGTGTTACAATTACGTCTTATCTATGTATAAAATGAAGACTCGATCAAAGCAAACACTTTAAAAGTGGGGAACCTTTTCTAAACTAAAAAGACCTGCTCACAATTCTATTCGCAGCGTTACAACTAATCCCAGCTGAATCTAGTTGTGCGTTTAATTTGTCTTTGACTGTACAGCATTTGCAAAGCCTGAAACTCAATAAAACGGTAAGACGTTCAGCAAAATCACCAGTTTCTCGAAACCTCGACCCCAAACGATTAATCATACTTCTGTTCCTGTGGAGAACCTCAGCATAAATGCAGCATAAAAATTTCCCTCATAAACACTGCAACTAAAATAACAGACTGCAATTTTTAAAACCTGAGTGCTTAATTTTCCCCATTACCGCAAACTAAGATTCCGACAAGAACAATACAGTAGCTGGCCTTTTGTCTACATGTATATATTTAAAGAAGCATTTTTTTCTATTGTTCTTAGTTCCCGTTACCCTTGCAGACTGACGGTTTTTGTTTGTGTTTGTGAGTCTTTTAATTATGCTACTCTTTTACGTGGTCTGGATCATCAAGAAGGCGATGATTGAGAGGCGTGTACACACAAAACAACGGCGAACGTTTCACTAACCAACTTAGATATTCATAATTGATATTTTATTATTTATGATGGCGTCCGATCGTCGTACGAGATATAACGTATGATATATGTCGAGGATTAATTCGTATATATATGAAGACGAACAACAACAAAAAAAAACCAGTTGCCACTATTATGCGGCTCGGTCATTCGATGATGCGATGTGTAAAATAATATCGGACATGTTTTTTTTACGGTTAATTATACCCCGAACATTTAACAAGCGATTTTAATAAGATGCCGAAGAATTACGCTGGCGCTTCTTAAAATCTAAAATTTTTGTATGAGTAAGAACATTTTTATATGGGAATGTGTGAGTGTAGAGGAAAAGATTGGCAATTAATATGAAGAAATTTGCATAAACTATAAACAAGAAATAAAAAGAAATGTAGGAAGAAGGAAAAAAAAGCTCAAATATCGCTCAAAAATAACAAATAGCTCATTAAAATTAATAAAAATATAACTAAGAATAATAAATAACTCAAAATTTGAAGTAAACTTTCATCTTTTATATAGTGAGCGATATTAACTTAAAATACACTTTGATCTAAGTCAGTTGGTCGGGAAGCGAATATTTTTCATTTATCATTCCAACCCATATACATAAATAATAAAAATATCGAAAAATCGATTAAAATAAATATTTGTGAAGATATCACATGTCAAATGTGAAACATATAAGAAATAGTAAGAAGAAGGAGTGAAAAGAGGTCAAAAATCGTTGAAAAATAACAAATAGCTCATTAAAATTAATAAAAATATAACTAAGAATAATAAACAACTCAACTTTTGAACTAAACTTTCACCTTTTATTTAGTGAGCGATATTAACTTAAAATACACTTTGATCTGAGTTAGTTGGTCGGGAAGCGAATATTTTTTAATTATTTATCATTCCAACACATATATAAAACAAAAATATCGAAAAATCGATTAAATTAAATATTTGTGAAGACATCACATGTCAAATATTTCTCACCAAATAGGAGGGCCAAACAATATTGTTGAAGTTGATGAAGTTGACACTCGTGATGCTAATACTTTGTTGAAAATAATTCAGAGGTGGATTCTCCGATTTACAGCGTTTACTGAAAGTCGTTCAACTTTTTGAACAACGAAGGTTTTCAACATCAAACGGTGAATCATTCTCAACATTGTGTTGATTCAGAAACATGTGTTAGATCTTGGATTCGAAGACTTCGAAGCCACCTCAGAGTTATATCCACCACAAAATTAAAAGTAAGTAAGTTAAAATATATTCAGTTAGTATGAGAATGTTTTTTTTCATATTTAAAATGTAACATATGTATGTCAAATTAATTTATTTCTTTTTTTACTGATAGCAAATTAATACTGCAGAAGCCTTACTTATCAAAAGGATAGCCTAATAGAAAAATAGTACCAACTTTTGAAAAAAATATGAATGAGAGCACTAAAAACTCAATTTGTTGTTGGTAAACTATTGGTAAACTATTTTTATATAAAGTTTTAAGATTGGATTTAAGATTTGTTTAAAACATAGGCCATTGTTTTTTATAAAAAAATAATGTTCTTCGGTAAAAAGCCCTTAATGACAAAGATTTTAACCATAATGTAATGTCAATGACATAAAATGTAAAGCAGAATATAAGCAAATATGATAAATACAAGTTGCTTGCGCAATATTACAGACCTCTTAATTTTGGGACCATTTATTTTGGCAGTTTGTAGGAGTGCAGCAATAAAAATAATCAGCTAGTCAGTATCGATAATTATATACCGTCCATTGTTAGAAAACGGGGAGAAACAAGATTTCCAGGGGGAAAATAAAACTCAGTAGGTACATAATATTACGAAAAGACGTAATTATAAAGGATTTGCTTCTCATTTCTTATTTAAAATCCATTTAATTGGATAAAAGTTGGAAAATAATTACGCGTTACATAAAATCCAGAGATGTTTTTGATCATCTGTTGGTGGGAAATTATGTTGTTAATGACATTTAAAAATTTTAACTAGTAATTCTGGAAAACATTTTGTACTTTTTTTAAGATGAAGATGTTATTTGCACGAAGTATTGCTATGGTATTGATTTTAATAATAAAAATAGTAGTAACACACGTTACATTATTATTATGATTATTGCTTTATTATTTCTTGTTATACAAATAATCATCAATGTTCCAATCGAGTTTTAACCTTAAATTAACAATACATCTTTTTTCTGAAAGATAGTGTTGAATTTCATTAATTGTAACGAAAATTTCCTTTTTCACGACTGAAGCACTGATGCTTGATATATGTGCCTCAATAAATTACTCCGCAGGTCCAAGCGGAATCCCTTTCTGCTCTTGGCCCAAGGATTATATATCGCCCTTTAATTATCCGGGGTTTTAGATGCCCATCCATCTCCTGGCGAGCAGTAGGTAGTTGGTGTAGAAAAGAATTGCCAGTCTGATTGTTTTATTGCTAAATATCTAGCTATAAAATTGTTAAGCAACACAGGAATAGAAACAACCAAATGAAAAACCAAAAATCAATGTCACAGAATTTTTTATTTACGATGGACAAAAATTGAGGCCATCATCAGGCTATAAAAATTTCGATATCAGTGTCTTCTTTTCAAGTTTTCTTTGTATTACTATTTGTTGATGGTAGTAAAGATCTGTTTTTTAAAAAAATTATATTTTTTACTATGTCTAAGTATGTCGTTCAATCCATTTTACGATTACTTAGCGCTTCGGCAGAGGTTTTTACACAACACCTAAATTTTCGGCGTCGTGACATCTTTTATCCCATACTATTTAAGGATCTGTTCAACCATCTTCATACCTTTCGCTTCAATGCAGCGTCTTATACACTGAGAAAAATAATAAACCATTTCTAAAAATCTAACTTCATATACAGCTTGTCTAAGTTGAAATACCGAAGCAGCGCGCGAATTGCGAATTGGCATGAAAACTGATTTTTCGTAAAATTAGTTTTAGGCATGCTCAAGTTCTTGATTTGGCAACCGAGCATTTCCTCAGCATATTATTTACATCCTGCAGGGTGAATATACTTAGATTTTACAAAGTTTAAAAGCCTGTCAGCATTGAAAAATATAGCTGGTTCTGTTTAGAACAGGATCTACTAACCAACAATTGCATCTCTCAAATAAAATTCAAAAATATCAGCAACCAAGGAAAGATACAACGGTCAAGTTAAATCTCAAATGGTTTTGCTTCAAAATGTATTAAAGATGGCCAAAAGTAAAACTTGTACTTAGAAATTGTTACAGCACTTGTTACAATAACACATTCAAAATTCTTCCTCTAGGACAGCACAACATAGGATAGGACATTTATACAGCGTGTCCACGGATCCTATAGGTGAAAAATATTAGTTTTAGTGAAAAATGTCATTCTTGCAAAATTCAAGTGTATCAAAATCCGTCTGATTTGTGCAAAAATTCATACGGTTTTCATAAATAAAACTGGCTATAAAATCAGACTCATTTTGATAAACTTGAATTTTGTTTTATTTTATGGGGTTTCAGAACAAGCAAAACTTTTTATCAAGAATGACATTTTTCACTAAAATTAATATTTAAACATATAGGATACCCCATCCGTAGACACGCTGTAGATAGTTTTAGGTGGAAATGTTTAAAGAAAATAAATAGACTGCTTTTCTTTAATTATCTGTGTTTTTGTTGACGAATATTCAGTATTTATTGATATTTTCATGCAGTATTTATCAATTTCTCGGTGTAACTTGTTCATTTTTGATTCCAACAGCCCGAGAGAGGGTAAAAGAGCAAAAAGAAACAAAAGCTGTCACCCGAAGATCTCCGTCCAAGGCCTAGTGCTATCCGCCGCGTGACACCACGGCCTCCTGCGGCATAATATGTGGGTATTTGTCACCGTAAATTTCCTCAATCGCAAAGAGAAGAGTATTCTTGAAGTAGGTCTTTTTAGAAGCGACAGAGACCTTGTATGTAGTTACAAGAACTCGAGGATTAAAATGATTATTTTATTTTTTAAAAACCATTCGCTTTATGTCTTTATAAAAATTGTTGTGTATGATAATTACAATACGGTACACTGTTTTTATTAGCATGTAAAGACGAAATGATGTTACTTATCTTTAAAAATTGTGTTTAACATTCAATAAATTATATACAAAAATAAATAAACAAAGGTTTTTTTATTGAAAAAACTTGAAGATCTGAGAGGAAAGGATAGACATTTGAATTTTGAAATGATGTGAAATTTATTTCTATCATTTAAAAAACTACTTTATATGGTAATTAATGTGCAGAAGAATTATTTTTAAAAAAGTATAATGCAAGAAAGTAAGTACTTTTAGACTGACAAGAAACTTACAAAATAGTATATTACGTAACTAGATTTGTAAGTAACCCATTATGCACGAAGCACGAAGTAAAAAACTTTACGCACAAAGTTGCGCAGCGAGGACCGCCACTGGGAAAATAGTGTTTATTGTTGGTTCAGAAAAAAAATAACAACGCTACATTATAATTTGAAATTAATTATTGTAGTAAGTACTCGGAATTATTTTTACAAAAATATTTAAATCAATATTGTCATTGACTCGTCTTTATTCGTCAATGATCTGTCAAATAATAGACGTCAAATTTTTACTCTTCGAGTTTTTTGCCGACATTAATAACAGCAATTACAAAAATGAAACTAACAGAAACAGAACGAATCGAGATTTTAACCATGATTGGTTATGGAGATAGAGTGAGGACTCAAGCAGAAGTTCGTAATTTATTTATTGCTAAATACCCCAATCGTGATCCAATTACTTAATCAACAGTAAGTAAAATTGAAAAAAAAATTTAGAGAAACGGGCCATGTTAAAGATCTTCTCAGAAGTGGTTGAACATCAATATCCGAAGCCAAAAAACTGGACGTTGTATGGGCGTTTCAAGAAAATTCTCATACCAGTTCTAGACAGGTCGCACTAGATAATAATGTCCACCAATCAACTTTCGTAAGAGTGCTAAAAAAGAAGAAGTGGCATCCATACAAAGTACATCTGGTCCAGGAGCTACTAGAAGATGACTTTGATAGAAGAATCAAATTCTGCGAAATCGTTATGGAACAATGTAACAGAGATCCGGGTTTCATACAAAAGGTACTTTTTTCAGATGAAGCTTCTTTTATGCTAAACGGTCACGTAAATCGCCAGACATGTCGATATTGGGTAAGTGAAAATCCACATTGGATGGAAGAGTATAGGAAATAATATCCCGAGAAGGCGAATATTTGGACCGGCATTATAAACAATCAAATTGTAGGGCCATATTTTTTTGAGGAAAATCTAACTGCTGCTAGTTGTCTGGAATCTCTTCAAAATTATCTGTTGCCACAGCTGAATCAGCTTTTTCCAAATAGAAATGATTTATGGTACCAACAGGATGGGGCTCCCCACACTATGGCGTTGAATTACGAAATTACCTTAATAACGTTTTCCCAGGAAGGTGGATAGGTAGAAGGGGGCCTATCGAATGGCCACCAAGGTCCCAAGATTTGACTCCGTTAGACTTTTTTGTGGGGATATTTAAAGAGCAGAGTATATAAAAATCGACCGAATAATGTAGAAGAGTTGAAGGAGCAAATCCGAACGGAAACTGCATAAATAACACCTGAAGTCCTCGAAAACATTAGAAAAGAATTTACTGCTCGCCTTTCTCATTGTATCATTGCTGAAAGTCGGTAATTTGAACATTTGTTGTAATTTAATTGTATTTAAGTAAACATTTATTCTAAGTTAATTGTATTAATAAACCAACAGATTTGGTTAACCCTGTAGAAATAAATATTCAAATGATTACATTTTTGCAAAGGCATAAATGTCGACAGTGTGATTTTTGACGTTTACAGACATTGGCGTAGAAAAAATATATTACTGATAATATTAATAATGCTATGTACGTCTAAATGGCCCGAATATTTAGTAATATTTAAATAAAAAAAGTAAGAAAGTAAGAATATGAGAAAATGTTTGACATTTATTAAATCTAAATTAATGAAATATATTTTTGACGTGGCAACTGCGTGACATCAAAGACACAAAAATGGTTATATGGTTACGGTCCGTATGCACCAACAGTCGGTTCTAATTCAACCCACTGTTCACTTGATATTGTATGTGTGGGTTTTTTAATAGATAAATAGGTACCTATTATTGGTCCTAGTAATATTTTGCAGCTGTTCTGGTAGAGTATAACATTACGTTTTACATTGTAGTTATATCTATTAAGTAATTTATATTACAGAAAATATGGATCTCGGCCACTCGCCATTTTTTAAAAAATAAAAGAAAATTATATAATATGATAACTTTTCGATAAAATGTTATAGTGAATAATATTAGATTATAAAAAATAATGAACTTTTAAAAAATGGGTAAACTTAAATTCAACTTTTGTTGCTTAAAAAATTAGGATTTTAATGGTTGGACGAACCGAACAACCTAAGCGGCGAGAAATTTGTAAGGTGGCGGCCCTGCGGATCGACACAATCTCCTCACGGGCTTCGTAACACCCTCGCGACATCCACATATCAGGACGGATTCCGGAGAAGCCCGGACTGGAATTAAGGTGTTCTTCCGGAGATTAGTCTCTCCTGCTGTATATTTTTTATTTTATTCCTTGTCCGGAAATGGGATTTTACTCGTACGTTAGGGCCGCTGGGATAAATCATTTCGTGGATAGAAAGTGTAGGGAAAAGATTGGGAAGTGGAGCGAAAAGTTTTCCGGGAGAAATTTCACCGCACAGAGAAAGAGAGAGGGAAACGGGAATAGAATTACCAATAAAACGTCGAAAATGAATCGGTAATTGATGCAAATATCGCGAAGAAACTTTTAAGACAATCATTGAATAAAAGGCAAATTGAATATTTCAGAACTTTGATAGAAAAAGTTATAGAGGGACATGCTTGGATCACAATTTTGCACTTCTTAACTTTATTAGGACTAATTAAGAGGTAAACAAATAAAAAATCCCCACTCTTGGCACCAGTTTTTTACTTATATCTCAGAAAATGTATGCTTTTTGAAGTCTGTAGGACTATTTCTGCTGTTTTTGATCAGATGACTCAAAGTTGCAAAGAAAAACTAATTGCATTAACTTATGTTTAATAATTTATATCTATTTTCCTACAAAAGATAAAAAGCAGTTTCATTGTTGAATGAGACATTTGTAATTTTGCAAAAACTGTCTGTTATTGAATATTTTAATTGCTCAGACCATCATTCTGAGTAGTTTTCCAAAGAAACCATGCATACAACATCTTCTGTTTTTCGGAAAAGTAAGGTCGCATTTGCGAAGTTAGCAATAGCTCCAGAAAACAGCAGCGGACCTTTCAAAATCTTCCTTCACTATCGCAAAACTAGAAAAGGCAAATGACACAATATCTGGAGATAGTATGAGGCTCAAGAAAAAAAGGCTACCAATTGTGGCTGACTAATCCAAGTGCACAGTGAATTAGCTGCTGCACTACAAAATTCTGTTTCAACTCGAAGCCGCAACAAAACGAGTGTCTAGCATACCAAAATTGTGAAGGGGATGGAGTCTAAAGTTTAAGCTAGAGGCGAATAGGAGGATCTACTGACCGATTACCTACTGAAGAGAAGAGCAAAGAGCAAAACGAAAACGAGGATCAGGAACCTTCACAGCCTTAAAGAACACGCAATTGACTATTCTTGTAATGTTTTTTATTAGTTTAATAAACTGTTTTCACTGAATGGTGGTGTTTCGTAAAACTATCACAATTGCTAGTATATATGGATATGGATAAGTATGGAGCAACTTTACAAGAAACTGTACAATTGAAAGTTGGCCAATGCCAATGCAGAAAAGCCTCTCCACAATGCTCGAATAACCATTTGGGTTGCTGCATCTGGTCATGGTCCAATTGGTCCTTATTTTGTTGAAGACTAGTATGAGCAGTAAGTTACTGTCAACCAAGAGAGGTACAAATATATACCCGTATGCACCAACGATCGTACAAACCAATGATTTCGGCCAACGATAAAAAAACAATTTTTTGACATTTTATGGCAATTCTGGTCGTGAATTAACAGTGTAGCCACTAAACTATTGGCACAGAGTATATAATACAAACCAGAGTATCAACTCTATATGGAGGGGGTAAGCATTTGCAGGTATCGCCATGACACTTTGGGAGTATCCATAGCCGTCGCCATTAGTTTTGGTTAAGGTAGGCAGTTGGTTGTATGTGAATAAATCAGTGGTAGCGTTTGTATTGTGTGGAATAGTAAATTAAACTATTTAATTCAAGTACAAAAAACTGCGAAGGAGATGCTGAATAAATGTTACTTACATTAAATGACATTAAAATAAATACTACTTCTCAGTGTTCTGTAAGTGCATATTTAATAAAAAAAATGTTTACAACATACAATGTGAGCATTATTCTAAATCCATTGAAAATTTAGATGTATCAGCTTTATTCTGTTTATTTAAAGCATATAGAAATAAAGATAGTGTCTATGGAAATATTTTAATGCCTGGTAATTGTTTTATTATATTTATTGCAAAACTAAATAACATTTTTGAAAAATTATTTGAAAAATTGGCAATAAAAGATCATGTTCTTCAAACTATATTAAATATTAGTAGTAATGAATCTTTTATACATCCTTGTACAAATTTTCCATTACTTTATGTAAAAGAATTATATTTTAGGTTAAGACTATACACTACCATTAAATGTATCAACAGAAATTTTAAAAGTAATGAAAATAAAGATAAATTGTTAATTTGGAGAAATAAATAAGTGTTAAAGCTGTTGATGTGTTTTTTTATATCATTCCTTACTAACGAGGAAAATTGCATGTAAGACATACATATTCGGTCATTTATTTTGCGTAGAAATTCTATTTATATGTAATTATTTAACCTAAAAAACCAATTTTACTCTTTTTTTAAAAACAAATAAATCAACGTTTAGTTAATATTATTAATCTTGTTGAAAAAAAATTCTATTTTTCTAAATTAAGGATAATAAAAAACTCTTCGTTTTAACAAAACTTCCAATATTTATTAAAAAATTGCTTTTTTAAAGGCAATTTTTTAATAAATATTGGAAGTTTTGTTAAAACGAAGAGTTTTTTATTATCCTTAATAAGATGGACTTCCAAAAAGTAAGGGTTAGTACAATCAATTTTATTTTTCTAAACTTTCTGAAAATAACAATTATCTCAACAATAAAGAAACATTTCAAGTACGGGTCTTATTTATAATAACAATTTTTTTAGCACTACCCTGAGCTTATACCACAAAACAGAATATTGGTTACCACAAAACAGACTAACCAATTTTCTGTTTTGTGGTTTATACTCCCAAAAAATGCCCGTTCTTGTCTTATAAACATCAAAGATGCCAACAGCGAGTCGATACTCTGGTTTGTATTATATACTCTGTGCTATTGGTGTTCTGTGACGATATCTACTACAATACATTTATAAAATTTTGTTTGTCCGTCTGGTGGAAAGAGGAAGAGTGGAAATTATTCAAGTATGATGCTTAAAACACTTTCAGTAAAATCAGAAGATAGATTCATATTTTCTGCAATTAAATTACTTAATAGGTACCAACCAACTGAATTTGGGCGATCGAAACCAACGGTTGGATTTAACCACTGATTGGGTGGGTGCATATCAATTTTCTGGCGCTTGAACCGTGGGTTGAATGAGAACCGACTGTTGGTGCATACAGACCATAATATTGTAGCACCTGATGGCTTTATTTGGGATGTGATAATGGATTTCAAATTTCGCTCGGAAAATCCACTAGAATAATAACCTATTTTCAATATTTGCAGCAACTACTTTTCTTAAGTATATTGAATGCCCCTCATAAACGTTATGAGGCTTCTTTTCAGGTCTCAATCTGTAGTAATAAGAAATTATTTTGATGAGTAGGGTGTTGTTCTTATCCTTAGTTTCTATAAAATTTCCAGACCGTAATTTTATTTAGCTTTGCATGGAATATACTTAAGATTGGCCTAGCATCCCGCCTGTATAATATAAATAATAACTAAACTTTTAAACTTGTTTTATATAACAGATTATTAGTAAAATTGTTTGTTGTACGTTTATTTTTTCAATTTATAATACCAAGAAGAGTTTGTTGTCAAACAAATTAGCCAATTGTACAATTTACAGCTAAATTAGTCAAGTTTAGAACATATTTGATATGTAAACAGAAGGCTATCAATTTCCCCTAATGCCGACCCTGTTCGCCGACACGGCGAGAAAACAACTGACAGTTATTGCATTTTCAACGTTGTTCTCCTATTTCCCCTTCTGTTGCCGTTCTTCCTCTCCACCTTCCTATATCCTTGCGACCCTTATTTCCAGAACTGGCACGGCCGCTGCTACTATAATAGTAATCATCGTAATGGCACTGGTACAGCTCAACCCCCGCATCCCACCCCTCCCGAGACCCTACCGAGCACCTCATTTAACGAATAATTCTGTCTTGTTTCCGAAATATCAAGAATATTCCGTGAAATGGGTGACGGGTGTTCTGCCGCCATTCCTTTTTACTGCCTATTACATGACACTTGCTTTCCGGTTAGAGATGGATCGTTGATTTATTCAAGGAATTAATTTTTTATCCAGGTACAATCCAATAGTGAAAGTGTTTGAACCTTTTATAGAGAAAAAACAACTACTTCCCGGGCTAAGGACAATGACTATCGACTTTTAGTACTTCCCAATTGATTTACTTTTTAAAAACAAGGTCATACTAAGTGCAGATAGGTTTCTACATTATTACGCAAATACTACTTCTCATTCAGAATTATTTCAAATTTAGACATTATGTAAGGGTGTCTTTGTTTAACTTACAAGAAAATAAAGAGAGCCTACAAATGACTATTTTCTATTTATTTTGCCATTTGGCATAATTTCTGAAATATTTATTTATTTAAATTAATATTTAAATACTAGCAAAAATAGTGGATACCTTTCTGTTGGAGAAGTTATTAAATAGGATATTTGGTTGATGATATATCGAGCTCCACCTTTTGAAAATCGAAATCGTTGTAGAAAGATATTATTAATCCATTTTAGAAAATGATTTTTCCTTTCTCTGTATACTTGGGGTTGCCTTTCTGGTTGCTACAAAATATCTATCAATTCCATGAAATCCTCGTCGTCAGACAGAGCCATAATTTTCTAGGTAAAACTAACCGATACAATAAACCAAAAGTTAAAACTATTTAACAAACAATACATAAATAACCAATAAAACGATAAACCATACAAATATCAATTATTTTTTTATTATTAACCAATTTTTTCAACCATTTATCGAGTTCAACTGAACTTGGGTTTAAACTTGCTTTGTACAATCGGCCCTTAGTATAATAGGCATGATGACAGTCAGTAAAAATCATTAAAATATTGATTTGTTATAATTATATAAGATACGGAGATTCTAATGAATTTACTCATTTTTATATTACATCTGTGATTACATTTATTTTAGTAAAAATATAAGCACTAATTTTAACAATCCGCCATATTAGCTGAAACACCAATCAGAAGAGAGTGACGTCGTACTTTCGTAAATATTGTTGACATTGACATTGGAACGTAAACAAATATTTTGTTCGGGGTTTTTATTGATGTATTCTTACATTGTGGAACCGCACACCATCGATACACATTAGGATTCATGACTATGATAACTATTATAATCGCACAAAATAAGTAAAAACAAAATAAACTTTTTCAACCACCCTCTTTTAACCTACAAAATGTTTGAAGTTTGACGTTTTTACCACAGATCACACGGGTCGCAGTGTAGTATAAATGGTATTTACGAATCGATGATGTCATAGATAGACGCCATTACTATTTTAGCGTTTTGGCGTCAAATTTAAAATGCATTTTTAAAAAGTAAATTTCTCATTTAAAAACTATTTTTTTGCAAAAATAACATTTATCTTAGATAAAGTATATACGTGAAAACATCGTGGATCAGTTTTTAAAAATCAGTCATCATGCCTATTAAATCTTGTTTTAAAAGCTATTTAACTAAATGTAAAATTACAAAATAGTAATTTATGCAACAAGTGCATAAAGTGGTACTTTTTTTCACGAATGGAAAATGGAAATTCCATGAGTGAAAAAAAGACACTTTATGCATATGTTGCATACAATATTTTTTCTACAGCCCTATACAAATAATAAAATCAAAATAGAAATTTGAAATAATTTAATTAAACTCCTGCAGAATGAATTGGAAAAAGTGCACAATAATTAAGAAAAATTAACAACTACATATTGTATTCTAGTATTATTTCGCAATGTGAATATTGAAAACGCAATTGTTTGGTTGATTAATGTGAATTTTTGATCCAGTCACATTTGTTTCCGTTTGATTCATTGATAAAGCTTCACTTAAATTGTGAATATTTGGAACATTTAAATTCATCTCTGCTTGATTCTCATTTAAATAGTGAATATTTGGAAGAGTCAAATTCGTGTCGGCTTGATTCTCATTGGATGTTGAAGGTAGGTTAAAAAAACTGCTGACATTAGATCCTTGTAAAATTCGTGAAGCAACAGCAACAACAGCAACAGCAGTAGATTTCCATCCTCCATGTTGCTTTAATTGAAGAATGTCTCCACCCGAATCGACTAGAAGCGATGCTGAAGTTCGTCGAAACGTGTGACCTGTATATTCTTCTGGATGTGGTAAATTTAAATACCTCGCAATTAGCGATGGAATTTTCGAAAAAGTATTTATACCAACTACTTGTTTTGTACATTTGCCGTTTCTATATGATAAAAAGAAATGGTTGCTGGTTGCATTTTTCGGTCTCAGATTAGCATACTTTTGGAATAAATGTATAAAATTAATGTTTGTAATGGATTCTCCAATAACTGTAAAACGTCGACTTGTATGAGTTTTTGAATCTGGAATCGTGACGAGTAGAAATTCCCCCTTATTTTCAATGTCATCGATTTTCATTTTATACAACTCTTCTCGTCGACAACCTCCGGCTATTCCTAATATTAATGTTACCTACAAATTTATAAATAATGTAAGCAAAAAACAAATTAAATTTTTAAAACTTTTACCTTAAACATTAAATACTTGTCGTCTGGAGCACTCAATAAAAATCTGTTCATTTCCTCTCTTGAGAATGTATTAGATTTTTTAGGTTTGTGCCCAACCGACTTTCGTTTCAAAAATGCTATTAGCTTAGAGTATTTACTTATATCTATGTTATCATTAATAATTAAGGTTGCCTTTAGTTTGGAATAGCTGGACCATAATGTAGAACACTTAAATTTTTTAGACCTTTCTTCAAAAAAAGCTAACAGTACTCGCTCTGTAAAGCTATGAATATTGTTCTCGTTTCTCCATTTCATAAAAGTGTCATACTCTTTTATATAATTTTCTTTGGATTTTTCCGGCAGCAAATTTAATGTGGCCACATTTGCCTTTTCTATAATTTCTTCGGGGGTACATATTATTTCAAAGTCGGAATCTTCACTATCCATTGTAATAATAGGAACAACTACTGAATTCTCTTAGACAAATCGGATTATTTATAAAAACTAACGTCAAATGAGTTATAGTTCATGTACTGTCAAAGTCAAAGCAAACTTGATATTTTTTCCAGTAAAGGTGTGGATGAATTGCACTATTCAATTGCATCGGCTTATGGCAAGCGTGAAATAAAGTTAACGTTATGGCACTTTTTTTAACGCTTTTTCACTTTTTTTCACTCTCACCATAAACAGCCGTTTTAAGAGCTAGTGAAATACAAGGTACTTTAAAGATAGGGCTTAGAAAAATATTATTATATAAGCCAGACATCGAAGAATATCCAAGGAAAGACGTATCGGTTTAAAAAATTAGATAATTAACTCTGCACAGTAAGTTTTTGCTTAGAACTCCGAACACTTTTAGTATTGAGATTAAGTAAGTGGTTTTGTCATTCTTAAAATAATCCAGCACACTATTCGTACATCGCGGCTGCCGCCTCCCAGTCCTCGTCGCAACGTAGCGAGGGAGCGACGCTCGGTACAGGTATATTGTTCCTAATAGGAAGTGACACGTTCAATAAAGTATGAAAATGTATTCCATGAAATATTCATCTCTGGCAGAGTTGCCATGGATCCGTGTGCGAGCCTGTCATGTATGATTTTCCAAGTGAATGCAACATCAACCACTTGCTATATTTACCGACTCCTGATATTTACTCGTTCTGATGTTTTAGTTGCTCAATTTGAGTGCCAAACATCGATGAAGTTCAGAAATTAGAAACTCCTTTCGATTTTCGTCATCAGAACATCTTAATGAAAGTAAATGTTATATACATCATTATATTTAAAAATTTCTGACTTGTAATAAGTTTAAAATGCAAGGAAAAAATATATAGTTGATCAAGCATTGGTAATATTACTTTAAAACCTACATGAAAATGTTCAGTTTCTTCTTCCATCTGAACTTCTGTTTGTCAATAATTTACCAATGTAGGACGAAGGATAATGCACTACCCACATCCTTTAGACCAATCAGCCTTAAGTCATTTCTGTTGCAAGAACTTAAATCTATTAAGGAAGGACTAGTCAGGGTATATTCTCTTAGTGCTTACTAGCATGAGTAACATGAAGGGAAATCAACAAAAATAGACATTCAGCTATTCTTGATGCCTATTCTGAGGTATGTATGTAATTAGGGGTGAATTATGAGATGTATTAAATCCTTAACACATTCTAATATGTATTTGGTGTTAATACGGTTTTAATTCTAGTGACATTAGTGGACGACTAAATAGACCAAATAGTAGGTACCAGAGTTTAAAATAGAATAACTAATAGTCCAGGCGTGCTGTACTTTTAGACGGAAATTCTGATACCTGGAATGTAACAGTTGGAGGTGGTAAAGGGGCTTATAACACATGAAAAAAAAATACATTAACTATTTCAATTATGATCATAAACTTTTTAGGGGTGAAAAAGGGGTAAAAAACTGAAATATTGCTGTTTGCGGCTAAAATTGACGTCAAAATGAAAAGTGCCCCATAGAAAAGTTGTAGATCATGTAAAAATCTAAAACTTTTCTCTTGGTAATTTTCTCATATAACCTCAATTTTCTCAACCTTGTAACATAATAATTTTCCGAGAAATTTGATTTTTCTGGAAAAATCTCTTTTTTTTCAACTGTAAAGTTTGCTCGGAAAATATTATTGGAAAAGATTTTCCTGGGGCTCATTTTTTTCGTTTTTACGTCTACTTTCACATGAAATAAAAAAAATACACCTTCCATTTAAAAATGTGCTCAAAAATGAATAAAAAGCAAAAAATAAATTTTGCAACAGCTAAATTAATAATAATAATAATAGTTTATTTCATTACTCTTTGCAATAATTGTTAAATTTTTGTTATAAAATATTAAAATATGCAAAAGCCGACTCTTGCATTACATTCTACGGAAAAAATTACAAAAGAAAATGTATTTCATTATTTAGTCGGATTTTGATTTCATTTGCAATATTATTATAAACACTCAAGTCTATTAATGAAGTTAATAATCCGAGCGGGGATTTCATGGTTTTTACTATTGTTGTATGCTGATTTGTTTATATTGTAAGGTTTTCATGAGATAAATCGATTTGTTGATATTAAAAGGCCCAAATACCCTTCCATCAGAGCCCTATAGCCACCTTTCATAAGTGACAAAGTGTAGACATGACAACTCTAACTAGCCTAGAGGCCTAGGCCTTTTGTTTTCTCTTTGACCTTGCAACATTTCAGTATACAAAATATACTACCATTCGTAACAAACAAAATATTGTCTTTTCAATATATTTTTTAATTACAATTACGAATTACTCAAAACCGAACGATCATTATATTAAAAATAAACAAATTATTCCAAAAAGTCAAAGAAAATTAAAATTTTGATGAAAATTGGGCAATAGGGTTCTGATGGAAGGGTATTTGGGCTTTGTAATTATCAACAAATCGATTTATCTCATGAAAAACCTTATAATATAAACAAATCAGCATACAACAATAGTAAAACCAAGAAATCCCCGCTCGGATTATTAACTTCATTAATAGACTTGAGTGTTTATAATAATATTGCAAATGAACTAAAAATCCGACTAAATAATGAAATACATTTTCTTTTGTAATTTTTCCCGTAGAATATAACGCAAGAGTCGGCTTTTGCATTTTTTAATATTTTATAACAAAAATTTAACAATTATTGCAAATTTAGCTGTTGCAAAATTCATTTTTTGCTTTTTTTCATTTTTGAGCACATTTTTAAATGGAAGGTGTATTTTTTTTATTTCATGTGAAAGTAGACGTAAAAACGAAAAAAATGAGCCCCAGGAAAATCTTTTCCAATAATATTTTCCGAGCAAACTTTACAGTTGAAAAAAAAGAGATTTTTCCAGAAAAATCAAATTTCTCGGAAAATTATTATGTTACAAGGTTGAGAAAATTCGAGGTTATTTTCGACATAAAAAGGTAAGTTTTCACCAAGTTTCATCAAGATTGACGAATTCGTTGGAAAATTAAAAATTAAAAACGAAAAATCGTCTTTTTCCATTTTCCTCGAAAAATTGAGATTATGTGAGAAAATTACCAAGAGAAAAGTTTTAGATTTTTACATGATCTACAACTTTTCTATGGGGCACTTTTCATTTTGACGTCAATTTTAGCCGCAAACAGCAATATTTCAGTTTTTACCCCTTTTTCACCCCTAAAAAGTTTATGATCATAATTGAAATAGTTAATGTATTTTTTTTTCATGTGTTATAAGCCCCTTTACCACCTCCAACTGTTACATTCCAGGTCTCAGATATTCCGTATTTTTTATTTTTTTGGTACAGCACGCCTGGACTATAATACGTATATCAACGTTTGAATTCTAGAATAGAAATCACCTCGACTTTATACATATCAAATCCTTAGTCTTTTATCTAATCTTATTTTATCTCTTATTCTTAGTCTCGACAGTTGCACGAAAAATGCACAAAATTTCTTTTTGGAAAATTGTGGATAGATTATTCAAATTCTGAAATTGATTGACGTCTTGCTAGTTTTTAGCGAAACAGCTGTCATTGAGTTTAAAAAAGCAATTTTTTAAATAATTAGTGGAAGATTTATTTAAAAAGTTCTATTTTTAATATTATTACCGAAATTCTGGTTCCCTTTGTTACATATATAGATAAATAATTGTCGAGAAAATTATTATCTATATTGACAAACACCGATTAGGATTGTACAATTCTGCTAGTCATTACAACAGCATTTCTGAGATTGAAACATCGTACTAGTTAGAGGATGATTAGCAGATTTTTATTTACGAAAAATATCTCGCTGTTAGAAGAACCGACAACAAAGGAGACACGCGGGGTTGATACAATAGTGAAATAAATAGAAAAAATACTCCCGGTGCTAACTAAACGGCTCATCCTTCACCTGGGGGGAGGTATGCAAAGAAAATATCTTAACCTCTTCATTAGTTAGGACTGCGTGATTGGCATTGTGAATGTTTCTTTTGTGGTTCAATACAAAAAGATGGTATTTGCTTCATTAGAAAATAGAAATTTGATAATTATGAAGAAAAATCAAAAGTAGGAAGTAAAAATTATCTATAATAAATTTATGGACAATTTCTATAGGGCATAAATTAAATATGTTAATAATAGATGCCCTTGCACATTTTTCTATGGATACATTTTCTAAAATCTTTATCCCATCGTCCAATTATCAGATAACCATTCTGTTTTTTTTTTTCGATCGTTTTCTACCCTCGATCCCCCAGCCGCCGTACCCGGAGTTCATTTTTTAGGCAGACTTGGCTGGAAAATAGAGAGCATCGCCTCCTGGGGAATAAACAGGCCTCGGGCCAGGTCCCGTGACGTTTCGACCGCCGCGTGCATCCCCGGGGAACCAGCGGGCGTTTGATTGATGGATCGAGCTTGCCGCGAGGGCTTCTAATTGTTTTCTAATTATTTTCGTCAAATGTTCCGACTAACGTCCAATAAAAACTTGACTACAATATGATTGGAATGTTGGGTTTGGTGAGAAATGATTATTTTCTTTGTCGAGGGTATATAAATGTATCTTTTTTGAAGGGCAAATATCGGTTAGATTTCGATATTGCTCTTGACAAGTTGAAGAAGTTTTGTAAATTTTGTTGTTAACTGGATGGATAATGGTGTTTATAAAAAATTACTGTAAAACACTGATTAGTCAAAAAAGTTGCACACATTGGCAGTGAACACGGTTTTGTAGAAAATGGGTTATTAGACTTTGTAACAAAGTCAACCAAAGATTACCACGAGAAAATGAACTCTAATATTGTTGAAGATTATTTTTCCCAGCTATTGGACTTTTTGCCAAGTGCTGCAGTGGTTGTCTTAGATAACGCCAGTTATCATTCAAAACTGGTAGAAAAGTTACCAACGAAGTCATGGAAAAAAGGAGATATTAAAGAGTAGCTCCAGAGCAAGAATATTTCTTTTGACGACACCATGCTGGAAGGGGGTTGACGACTGGTGCATGCGGAAAGCAATAGGAACACCAGAATGCAGGGGGAGCGGTGCTAGAGCCAGGGCTAAAGGGATGCTGGAGCTGGGGTCTATGGAGGGACACCCAGGGTAATTCTGAACCAGGAATCCATAATTTTCTAAGCAAAGGCATGATGAACAATATCGAATTGAATAGATTGGATAAGTCGTCCTTACTGATTCGATCTAGAAGATTACACACACTCCAAAACATTTGCAAATGGGTTAGTTAATACCTAATTACAGGGTGGACTGAAAAATAACAACTACTAGTTTCAACAGCCAATTCCAAACAAATATAGTATAATTAATATTAAAAACGTTTTATTTTTTATTAAATTAATTTAAGAAAACCTAACGTTGATTTTTAGACTGTTCTGATGTGTGTATTTACCATCACTGCGAACATCTGCAACACCTTCTTGCAAAACCCCATTTCCCATCCCATATGCCGAGCGTGTCTGAATCCCGCACCGAAAATCCAAAATAAAATATGGCGCTTTTGCCTAATTATTTCGAGGCTCGCAAATCTCCATTATTAATTAGAAACAAGCTCGAAGAAGGGTTGAAACTTTGAAGAAAGTCCTTCTTATTTAATTAGGGGTAGCGTAGGGGGGTCGAGACGTTAAGGGTAGGCAAATGTTTATTTTATGTAGTGGAGCTTTCTCTTCTTGATTTAGAGTGCAATCTCTGGATATTCCGCGGCACTTTAATGGAAATGGATAATTGGTTTAAATGCTTCCTTTTCGGAATTTAAATTTCATGGCAAGGCAAGGAGTCGCTTATATACAACGCGGAGCGCGGGATCGTCCGCTTATACCTTTAGGGCTAGATGGGAATTTTAACGAAAACATTTACAAGAGATTAGGAAATTAGAAATGTAAAGAATGGAGATTCGAAATGGGCGTGAGAAGATAGTGGGAAAAATCCACGGGGAGCTCTCGCTTTTCACGAAAAACAGAGAACTCTAATTAAAACTTGCCGTTGTTTATTGACGAATTAAATGCAAACTTTGGGACATAACAACTTAAAAGAACTAGATAATGCCAACTGGTATATTTAAGGTCAAATCAGGTGTTTTTACGTCCAAATGTTGGGACCGAATCCTTCCTATTTGCATATATCAATTTAAGATAAAATATAATTAATACTTTTTGTATAACTTTCCTTAAAAGTGGCTGTTTTATTAATAGTATAGTATTGAAAGATAACGATTACAAAGTTGCGATGTTAAAGAGCCTAAAGAACACATTTGAACCAGCTGAGTTGATAATTTTACGGTAAATTTATTAACATTTAATACTTGAATTGAAAAGGACGATGCTGTAACACTGAAGGATTACGAGAGTGGCCTTTTTTCTCGTGGCCCTCGTTTTCTTTCATCAATAGCATCAGCAACTGTCATAGGCTTCTGTCCTCTTTGCTTAATATCCTGATTCTGCTAGCAAAAAAGTAGAAGACTTTCCAAAGCAGTGGCCTGGATATTTCTTTGGTTTCGGGAAGTTCAGAAACACAGCAATGGTAGTGGGCATTTTCCCAAACGGGTTTACACTAACTGAATTGGCAGTGCAATCTTATTTTGAGTTTTTCCAAAAAAAACTTTGAAGATTCAATGGACAAACCATCGATTTGTCCATGAATTTGATGTCTTCTATTAAGTCTAAGTGGCACAGACAGATATTCCGAAAATAGTATCAAGGGTTTTTGGTTAGGTTAGGTTAGGTTAGGTTAGGTTAGGTTAGGTTAGGTTGGGCCCTACTTTGTGGAATATTTTCTACGATAAGGTGCTAAGAATATATTTGGGCAAACTTCAACATCAGTGGCGTACGCAGACTACTTGGCGGTAGCGGTTACAGCAAGAGATAAAACACAGTTGGAAGAAGAATGCAAACATGCAATTGAAACCATCCAAAAGAACTTAGCTGAAATGGGCATAAAACTCTCAGTAAATAAAACTGAAATGGTTATAGGAGAGGGAAGACGAAAAATGAAAGATCTACAAATAAAAGTACAAGACTTGACACTAAACAGTCGAAAATCTATAAAATACATGGGAGTTTACCTAGACAAGGACCTAAAAATGACGGAACATGTAAACAAAGTTTGTGAAAAAGCTAACCAGATACTCAGAGCATTGACGAGGATTACCCCCAATATTGGTGGCCCAAAATCGCTGAAAAGAAAAATACTGGCAGCCGCAGTGACATCTGTCGTAATGTATGGAGCACCCGTCTGGGGAAAAGTATTAAAATACCAGCACTATGAAACCAAATTAGAAAGCATAAATAGAAAACTTGCACTTAGAGTAACCTCGGCCTATCGCACAGTGTCAACATCGGCGGTACTCGTAATTGCAGGGCTAGTGCCAATAAAATTAAAAGTTGAAGAAAGAAGCATGATCCACAAAAATGGAAAAGACTTTAAAGAAACAGCAGAGACGGTAACTAAAAGGAAATGGCAACAAATTTGGGATGAGGATACAAAAGGAAGATGGACGAGAAAACTTATACGGACATTTCGAAATGGCGAAATAGAAAACACGGAGAAGTCGATTTTCATGTGACTCAAGTGCTAACAGGCCATGGCAGCTTTAAGGCATATTTAAAAAGAATTGGTAAAGCAGAAAGCGATAACTGTGTACTTTGCAACGACAGCCCAGACAATGCCAAGCATGCGATATTCACATGCTCATTTTGGAGAAGAGACCGTGAAACAATAAATTCAACGCTTCAAAAAACTTTAACAGAGGAAAACGTAGCGGAGGTCATGACAGGCAGTGCAGAGAATTGGGAGTTAATTACAGATTATTGGAGAAAGGTTATGAAAGAAAAAGAGAAGAAGGAAGGTGAAGAATATTTAAGAAACTAAGAAAAAGGTAGAGGTAGAAAAAAAAAGTAAGACAGCCCTGAATTCGAAGTAATGTGCACACGGTTCCGAAAGAAGGGTGAAGCAGAAGGAGAGGTGGTTTTTTAGTGGGTAGTAGAAGCCTGAGCCCCACACTACCCGGCTCAGAACAACAGAGCTGGGTGTACGTAAATGTATTTTTCCACCTCTGCTTTCCTCAAAAAAAAAGGTTAGGTTAGGTTAGGTTAGGTTATTGTGCCTATAGCTTTTATTTTTCGCTTTAAATGAACACAATTAATAACGAACATACCCGACTTCATAATTGAAAATTTGCTGCACAAAGTTGGCTAGTTCCATATTATTTTTTCCCGAAAAACCGTGACAAACAAAACTATTCCAGCAGTCCAAGTTTTTTTGTGATTTTGATTTTAAATTAAATAAACTATTTGCAACGGATACTCGTGAGGAATTATTTCTTAAATTATTTATTTAGCTACAAAAAAGATAATAATTACACAGATTGTCTTTTTATGTATAACAAAGTTACATTAACTTTTTGTGTACCACTAATGGGTAAAACTGCAAGTTTTTCGCAGACTGTATAATTAACGCAATCAGAAAATCCAAGCAGAGTGTACCTAAACCGAAAGAGGAGGATAGAGATATTGCGAGAGAGTAACAGAACGAGTGAGGCATATACAGAGGAGTGCCGGCATCCGTATCGGTGATTAATGAATGCTAGAAGATTGGAAGTAATTAAAGTGAGAGAATGAATGGCAACCGAGACCGGTTGCCTTTGCCGCTCCCGTTCCGTTTCACTGTTCCACACACACCGCCGTCGGCGGCGGCGGCGGCTCCGTTCCATTCTGTGGTTCCGGCCCCGCATCGTCGGTCCGACAATGCTTTGCCGCCAACGGCCCATCCATTTATCCGGCTCGAAGGACCACAAACATTGCATACATGCTCCTACCGAGACTATATACATACACCGCTAAAACTATCGCAAAATTCTAATTTATATTTATTGAGATGAAACAGTCGAATTAAGAACCTTAAATAGAAAAAAGGTAAAAAAAATGTAAAGAAATATTTAGTTTTAATAAAAGAAATTTACTTGGAATAAAATATGAATGTATTTCAATTTTGTTATAAATAATTTTTATCAGTGTAGAAACAACATAACATGTGGATGGTTTTCATTGAAATTCCTCGTTTTCAAATAAGGTTAGGATCCAAGGAATTTATAATAGGTACCTATTCAGTAGATGTAACACATCACATTTTAGCTTTGTATTACGTATATAGCTACAGATGAGATATAATATGGTAAAATAGTAATTCTATTCGAAACATCGCCTCCTTTTCCAATCAAATGTGAAGAAGAGGAAGCTCAATTAAATCATCAATAGCAACGGTGAGAATAGTAGATGTGTCTTTTGCAGACATTCCACCAAACAGAGACCACAGCATCATATTTTAAATATAGCGATTATATTTGTTTGAGATTTAACTCCCATGACTTACTGCATATCCTCAGGGCTAGCTTGGCACTGAGCTATATCCCTATGAACTGGAGGTCTGGAAGAGTAGTCTTCATACCGAAGCCTGGTAAGGCCACGTATGCTGAGACGGGCTCCTTCAGACCTATCAGCCTGACCTCCTTTTTTCTTAAAACTTTAGAAAAACTGGTGGACAGGTACCTACGGGACGGTGCTTTGAGGGTAAAACCTCTGCATCGAAACCAGTTTGCGTATAAGAGTGGGGTGTCCTGCGAAGTCGCGGTACACAAGCTGCTCCTGAAAGCGGAGCAGGCACTCTTAAATAAAGAGATATCCCTAGGTACGTTTCTGGATATTGAAGGGGCATTTAATGTTGCCTCCTTCGATTCCATACTTAGGGCCATGCAGAACCGTGGCATAGAACAGGACATTGTAAGAAGAACAATAATAGGTACGCTCTTTGGGGAGACGAGGATGGTCTCAGCCACTAAGGGGTGTCCGCAAGGAGGAGTGTTATCTCCTCTTCTGTGGAACCTGGTGGTTGACGAGCTCCTTTGTAGACTTAATGACGAGGGTATCTATGCCCAAGCCTTTGCTGATGACGTCAGCATAGTTGTAAACGGTAGATTCGGGGCCACTGTGTCCGAGAGAATGCAGCTGGCACTGAGGATTACCGAAAAATGGTGCAGACAAGAGGGATTGTCAACTAATCCGGCAAAAACCTCCGTGATAGCGTTCACCCTCAGAAGGAACCTCGACTTGAGGGAACTTCGTATGTGGGGCCAAACGCTAAAGTTTAAAGGGGAAGTCAAATACCTAGGGGTAACCCTAGATAGCAAACTAACCCTTTCCAACCACATTAGAAACACAACAGATAAAGGCCTAAGAGCTCTCTGGGCATGCAGAAGAGCTGTGGGCAATACGTGGGGGCTTAAACCCAGTATGATGCACTGGCTCTATACGAGGGTGGTGGCACCCATCATAACCTATTGTTCTGTTGTGTGGTGGCATAAAGCGAGATGCTCAGTAGCATCTAGACAGCTAGGCAGGGTACAGAGAGTAGCCTGTCTAGCCATAACCGGGGCGATGAGAACAACGCCCACGGCGGCCCTGGAAGCTATGCTGGGACTACCTCCACTACATCTTATTGTGGAAAGGGAAGCACTGACAGCTGCTTACAGGCTGAAAATAAACAACGAATGGGGCAGGGCGATCCCTAGGTACCATTCCACAATCTCGAAAGAGATTGAACATAATCAATTACTGAGCATGCCCTCAGATAGAATACCTATCTGCTACGACCTTTCCAAACCATATACGGTTCATATTCCGGATAGGGACGAAGCTCGTACCAAGACTAGGAAACAACAAGAATCCGTTTGGTACACAGACGGATCCAAAACAAGCACCAGCACTGGGATTGGAATCTACAATGAAAATACAGGGAAGACGTATAGTCTCAACCTGGGTTCAGTAGAGACTATCCTGCAAGCTGAAGTGGTTGCCATCAACACATGCTCGGAAATCATCCTGAACGAGACGGTCCCTAACAGGACTGTCAGGATCAGAAGTGATAGCCAAGCAGCTCTCAAAGCAATAGAGAGCGTACACACTGCGTCACGAACAGTGAAGCACTGCCAAGGAACTGTAGCTGAACTGGCACAACGCCACAAGGTTATCCTTGAATGGGTACCAGGACACACAGGGATTCTTGGAAATGAAAAAGCTGACCTCCTAGCCAGGGAAGCTTCAGAAGGAACCCTGATCGGACCTCTTCCCACATGTGGGGTCTCATACCAACATGCAAGGGAAACAATAGAGGAAAGACTAAGGGAACAACATAAGAAACTCTGGATGGAACTGCCTGGACTCAGGCAATCCAGATTATTCATAACAGGTCCATCCAGGGAGAAAACTACAGAACTACTCAGCCTAAGTAGAACCCAATTGAGAAAGGCAGTGGGACTGCTTACAGGACACTGCCATCTCCGAAAACACATGAACATAATAGGACTCGCTGAGGACCCATTATGCAGAAAATGTGGTGAGGAAGACGAAACTCCTCTTCACGTAATATGTCACTGTCCGAGCCTTAAGTGGCTTAGACAGAGACACTTTGGCATTCAGTTTCCTGAGCCAGAGGAAATCGTGAAAGCGAATATCAGGGACGTTCTAGAATACATGAAGGAAACGAACCTGGTATGATTACTTCAGGGGGGTACAATGAGCCTAGAGCTCCAGTACATGCATGAAACGCACCCCAGAAGAATAGAATAGAATAGAATACTGCATATCCTACATTTCCAGGTTGCTTTATTGGAAATATACAAATAAGCGTTCCATATTAGATATCTCAGTGGTCATCCCTACTAGAGAAGGTTGGACGACGAACATAGTCAAGCCAATCTTATAGATGGCTCAAAACTAGAAAGGAAAGTTGGATGTGAAGTTTTCTTAGAGTCCCCACCCTTTAATGTATCATTCCACTTGCCGCACCCCTCCAGTGTGCTTCAAGCAGCAATGGTGGCAAAAAATGAAACAGTCAAATGGATACTTCAAACTGTATTTAAATCCAATGCCAATCCAAGCTCAAAACTCAATCTCCTGATACCAAAAGTGGCTTAACCTTAAATCAGGTGGCGACTAAAACAAGGGTCAATGTTGTCTGCGTTGTCTTGAGCAAGCAACTGTAAAGCGGACGATCCAGCAAGAGCTGGTACGATGCTCACAGCTATATCCGCTAATACTAGAACAGGAGCACCTATCGCTGAACGATGGGTGTTCTTCCGAGAGGAAGACCAATCTGGGATGGCGAGAGGAGTCTTCCTGTGCCTCGTCAAGACAGGTATGTCCAGGGCTTGGTCTACGACGACCTTCCCTATCTACGAAACGTGATTGCGGCTATCACTGGACGAGGAGTACGAACAGACGATGGCCCACCTTTTCTGTCGCTGTCCTAACCAACCAGAAAAAGGTTTTTGGCTCTGAGGCAGCCCTATTTTGACAGCCAGCCTATCCGACCTTCAGTCGCTTGACGTAAAAAGCCTCATACTGTTCATCAACAGCAGCCACTGGTTCTCACCGTAGTGGTGAGGGTGGTGACCATTTTAGAAAAAAAAATGGATAGGGAAAAATCCAAGTGCTGGAATCAGCTGTGAGAAAAAGGACGAAATTTCAACACATACTTTTGGAATATCTATTATCGCTCCAAGCAAAGCTGGAAAAATGCTTTAACGGAAAAATAGCAGTATGAATAATGTTATTAGATCCTGAGGTGGCAATCCCAATTTTAGGTGTTAATAATTACAAACTTAATTCATTACGAATAATGTTTGACATTGTAACGTATCTATCGTCATGTCACCTTGCACTATTATTCGACCGTAAACGATTCCGCTATTATTAACGTTAAAACCGACCCCGAATCACTGTTAACGCTACCGTACACGAGACACCCCTTATAGAAGCTAACTATTTAGCTGTTTAAACAAGGCCAAATAAAAAACGCGTATCCCGCTTGCAATTGAATGTGACGAACGCATCCCTTCTGACAAATGACACAAACACGATTTTCGTCTTGAACAAGACTATATATAGACGAGTATGATCATTTTCTATCCTTTCTGGATTAATATGCTTATTTGAAGAGTTGGAAAAGCGTTCTAGTATCTCGTTTTGTGAACTTTCCTTTTTGTTTGTTGGAAGACACCACCCGCTAAGTTAGAGCTAAGTTCAAGTCAAGCTCAGGCTAAGTTGGAAGATAACGCCTTTGTTGAAAGCATCTTTTGGAAGGTCCCCATGTGGAAATAGTCCTTTAACCCATTTGGAGCTGATGTTGAGGCCGCAGAAGCCTGAATCTAAATCACTTCTGAGTCGTTAAGAAAAACACTATATCTCAAGCTGCCAGAAATAGTAGATAAACATCCAGAAACCTTCACCCCTAATTCTCTACGAAGAAGCTGAAGCCGCCCTTCTAGACAGTACAGAAACCTAAAGTTAAGTCCACCATTCTGTTCATTATCGGCAAGAACAGTTTCAATAAATAATCAATATTTTAAATCAATATTTAAATTTTTAATTAAACCAATTACAAGGTGTTTCAATCTGTCTCACCTTAGTTTTTGTGTAGTTTGAAAACGTACAAAAATATAGTGGCGCCCTTATTACTTATACATCCCAATACTTCCTATGGTAGGCATTAACTTGGAGTCGAACCACCCCCTGGAGAGGGTCTCTTAGCCGGGATCTCTTTTGGAGTGTTTTGTAGTTACAAATTAGCTCCCTGCCTTTTTGGGAACTGTGAAAGGTTACAACATAAACAAATCATTAAAATGATTACCAGTCAAATTGTAGAAAATGTATTTTTAGATGACATAACGACAAAAAAAAATGTACAAAAGAAACTTGAATTATTTTAGATGTTCATATCCTAATATTTACGCAAGAAACCCTAGGTGTGAAAAAGAAACGAAATTTAGGATGTGATTTTTCGAGTCTGCTGTAGGTTGATCACTAACGTATATATTAACATGAGAGTAACTCGCATACACGCATTGTGCGTTTTAAAAATCTAGAATGTGCCTCAAGCACGCGATAAAAATTAACAATTTGTATGGGGGTGGTCTGAAAGTTGACAAGATAGCGTAGGACGGTAGCTTGTATCATAAGACAGTTACAAAGTTATCTTAGATAGTTTATTTGGAATTTGGCGTGGGTGCTTGTTGTGATGTTTTCTCTGTGGGATCATAGTAATTGGTACAGTTTTGATAAATTATTTCCAAAGTAAAGTTGATGAACGGTTTTAGTGATGCTACAATAGTCAGTTGTGCGTTTTGCATAAAAATAGTCCTTACAAATACACGAAATTTAGTCCAACTAACTCTTTCCTTTATGTAATTCTTTGGTTTATTTTAAAATAAAATGTCTTTTAAGAATTTTGTAAGATAATGGTCCTGATGATGATTATTTTCGTAAACTTCTTAGAATAATAAGGTGATGTCCTATAAAATCTGTCATATGTCTTCCTGTCACCCTGTTAAGTATCTTTATAAGCAGTGTTGTCCTTTTATTGTTCGTAGGATTAACATTTCTGCTGTTCTAATTTCTACTTTTTGTTTAAGACTATAAACATTTTATAAAATCAGTCACATACTTTTTTCCTTCATTTTACCTTGATATTTTGCTCCCTTTTTAATTGGGTTATCTACTTCGATCCCTGTATTTATTATGCTACATAATTTCCTTAATACTACAACTTTTGATTTTGTTTCAATAATTAAATTTGGTTTAAAAGAAAGTAGTGCATATTTTCTAGGCTATAGGATAATAATATTAGCTAATAATTTGCAATTATTGTTTTTGGAGAATGCGTATATATCACAACGTGTATCCATAAAGCGCATTCTCCAAAAATAAAAAAATACACTAGTTTCAACACTACAATTTGGGTTCCAAAATTCACATTATATTGTCTACAAAGCTAGAGATACGGCAATAACTTCTACCTACTTCCTACTCTAATATACTAAGTGACATAAAAATCAGAACACCCAGTTTAAATGATTTGATTTTTATAAAATTTTGTATAAAGTATATGCAAAATGATTGCATTGCTTTAAAGCCCTTTTACCTTAATGTGTGGATGCACCCCGATGTCCAACGCGCCTAGGCATACTTCTGATCAGGTGGTCAATGTCCTCCTGTGGTATCTCATTCCAGGCCACCACCAACTCCTCTCGAAGTTCTAGACTCTGAGGAGAACGTTGCAAGTTGAGCAATCTCCTATCCATCATATCCCACACGTGCTCAATTGGGGAGGTTGTTATTTATTTACTCGTGTATTTACATTTAGTTGTTAAAGTTACCTTAGATATGACTTAGTTTTCGAAAATTAATTCTATTTTCGTTCTTGTGCTCACTGGAAATTTTCTGTTGTCGATTTTTCGAACTAGTGCTTGTATTCGTATAATTAGTAATTTTATTAATTATACTGGAATGAATACTTTTGTAAACTTCCCTATTTTGTTAAGAATAATAAGATGGCCTTCCAAAAAGTAAGAGTTGGTACAATAAATTTCCCTATTTTGAATCTTAGAAGCTTCAATAGCCAATGCTGTATGAAATGCTCGTTCAAACGAAATGTTAACCTCTTGTAAAATTTTCCCTGTAATTTCTTCATCAGATAAGCCACGGAGAAATTGTGCTCTCAGAAGTGTATTAATGATGGATTTGTTGCAAGTATTGCACTCATGATCTTTGCAATCTATTTTAAATTCGTATGTTCTTTTCCAGTGAGCACAAGAACGAAAATAGAATTAAGTCATATCTAAGGTAACTTTAACAACTAAAAAATATAAATACACAAGTAAATACATAACAGAGGTCTTGGTGGCCAAGGTAACAATGTGACATCAACATGTTGAAAGAAGTATATTGTGACTCTTGTGACATGTGGTCGGGCATTATCTTGTTGGAAAGTTGGATTTGCCAGGGTGTTAAGATAGGGTAAAAGATGGGGTTCTAAAACTTCTTGGATATAACGCTGCGCGTTCATGTTACCTCTGATGAAGATTAAAGGTGATGATCTCGAACCATAAGCTATAGCACCCCAAACCATAACTCCAACAGTTTGATGAACATGCCTTTCAACAAAAAACCGTGAATTTCTCCTTTCACCACGTCGTCTTCTAACCCTCGCTCGACCATAGTGCATGCCTAAACAAAATCGAGACTCGCCACTAAAGACAAAACTATTCCATTACTGATCCCAGAGTAACTGCTCTCTGCACCACTCAAGACGATTACGTAGGTGTTCTGGAGATAAAGGGAGGATCCAGTGTGGTCGGTATGAAAACAGACTAAAACGTCTTATTCATCGGTAAACACTTCGCATGCCAATAGGTCTTCCGTGTACTGCAAACCATCCATTTGCAATGGACCTGATAGTGGAGAAACGGTCCCCTAAGGCCAATAATCTTAGGCGGCCATCTTCACGGTCTGTTGTTCTACGGGGGCGTCCAGAGCCCCTTGCTCTTTGCGGACGGCTTTCTCGAAGCCATGCCTGACAACACGTAACCACGGTGTCTACACTTCTTTGCACTCTAACTGCAATTTCCCGAAAAGAAAATCCAGCTTCCTGAAGTCCCACTATACGACCCCTATCAAACTTACTAAGTTGACAAAATCTTAGAGATCTCCGTACCCTAGGCATCGTAACCAATCGTAAAGAATGTCAAGAATCAAAATCCGCAAAATTTGGATCTTTACTACGGCTACAATATTCTTTTTTGGATTGTTAGTGGATTTCAAAAAAAGCAGTATAAAAACCGGAATCTTCAACTGATAAGGCTAAAAATTGTATCAATTGTTTATATTAGTAAAATAATAATAATAATAATAATAAAAATGTTTTTTTAAAAATATTCCACAAAGTTGAATATAATTTGTAAAATTAATAAAATAAACATGCAATTTCACTGAAATAGTGATACCACACAGGGTAATCACTATTTGTGTGTGATTTTATACAATGAAAATTAACAAGTAAATAAAGTAACCATATATATTAATGCTATAGATAATATGATCAAATTCAGTAGATAATATGATAAAATTCAGTAGAGTGAGTAGGGCACTGAATTAAGTCATCTAATTTTTTTTCCCTTCTCTTCTTTTTCTTTTTTTAATTAAATTGGAATTATCAGAAGTTGGTCAAAAAAATCAGAAAGAGTTTATCAAATGTTCAAAAAATTTCGTACCGGTATTGGCCATCCATTCTTTAATAATTTTTTTATATCTATGTTTTTTATAATTTTTAATTTTTTTAAGGTTTTCTGGTAAGCAGTTGTAAAGTTTTGGTCCTAAATGATTAAAGCATCTCTGAAATATTATTTTATTGCATTTTGGTAGAATTGCAGAACTGGATCTTGTATTATGCGAATGAGTTACAAAGTTTAATTTTATTTTTTGTTGATGTATATTCATAATTATCTTAAAACAAAACAGTTTGCGCGCATTTAAAAATTTACTTTCGCTGAATAGTTTTTCACTAGGATATTTTAATTGTTTTCCATATATAATTCTTGTTAACCATTTATGTATTGTATTTACAGAATTTAAATATTTATGTCTTATTCCACCCCAGCCTAAAATGCCATATGTAATTTGTGATTGTATAAGTGCATAATACATTATTCGTAGATTGGAAATACTTAAGAACTGTTTAAGAAATTTAAATTTAGATATAAGTCCTCTAAGTTTGCATACAACGTTATTTGCATGCAAATTTCATCTTAGATGTCTATCAATAACAATCCCGAGATATTTTATAGATTCTGCTTCTGGAATTTGAATACCTCGAGAAATGTTTAATGTACCGAGGTTTGGAAGGTTGTTAATATACGAGGTGAATGGTAAATACTTGTTTTTTTCCAGATTTAGGGTAAGTTTATTATGCTGAAACCACTTTTGAATTTCAAGAAAGTCGTTTTCTGTATTTTCTTTCAAATTCAAATTATCCCATCTACTAGCTTCATAAAAAATAGCAGTATCATCAGCAAAACTAATTATTTTGCCATTAAAGTTTTGTTTTTGAAGATCATGAATAAATTCAACAAATTTTATAAAAATAAAATCATTTAAACTGGGTGTTCGGATTTGTATGTCACTTAGTATGTTATAAAAGGAGATATAATAGGTCCAAGATTTGCAAAAACGATCTATTATGTTCACCAAGACTCAACAAAATCAAACCATTCAAAATTGATCATAAAACATGAAGAAACATTTACTTAGTGTGACAATAAATCTAATAACTCGCTCTTTTACTTCTATATCGACCATCGAACCTTGCACAAATCACTCTAAACCTTCCCCAATTTGACATACACATACAGACTCATTGATACATCCCCGATAGATCGATACTAACCTCCCCTTTGACGTCATTCATCTTTTTCACCACCTGTTCAGACAGACTCTAAACGCCACCACAACACATTTACAATTTTTTTTTTCATGGACGTTACTATATGATTTTCGATGCCTATCGAACATTTATCAAAACTCGTGACGTCACACCGAGCGCACGTGAAATTTCACGTGTTTGGCGAGCGCTAAAGATGGTAATCCGATCGAGGAACCGTGATTTCGGAACAGAAGTTTGAATAGAAGCGTGGAAAACAAATATAAAAAAATAATCTACCTGATATAAAACCATTTTTTTCCTTTATATGTGATACACTGTTTGTTGTAATTGTTCTAATTGATTCGTTAATGAATTGTAATCGGTAGTTGTGCTGCTGATTGTATGTTAAATTCAATAAAAGGAACAATTTTTAATATTAAATTGATTGTGTTAACCTCTACTTTTTGGAAGTTCATCTTACTAAGAACAATTAATAATTGCACAGTTAAACTAAACTTCCACTATTTATTTGAAAAATTCGCTTTAAAATCAATTACAGCTGTTTCGCTATCACTAGCATCGTCAGATTGACATATTGAAATTACATGTTGTTTGTTTGTAACTAGGTGCTTGATGTTGATAAGGAGTTAAGGCTAGACCAAGTAAGGAAGTAATAAGACATAACAATATTAAAGCCTAGATGTTATATTAGCCCTAAGGGATTATCCTGGATGTATTTCCCTCTAAGATCAGTATAACTGTGCAATGATATAGAAAAACCAGGAAAAAACTATATCATGCTGATCTTTACAATAACTTATTATATTTATGTTACAATAATGTCTTATCTATGTATAAAATGAAGACTCAATCAAAGTAAACAGTTTAATAGTGGAGAACTTCCAAGATTTATTTGTTCATTAACTACTTTAAACTGTTGATCTGCTAGATGTCTTTTAATTTCAAGTTCTTCTAGAAAATCTAAATTTTGTTTTTTATCACAAATAAGGATAATCCCTTAGGGCTAATAACATCTAGGCTTTAATATTGTTATGTCTTATTACTTCCTTACTTGGTCTAGCCTTAACTCCTTATCAACATCAAGCACCTAGTTACAAACAAACAACATGTAATTTCAATATGTCAATCTGACGATGCTAGTGATAGCGAAACAGCTGTAATTGATTTTAAAGCGAATTTTTCAAATAAATAGTGGAAGTTTAGTTTAACTGTGCAGTTATTAATTGTTCTTAATTTTTAATATTAATACGAACATTAAAAAAGTGAATAAAAAAAATCAGCTGATAACAAGCTACTGAAACAAGCTGTACTACCAACTTAGGGGTTGTATGTATTCCCGCCAAAACCGTATTTCCACTAGTCGCTCGAAACTCCCATCTCTATTATCTCGTTCCACGACAAAGGCGTTGTTCTGTGAGCTGTCACTCGTCGAACGTGAGATGGGCGTTCGCCTTCCACCAATCCAAAGCTTCGCCATATTGCTGCGAGGGCGTGTCTCGAGAAAACTAACCCTTTGGCTGACGGTAGACGAGTTGCGTCACGGAACATACGTATGTGACAGAATTTAACAGGTGCACACGTGGTCTGAAGAGGTGTGAGACTCGTATGAAGGATACTCTAGGTGTAGGTAATGGGGTTTTAAAGGAGGGCAAGGTTGGATTTGGAAATTGATATTGTGCTTAAGTAGGCAGGTATCGGAATGTGTAATTATTTTAGAGTGGGGAATTGTAGGTGGGTATGTAGACGAAAAAATTGGTACGCGCTGGTAAATGGGGATTTGATAGATAATTTTTATAAGACTAAATCCACATATGTCCACATAAGTTTGGAATAATGGAATATTTAATCCTTTTATTAATTTTTATAAATAATTTTTTTTGATATAAGTAAACATCATTTAGCTCTAACCAATATTAAATAAATCTCGAAGTTAGATAAACATACAAAAAGATGATTTATTCTTTTTTTTTCTTTTTTAAAATAAATTAATAAGCAAAAAGAGGTTTTTAAATAAAATTAATAATCAGTATTTCCTCCATGGGCCTATATGCATGACTGTAGGCGATGTGGCATGCTATCGATTAAATGATCGAGCTGGGCTTGCGGAATTCTCTCCCATTCTTCACGAGCAGCATCTTTCAGCTCTCGTAGAGTAATTGGGGGAGGGTTTCGCTTCTTAATGCGTGTTTTAAGAATGTCCCAGGCATGTTCAATGACGTTCATGTCAGGGGAATTTGATGGCCATCTTGATGAGGATATTCCTTCTTCTTCCAAAAAATTTTGTACTGCAGCTGTTCGATGTGGAGGTGCATTTTCATGCATAAACACAAAACCATCACCTACCGCCCCCCGGAATAGACGCACAACAGGATTTAAAACTTCCTCGATGTACACAGCACCAGTGATTCTTCTCTCCAAAACCAGTAGAGGCGTCCGTGTACCCCTCATAATACCACTCCAAACCATAATACTCTCACCTTCAAATGGGAACACGTGGTTGGGCTGTTTCTAATCGGGCTTGTCGTCCTGGGGCCCACCAAACTAGCGTTCTTCGCGAATCAGAAACCAAGCCAATTCTTTACTCATCAGAGAACATCACGTTATTCCAGTTAGGACCCTGTATTCTTTTGTAGTTTTGAGTAGTCCTGTATTTCCTGATTGTGTTACATAAGTATGGTACTATAATAGCGAATGGTACAAGACAAGAGTAACCAGAGGGCTATGTATTATAAAATGTCAGTGTTCATACCAAATTGGGTTACACTACAGATAAAAAACTGAAACTACCATGGTATACCTACTTGGACAACCGATTATTTAAATTAGTAGCAGGATAAAATACCTGGGGTTCCAATAATCAAATAAAAATTTTGAATTTATTCATGAAAATTATTTGGCTCCCACGTTGGGTGCCAAAGTGCGTGACTTGTATAATAGGTATGCAAATCGTGTTTTTCCATGGATTGTTTTTATGTTTTTGATTTAAAAAATAGTGGATTTGTTAAGCTGACGAAGAAAAGTATAAAATAAAAAGTCAATAAATCATTAAACCCGAAATAGCATACTAATTTATTGACCAGAATGAAACCAGAATATAACAACAGACATAATAAGTTTCAGTAAAACTAGTGCACTTAAAACTGACAGTTTGAAGATTTTTGACATATTCGGGATTTTTGTTATACTTTCTTATGCGCGTTGTAAAAGAACTGAAAAATTGTGTCTCGAATAAAGTTACCAAAAAAATAGAAATAGAACCTCTATTAGTTGCGCATGTTTGCACGCTCATCATTTCTGATCACTGTTATAACAAATTATAATAATAATAATAATAATAATAATAATAATAATAATAATAAATTAAATTCAGTAGTAATTTAAATTGAATATTGTGTACCTATAATTGGTGGTATTATAAACACTGTATACCCTTCAAAGCAGATTGCTGCTCTTTAAACAATCAATTCACCTCCATATATGATGTTTGCTTGCTTTTTTATGTTGTACCAGCAAATCGCTCATCTAAGCAACATTTGCAAAACTTTAACCTGCCAGAAAGTGTGCTCTGTCTAACAATGAAGCAGTCGATTTTTAAATGAAGCGTCCGATTGTGATTACCACTTAATGAAGGTGAGCAAATACCTAGTAGTATAAATTCTAAAACATGAAAGTTTTCTAAAACGCCTGATCGTGGCGTAGTGGTATACGTGCTTGCCTCTCACGCAGAAGGCTCGTGTCGATTCGCAACCAAAAATATTAAAGTCCCATTTTTTTATTTATTATAACATTTTGAATCTTTATTTATATCAATTACTTCATTAATAGCACCTACTTAATTTAAACTACTTGGATTAAAATTTATAAAAATATCCTTTATATACACCAACAGTTTCTATCAGTGGTCGAGACAGATGAGAAAAGTGTCAGATGTAATGATCCAACCAGTTTCTTTATGAACGTTTATTTTCGCATGTTTGTTAATTTTTATAGTCATAAGATTGAACATAGATATCTACTACGCATTTAAAAAAAATTTATTAGGCACTTGATTAAGATAAGAATGTTTTAATAGCAACCAAGAAATATATTGCTCGCCGTTGATAATGATTCGTCTAGGTAGAAGTCTTAGAAGAAAGCTTATTTACATGGAAAATATTTATTTTGTCCGTAGATATATAACTACTGTAAAAAAAAATTAGGTACCTTTGTTGATAAAAGCGAAAAGTCGTAAGCAAAGTCATACAGTCTACAAATTAATAGTTTTAAGTTAGTGTGAAATAATTTTCATGTTGTTTTATACCTTTACTGCCTTAAAAACTTCTTCCAATGTTTTAGTTAATGCTCATCAACACTGCTTGTTTTTTTCATCCCATATTTTCTATAGTTTATTCCATGTGTCCATGGACCTTCCTTCTTTTCCTCTTCATGGGTATATTCTGATCAATAAAATCTGGAAATTGGACGTACACTGTCATCTTCAGCTATCTATGTCTGTATGTCAGAATGGATGTGTCCATTTCTTCCAGCTCTTTGTACTTTTTGTCTCGTTTTTCTTGAATACTTTGCATGGTTGTTTCAACCAGTTTCAGCAGCACTCAGTATCTCCATGTACTCTGCATGAAGTTTGCAAGCTAAGGGCAACGTTATTCCTTTACCTTCATAACTTTCAGAATAGTAGAGAACATAGAAGATGCTTTTTACGTAAAACCCACAGAAGTCCGCAACGACAAAGTCGTTACTCTAGGTTAGATCCAAGATCATGGAAACCCAGAAGTTGTTAGCTGATTTGTGAGCTGTTTTGGGATCTGGCACTCTCGTCAGCTTTCAGAATCAACGGTGGTTGATCTCGTAAGGGAATAATTTCTTGACAAACGGTAGATAGGATGAAGCAAAAGGTTGCAAGCAATTCAAGGAAGTTCTGAAGTAACCAGATAGCAGAACAGCAAAGAAAAACGTGGCCATGATAAAAAAGATCTATGTATGGCCACAGGATTTTTTGCTATTGTTAAGTATTTGCCTAATCGTAATATAACATATACAAAGATAGTTTTTGTTCATTTTAAAAGAAGTGTGGACCGAATTTTAAGAAACTAATTGTATACAGTGTGAAAAACACTTATGAAATAAAATTGTATGTGGGGTTAGTTTAGAAAAATTGACGGGTCTCAGCGTTCTTTATAATCTTCTAAATTAACCTCACAAAAAATTTTTATTCCATAAGTGGTTTACACACTGTATATTAATCTAAATTTAGCTAAATATTCTATTTTTTGGTGTTAATGAGTTAGTGTTTTAATATAATATATTTAGTGTTTCTTCTATAGATTATAATTTACATTTTATAAAATATTTTTTATTTTTTTTTAAACTAGAACATAAGAAAATCAGTGCAATAAACTATTTTCTCAGAAAACGAATCCCATACTTTTATGATGTAAACGTAATATTAATATGTTACTATGTTAATATGTTACCTGTACAATACAAATAACTGTTAAACAATTTTTTTATTTACATTCCCACAAGGTTACTATACCGAGTATATAGATAGAAACTTAGGTACCTATCTAGAAATCGTACAAAGTAATTTTTTTACAAGCTTGTGACAAAGTAAATACAAAACTTTAAGGGATGAAACAGTAAACAAAGTTATACAGAAGCAAAAATAATAAAGGTAGATTTTTTACGCCATGACATAACTGGGTTATTAAATCAAAATCCCAGACTGGATGATGTTTGCAAGGTTGGGTGTAAATATAAATAATGTTAAAAAAAGTTCGTAAATTTTAGTTTTTCCCTACCTTTGTGACAGTTGACAGATGACCAGATGCCATATCAAACCTGTAACAAAGACATAATGTTATAATACACATTGTATTTAAAAATTTTATACTATTAATATTTATTTAAATTAGTTTTATTGTTAATTATAGAAATACACATTTGTCCAAAGGTTTGGAATATTTAGAAATAATATATCTACGCTTATGGTTTTTTAAAAACTCTTGTTGATATTTATTTTAAAGCGTTTTTAAATCAAAATAATACTAAATTTAATTCGTTTTTGTATTAGTTTGGTCATATTTAATTGATTTGGGTGCTTTCACACTATTCTAATTCTTGTTTAAATTTCATTTGAGCTATTTAAAAATGCCCAGAGACATGATATCATATTTTAATAGGTCTAGAGTAATTGCTTTGTTACAACAGGGCTTTAGTCAAAGTGATATCGTGAATATTGTTGGTGGTACTGAGGATGCTGTATCAAAAAATAAAAAAAAGTTCCAAGACACAAATGATGTAAAGGATCGTCCCAGAAGTGGCAGAATTCGATGTACAACAGCAGCACAAGACCGGCAGATAACATTGATAGTTCGAAGAAATCGACAGGAATCTACAAGTGGCATATCCAGAGAAATTGCTAGACTTGAAGGACTAAATATCTCAAGGCTGATTTTTAAAAACTGATCCACGATGTTTTCTCGTATATACTTTATCTAAGATAAATGTTATTTTTGTAAAAAAAAGGGTTTTTAAATGAGAAATTTACTTTTTAAAAATGCATTTTAAATTTGACGCCAAAACGCTAAAATAGTAATGGCGTCTATCTATGACATCATCGATTCGTAAATACACTGCGACCCGTGTGATCTGTGGATTCTGTGGTAAAAACGTCAAACTTCAAACATTTTGCAGGTTAAAAGAGGGTGGTTGAAAAAGTTTATTTTGTTTTTACTTATTTTGTGCGATTATAATAGTTATCATAGTCATGAATCCTAATGTGTATCGATGGTGTGCGGTTCCACAATGTAAGAATACATTAATAAAAACCCCGAACAAAATATTTGTTTACGTTCCAATGTCAATGTCAACAATATTTACGAAAGTACGACGTCACTCTCTTCTGATTGGTGTTTCAGCTAATATGGCGGATTGTTAAAATTAGTGCTTATATTTTTACTAAAATAAATGTAATCACACATGTGATATAAAAATGAGTAAATTCTTTAGAATCTCCGTATCTTATATAATTATAACAACTCAATATTTTAGTGATTTTTACTGACTGTCATCATGCCTATTACACGAAGATTAAATGCGGTAAATTTGTATCGCAAAAGACCTCAACGTGTTCCCAAACTAACCTATCAATATAAAATTGTAAGATTGCAATGGGCTCAAGAAATGTTACACCATGGTCCTAACTGGAATTACGTGATGTTCTCTGATGAGTAAAGAATTGGCTTGGTTTCTGATTCGCGAAGAACGCTAGCTTGGAGGGCCCCAGGACGACAAGCCCGATTAGAAACAGCCCGATCACGTGTTCCATTTGAAGGTGGGAGTATTATGGTTTGGAGTGGTATTATGAGGGGTACACGGACGCCTCTCCTGGTTTTGGATAAAAGAATCACTGGTGCTGTGTACATCGAGGAAGTTTTAAATCCTGTTGTTCGTCTATTCCGGGGAGCGATAGGTGATGGTTTTGTGTTTATTCCTGACAATGAATGCACCTCCATATCGAACAGCTGCATTAAAAAATTTTTTGGAAGAAGAAGGAATATCCTCATTAAGATGGCCATCAAATTCCCCTGAAATGAACGTCATTGAACATGCCTAGGACATTCTTAAAACATGCATTAAGCAGCGAAACCCTCACCCAATTACTCTACGAGAACTGAAAGATGCTGCTCGTGAAGAATGGGAGAGAATTCCGCAAGCCCAGCTCGACCAGCTCGATAGCATGCCACATCGCCTACAGTCATGCATACAGGCCCATGGAGGAAATACTGATTATTAATTTTATTTAAAAACACCTTTTTTGCTTATTAATTTATTTAAAAAATTTGTACACGTTGTACTTTACAACTATCTAAATAATTTTCGAGGTGATTTTGCTTTTAAAAAAAATATTGATCCTAACTCTTGCGGAAATTAACTTTTTCGCACTAGGATAATAACTATTTCAAACTTGATTTATCGCTACAATGTAATATAAAAAAACAAAATTTTTAATTTTAAATTTAATCTTTCTTTACTTGTAATTATTTTAATAACTATTTTTTTTTTGTTTTTGTAAAAATGGACCCCAGTAAATCTAAAAAAAAGTGCAAGACTTGCAAGAGTCTAGGTGCAAGATCAAGACCAAGATCAAGAATGGACCCTGCAAGAACAAGACCAAGACCAAGATTCCTTATTTGACTGCAAGACCAAGACCAAGACCTTGTATGCAATACCAAGACCAAGACTAACCCGGTCTTGGTTTTGGTCTTGCATTTGCTCATCACTATGTACATTTTTCACCTCAAAAGAGTAAATAATTTTTTTTGTATGTTTATCTGACTTTGCGATTTATTTAGTATTGGTTAGAGTTCTAGCAAAATGATGTTTACTTATATCAAAAAAATATTTATAAACATTAATAAAAATATGAAATATTATTCCAAACTTTTGGACATTACGTGAACGTACGTTCAATCACTGTATAATGAATTTGCATAAACAAAAACAGGATAATAAATTTAAACAAAAACAATAATATAAATGTTACAACAATGAAGTCAACAGGTGTACCTCATTAATATTCTTCTAGGGAATAATTTAAGTTATTAGCGATTATTACGTTACTAAAACAAGTGTAGGCGCTGATTGATCACTGCCTGTGTCGAGTTGGTGTTGACAATTCTTTGACAACGCTTCATTATTGTATAAATAAAAGAAATAATTTCACTGATAAACCATTTAAAATGAATAATTACGCTATCGAACGACATTTTTAGATTTAGATTGATTCTAAAACAACTAATCATTGTTGGTATTTGTGAAAATAAATGTAAAAATAATAGTCACGAAGTATCGTATTTTTTGAATAAAGAAAATACTGTTTTGTATTAAATGAACCCACTAACGAGGAAAACAATCAAAGAAAAATAAATAAAAGAAAAATTACCATAGATCACGAAAAGATTGGCCAAAACTTGAGTTCACTAATATTATACACATTTAATTTTAATGTTCTAATACCGTCACTCAACGTGTTAACAATCGAACTATATTCAAACACGTTTTTTTGTATCAATAGATAAAAAGCCAACAAAAACAAAATGTATTTTTATTTAAAGTACGGTGCATTGTACAAAACAGTTAGCTGTAATGGGAGTGGCGGCTAGACCATTCAGACGGACAAATTAAAATATAATTACTGGCTATGAATAAGTATTAAAAATTATTAAAGGAATTAACGAATTAGGAAACGGATTAAAACATTTATTTGAATTTTGAGAAGCACATAAATTAAAACAGCTATAAAACGTTATTTCTATAAGTTGTCTATTAATTTATTACTGTTGTCAAACAAAAAGAAATAAAAAATAACAGCATACCTACTTAATATAATTAGTTTCGTACTTTTATGATCAGTAAACCGAGTATTTTACATTGGGTATGAATTAGAATATTTAATCGATTAGGGAACATTAACTTCTTAACATACAAAATCTGATGACTGTTTTTTATTTTAACTAATCCCAATAGGATATGCGTCCTTTTATATTGTACTGGATGATCCAGTCATGCGAGTGGATGAAATTAAAAAATCAGTACCTTCATATTTATTTTCAAGTACTTGCAAACTTAGAAGCAAATTAGAAATAGAAAAAAATTTAAATTGGTGGAGAGTCCTGTAAATAGGGACTCAGAACTCGAAATATCCTGATTAAATACACTGCCGTGCAAAAAATTTAGGTCACATTCATTTTTTTTATGATTTATTCTTAAAAAACTGTGACTACATTTTAAACAAAGTTCGAATATTGTTACTGGGAACGAAATAAAGGAATAAAACTTAACATTATTAAAAAATTGATAATAATAAATGATAACAATATAACTAATAACGTATATTACCTCGTCTTGCATTCGACGAGGCATACTCTGAATTTAATTAAGGATAACATTCTAATCCATGTTATTCCACTCCTGCAATAGGAACTATCTTAGCTCCTGGGTATTTCTTGGGGCTGGTGTTTGCCTTCGAATACGCTTCCCTAACTCATCCCAGACATGTTCGATGGGGTTCATATCTGGACTACATGCTGGCCAATCAAACCGCCTAATTCCTACCTTATCTAGATATTCACTGACAATCCTGGCAGCGTGTGGCCTTGCATTACCGCGCATAGAAATGCCTTGCTCGTCCATATTGAGCATAAAAGGTACAACATGATCTTCCAGGACCTCTGTTACATATCTGTGATCTGTTAGAAAGTCACTCTCTATTAAAACCAACTCTGTACGTGCTTCTGAAGTAATACCTCTCCAAACCATAATAGTCCCACCACCAAATTTACGTCTATGGTTAATACAAGCGGGGGGTATCTTTCTCCACGTCTTCTCCATACTCTTCGACTCTTCTCCGTCTGGTCCATTGAGGCAAAAACGAGACTCGTCTCTATAACAAGTGATTTCGAGCAAAATTTAATCTTGCAATTCGATGCTGGCGGTTCAATGTTGGCCCTATAGTCAACCTTCTACAAGACAATCCACTAGCACGAAGCCTGCAGAACTGCAAAAGCTGTTCTATTCCGCAAACTTGACATTAACAAAAATCCCTTTGACTAGTGGCTCTTTTTCGGCCAGACCCGGGTCGTTTGAATTCTAACTGGAATTCTAAGTGGTAAATATTTTGACTAGAATATATATTAATAGCTGTTCTGAACTGTTTCTGAAAATACTCTAGCTATACTGTATAACCTACCTATCTTTATTTTTCTTGTATTTGCAAGAATCATCCATTCCAGCAATAAAATCATCTGTTCCTTGTTTTCAAAGAGTGCAAAGACTCTGTACATTTCTGGTGAATTTACCACTGTCATCCGCCAAACTCCTGCAGCAATTTTGAACTCTTGTGTAGCAAATCCCTTTGCCAATACCGGGTGTGCTTTTATAGCTGCATATTCTAAAGAGAAGCATTACTTTCAATTTGGAATTATTCCTTTGATATGGTGCTGTCAACTCTTATTTACTTCTGCATATGGCTGTACAAACAGCTTAGCCAATGGAGACGTTCTTTTTAATTCGAGCTAGAGGATTCCAGAAGTTCAAAGACAATTGTAAGAGTTTTGAAGAGCTGCCAAATAGGAGCAGATAGGATTTAGGATTGGGGTGATAGAGAGAACGGACTGAAAAGCTTGTCAGGCTGAAGATGAAGCATATTTTGTGCTCGATATACTGAGGATCAATAAATTTGGTCTGTATCAATAACTCAAGCCTATTGAAGGTTCGACAACGACCCTAAGGAGTCATAGGTGTAAACTACAACGGATCTTTCAAGTTACAGTTAATTGACTTAACTCAACCTAAGATGGCTGTACGCCTCTACCAGTACCACCTACTTTTAAATGAAAATTTTAACCAGCGAATCACACACAAATTTAATTTTAAAATTTTGTAAATGGCTAATGTCATTATCTACATTTTCAAATTAATTATAAAAAATGTAATTGGAATCGAAATAGATTTTTTTCAATAAGTTTTCGAAATAATTTAATTATGACATTAATTATTGTAAAATATAAATTATGCCGTATTGCGGTCAATTTTATAATTGAGTTTAATTTTTCATTAGATTTTTACTAAATTATTGTCAGTATTTTATGTCGATAGCTTTTTGTTACATTTGTAATATGCAAATTTATATTTATGCACGTAATTTCCGATAGGATTGGATATTGTTTTTTTTCATTTAGTCAAAACGCACGTATTGGAATTTGTTTAATTCATTTGAAATTAATTCACCGACAGCTAGGGGATATGGCTTTTATACAAAATACAAAATTAATGTGCGGCCGAAAATTCCATACAGTTTTTGAATTATTTTTAATTTTGACGATTTGCTGGATTATGCACCTAATGTTTCACTATTATTGTACGAGGAAAGGTCAGCAATATTATTATTGAAGCATACGCAAATGAGAAGAATTGATTGTGACTAGCTTGGGTAGCCAAGTAGTTTCTTTGAAAATTTACAACCTTCTGGGTGTGATCTTCAAAGCACATTCCTTGATCTTGATCATCTAGCCACTTCCATAATTTCTAGTTTGATGGCTGTTTATGTTAAACTGAGCATAAGTCTATTGGATCAAAAAACTGTGAAGCAAAAATTTTGCCAAGCTGCGTGGTTTGATTAACAACGTCTACAAACTTGTAGATTTTAATTAAATGATTTGTGTTACTAATTTATCCGTTTTCTTAATTACTGAAGGTTGGGTATATCTTTAATAACTTTTTTTCATATTTCTTAAAAGTAGTAGTGCAGTATCACCTTGTACAATTAACTATTAATATATTAATAAATCAAGTAATCTTTCCAGATGAATTTTTTGATTGTATAAATTTGTGAAAAATCTCCACGTACATTTTTGAGCAATTGATACAATCGTACAAATTACAACCATACATGAAAAGTTTTTGGTAGGGCGAATTTTGTTGCCGAATCACGATAAAAATGTAAATATACAAATTTTGCCATTCAAAATGAAATAAATAAGGAGTTTCCATGGAGAGCAAAAGATAAAGATCTACAAGGAGTTATTAGAACACCGCTTTTTTAGTAGTTTTTTTTGTTTTGTATGAATATATTTTCAGAACATTTCGATAATTATTATTCATATTTATTCGTTCGTTAGGTGTTATTCCTGACGTTTTGATTACTGTAACGCTATTTTAATATTTAATACTACACGTAACCCGTTACAAGTCCTCACGAAATAGTGGGCTGTCACCGAAAAAAATTAGTTTCATCCCAACATTTGGTATTAAAATGCTAAAAAGATAGATTTCGTGAAAGTTTAATAAAACACTGAAAATAATCAAACGGAATATAATATCCATGGGCCACATTTGGCCCATTGTACCCATTTTGAGCTTGAGCTAACCTATTAGCTCGTCAACCATCCTACCTGTTTAAAGTAGGTGATAACGTCGCCAGTAAAAAGCCTCCTCAATTTGGCATATGTTAGCCAGTTCTCGCCGAATACAGGAAGCCTTATAAAAGAGAGTGCGGGACAATCGAAAAGGACGTGCTCAACTGTATCATGTTATTTTTCACAACCTCTGCATAGTGGGGTGTCAGATAAACCCAAACTGTTCAGATGTTTTCGTAAATGACAATGGCCACTAAGTAAACCTGTGACCAAACGCAGTTCCTTTCTGGTAATGGCCACGTATTTTTTGGCTGCTCTGCTATTCAGATACTTCAGAAGTTCCTTGGATAGTCTGCAACCTTTTTCTTCGTCCTATCTTCCCTTGAATTTGTCAAGCAAGCGTACCTTTACTAGGTCAACCACCGCTGACGCCGGTGGTTGATCTCTTATGCGGCTATGGAGACGGCAGTGAGCTCAGTCTGAGCTACACTGACATTACAACCCATTGCTCATTTTATATATAAATTTAGAAATCTGGAGTAAATTCCACATCCTGAACCTTCTTTGATTTTAGATCCATCGGTGAAGATACAGATACTAACTGTTGCCAATGTATTTTGAGCGTTGTCATTAATGATAATCTTGGTAAAATCGATTCTGTAGGTATTTGTTTGTAGCAGTAGAAGCTCATTTATAGCTTCGCACCACAAACCACACCTCGACTCACCAGATTCTACTTCAAGTTGTGTTCCAGTAGAGCGGAGCCATAGCATGGTCATCAAAACCATCTCCTTGATATATATCAAGAAGGGTGAGACCGAGGATCACCTCCATCGCTCTAGTTGGTGTAGTTCTCATGCCTCCTGTTTTGTTAAGGCATGCTGTTCTTTGTATATGGTCCAGCTAGTTTTTTGACTCTCCAGGCAATCGCACCGGAGGTTAGCAATTATTACAGTGTAACCCTTTGTAACCCTTTGTGACAATCCCCAGGTATGGCCTATGATTCTTCTACTCTGTTCATAGGCAATATATAATTTTTTAACTCTATTTTGCAGATGAGAGTTCCATGTTAACTTGCTGTCAAAAGAGATTCCTAGATATTTCACTTCTGCAGAGAAGTTTAACTGAGTTTTTAAGAGTTTCGAAGCCCGAAGTTTCACAAGCCCCCTTTTTCTCGTGAAAAGGACCATCTCTGTCTTATTTGGGTCTAATAACAGTAAGTGATCCTTGTACCAGCGTTCTATGTTGTTGAGGACCTCTTGCATTCTAGCACAGAGTGTTTCCTCAAACCTTTCTGTTTGCAGAATCACTAGGTCATCTGCATAAGCTATAGTGTAGTAGTTCTGACTGCTTAGTCGGTTGAGTAAGGAGTCTAAGACCAAGTTCTACAGTAGTGGTGAGAACACCGCTCAATGTGGACATCCTTTGACAACCAGGCCTCTCTGTATTGCTCTCTGGTAGAGCATATTATTGTATATCCATACATGTATTGTCTGGGGAATGCCATTTTCAGTAATAGCATTGGTTGTTTAAGCAGATATAAATAAAAACATTAAAAAAAGAACTTTTTAAAACAAAACTTCCACTATTTACTTAAAAAAATTGGTTTTTTAAACTCAATGACAGCCGTTTCGCTAAAAAGTAGCATCGTCAGATTGACAATACAAATACAGAAAGAGATTTTAAACTTTCAAGAAGATTGTTAATCATGTATCAAATAATTAAATTTATTGTATTAACCCTTACTCTGTGGAAGTCCATTTTACTAAGAATAATAAATAACTAAACAAATTGAAAAGGTAATCCATCTCTCAAATGTGGATGATACAGATATACAGTAGCAAATAAAACTCAAAGTCAATCCACAACTTTATTATAAAGAAGCTTATAACTGTAAAAGCGACAGGTTTCGGTCCTTAGACCACCATCAGGCTATAATTTGCTTGAGTTTTTGGAAATCAATGATAATTCCCTCACTTGTTTGAATGAACAAATACCTCCTAGGTATTTTAATTCAAATACCACCAAAAAGACGAATTCGCAGCTTTTGCCGGTGATGTGTTTACGATTGTGTTGTATTCAAATGGGTTCTTTGTTTCCAACAAAAAAATGTAAATTTTTTCACCATCTTTGTTCGCATTAAATTAAGTCATTAAGGAGTTCATGAGCATAAGAAATAATACCCAACAAAAAATTACGAAGAATTAATGAGGAAAAATAAAACAAAACTTTTTCTAAATAGATAATATCTGGAAATGTTCAAACTACACGTTTTTTGGTAATTTCTGACATTTTTCAAACCGACTAATGACTCAACAACAATTTTTATCTACTTTTGAAAACAATGACCGCTCAGATACGATCAATCTTTAGTGAAATATATAAAAATATAAATGCTAATGAGTAACATTTAAATGGCAATGCTTTATTAATTACCTTAAAATACACTGTCAAAATTTAAATGAAGCTATGGGCGATGAACAAGAATTGACGGTTTATTTAAATTGAAGAATTATGTAGAAAAAATGAAGAAAAATTAACATTTTATGGTTTTATCTTGTAAACGACTCATTAAGAATTAGCAGAGACTACAAGACGATTTTTTATAGACAATAATATCTTTCATAAAGATCTAAAACATTTATTATACACAAGATTATAGATGCAATTTAGGGATTTCCCACTTTCTAGATCTTTAGAATTTTATTGTGCCAACCCTTCTGTCTGCGGAAGTTCATTAGCCCTAAGGGATTTTCCTGGATGTATTTTCCTCCAAGACCAGTGCAATGATGTAGAAAGACCAGGATATTGATCTTTACAATAACCTAATATATTTGTGTTACAATTACGTATTATCTATGTATTGTAACAATAATAGTCCCAAAAAGGCAGGGAGCCAATTTGTAATTAAAAAACTCTCCAAAAGAGATCCCGGCTAAGAGACCCTCTCCAGGGGGTGGTTCGACTCCAAGTTAATGCTCACTATAGGAAGGATTGGGATGTATAAATAATAAGGGCGCCACTATCTTTTGAACGCTATCGATTAAGCAAACAAACTACACAAAAACTAAGGTGGGAAAGATAGAAACACCTTGTAATTACTTTAATTAAACAACAAATAGAGAAGCTACTTGAAATAAAGACCGACCATGCTACACCCTTAAGACTAATAGTCTAAGGTATACAAATGAAACTGTTTTTAAAAAATATACATTATTTATTGAAAATGTAAGTGCTTGCTGATAATGAACTGGAGTTGTAAAAAGTGGACTTAACTTTAGGTTTCTGTGCTGTCTAGGAGGGCGGCTTCAGCTTCTTCATGGAGAGATTTTTCTTTAATGGTTCTGGCTGCTCGGGATGTAATAGTATTCTTAACAGCTCAGAAGTGGTTTGAGGGACTGTCTTCACATACGCGGTAAGTGGGCTCTAAATTTAGCGGTATCTTGGCGGTAACTTGACTCCAACTTAGCGGTAACTCGACTCCAACTTAGCGATAATTTGGCAATAACTTGGCTCCAACTTAGAGATAACTTGACAATAACTTGGCTCCAACTTAGAGATAACTTGACGGTAACTCGACTCCAACTTAGAGATAACTCGACTCCAACTTAGCGGGTTGTATCTTTCAACAACCAGAAAGGAAATTCACAAGACGAAATACTGGAACGTTTTTCTTTCTTGATGAATGACTCAATCAAAGTTAACAGTATAATAGCGAATAACCTCCAAGATTTATTTGTCTATTAACTGCTTTAAATTGTTGATCTGCTAGATGTCTTCTTATTTCAAGTTTTTCAAGGTAATCTAAATATTAATTTTTATCACAAACGACATTCATTTACTACGCATTTATTATCTTCGACCCAATTAAATAAAACAACCCTGTCAACTCCTTATCCACCAAATAGCTAATTGTTTACAGTTTCCACGCACTTTACTGTGTACCTGCTAGTTTACAAAATAGATATACAGATACATAAATTTATACAATTCCATCCATGAATATTTAATGTTACGTTCTTAATCACTTTCTGATATTCCATGTTGATTTGGAATTATTTAAACGTTGTTTTCGACCCCCGTTGTTATTTCGATGTTCAAATTTTTCACGATACAGTTGAGGGAATCTCGAGTTACACGTACCTGTGTGCTCATGGGGGAACAAGGGCAACTCTGACTCGCGGGGTGTTAATCATTCTAGAAAAGTAAAAAAAAAACTGTTGATATAGATATTCCTTGACTTGTTATAAAAAATTCACGGTTTTTAGGGTTTGGTCATAACTAATTTCCTCCATATTGGATACCTGTGGTCTTCGACCAAGCTGTTGATGTTGATGGCCCTAGTAAGTTTTCTTCACGTGTCTATGACTAGATTATCATCATAGCCTCCTCTACAATATATTGTTTATAAAGTAAGAGACTGTCAGGATGAACTGGAAGTTTGGCGAGTGGAACTATTTCTTGATCCAGGGACTCACTAGATAAGGGTCAAGATTAGGGTATCCCTATTGGATTGGGAAGAGGGAGACAGCAATGTTCGAAAGGTGTGAAGTTGAGGATGATGTAGGAGACGTATTTAGATGTTGAAAAAATGAGGAAGTATTAAAGAAATTGGAGAGGAAAATCCGAAAATCCTCTTGATATCGGAGGTGCTATGAATGATATGAGAAGAATGTAAGCAAAAGGACTATCGTCCCTTCTAAAATAAGTATACTAGGGTAAGCTAAGTTCACTGCTAGTTTTGAGGTGAGTTTAGTTGGAGTCCATTACTGTATAAGTTCTGAACAAGAAGCTTTGAATACATTTATCTACAAATCTTTATCCATGAACTGAAATATTTCTTTATTCTTTAGTGCTTGATGTAGTATTGAAACAACCCTCTATATTCATTGCAAGTTCCTTTTCCTTCAAAGTTTTTGCTATTAGTTTGTTTTTGATTTACTCCTGTTTTTTCCAAACTAGATAAATTGATGTGCCACAGATGTGGTATATGTCTCCAAGCTATGCCTTAATCTTAAATATGTGTTAATAATAATAATAAGCTTTGCTGTCGAATAAATTTTTAAAATTGGTGGACAAAATAAGAAAACATTTTAAAACAGTAATACAAAAGTATCTATAAGTGTGTGTGCTGCTCAAGCAACAATTCAATCAATAATTGACCAAAACTAGTTCTATAGTACTATTGACTATGCTGTGTCGTCATATGAATCGAGTTTTGTAGACTGTTCCATCTTTAGTTCAGGTTTCTCAGACCATGAGGCAGTATTAACTAACTTTTTAGTAAATTCCAAAGCAAAAAACTTCAGAAATCTCTGTAAAACAACTGTCTGGGATTGTCTCTTGATGCCTTTACATCTTTTATTAAAACATTGTCTAATTTAGCTGTCAAATTATTTCCTCTTAGGCCTATTAAAAACAAAGTGCATAAGCCCTGCACTACCAAGGGCTTGTGTACATCCTCAAAATATATGCTCTCGATCCACTTTCCTATTTACCGAATGTTAATGAGAACTTAAACAGTTTCTTTTTTCCACCTGTAGTAACAGAAGAGTGCACCTTGTACAAGTTGATGAATTAAGGTCTTCATGCAAGCAAATAGAATATGGGTTTCCATAAGGTTCGGTATTGGGTCCTATATTGTTTTTGCTATTTATCAATGATATTGCTAACTAAAGCATCGGCGGTAAAATTTGTCTATTCGCAAACGACACTAGCTTTTCTTGGAGTCACCCGGATATCACCGAACTTCATAGAATCGTTTCACATGACTTAACCATCATCAAACCATGTTGTGATTCTAACCATATGTGTTTGAACGTTTCTAAGACAAAAGTTTTATTGGATCAGTGATTCGGATATGGACTACTTTCCTCACCTCTGCTTATTATTGACAATAATAGATATATCCAGAGTTTTCGAAGCTTTCCTGTAGGGTTTTCGTTTGTTTTTCCAGAAAATCCACCTTGAGTAGCAGATAGTTGATAAGACTTTGTGGATTCTAGAAAATTGTTGAGTCTTTGTTATTTCTAAATTTAGAAGTGGCTTAAAACTTACTTTTTACCATTTAAGCAATTAATCTAGCCTAGCTAAACTCAATAATTATTTAAATAGATACAGAACGAGAATGAATAGTTCGTATTGATAATACGAAGATGTGAATTAATTAATTGTGTTCGAAAAATCGTACAAAATGACGATTGCCTCTCGCATTTCCCCCACATACTGCGAAAGTTCACTCGTAAGGAAAATGTTGTTCAACTTGCGACATATTTCAAGTTATTATCGTAATTAGGATCTTTTAAACTCCTTCATGATGTTTTGCCAGACTGTTATGTGAGTTTTGTCGGTTAAGTTGGCTTTTGTTTTATTGGCGAAACACAAAAGTTTTGTGGGTATAATTCGGCCTTTATCCTTCTGATAGGAGTTTGTTTAATATCTGTACATCCTATGACAGTTGCTCGGAAATTTTAATTTATCAAACAAATGCATTACCATAAACTGTAATTAACTTGATTCGTTTTAATTTAATTATGATGTTTTTAATTTTATTAACGATGTTTAATGTGATTAATTTTTTTTCGTAGCGGGTACGTAAGATAGAATAGAATTTTAACAATTTAAAGTTTTTTTCCTGGGTATCGGTCAAATAAAAAAAAATTAAATAAATAAATATTTTTTTTATATTACAATTGGCATACAACGTTTCGACCATGGGCCATCATCAGGTGTATATAGATAAAACTAAAAAATTGTTAATTAAATCACACACAATAATATTCTTTTTAAAAACTTACAAAATCACCACTAAGTCTACATTTAAAATTATTTACGTTTAAAATATTTGAAGAAATGAAGTAAAATTGTAAAAACATACAAAACAGTAAAAAAGTAAAAAAAGAATTTTTTTAATAAAAGACCAAACAAATTACTTTATTAATGGAAAATAAATTGGTGATAAACATTCCAAATCAGTGTGACTGTTAACACTATGTAAATCTCTCTTTATTTCCACCATTTCTATAGAGCGGGTCACAGTTATTATGCAGCATTGCGTTTATGGACGACGGCGTTGCCATATCGGCATGTTCTTCGAATTTGGTTCCAACTGGCGCGGGAATATAACTTGCCATTGTGTTACTATTATGATTTAAATGTTGACTAAATTATTCATTTGAAAATCGTTTAGTGAGTAATTAAGAATATTTATAATTATGCTTTTAGATAAATTTTACGCGTTTAAAGGAAAATATTGTAAATCCGCTAATATATTCAAATTTTATACGTTTAATTATCACGAATAAAGAAATAAATAAATACAGCGGCCTTACAAAAGACCTTTGTCAAATTATGAAATAATAATATAATAATATAATTAATAATAAAAATATGTCAATAATAATAATATAGGTATACATAAATTACAAGACGAGTGGTAAAAAAGTCAGCTGTCATCTAAATTTTAAGGGAGAACGATTAACAGAGAAAAGCTAATGAAATCTTGCCGACGTTTCGATGATTTTTCCGAGGATTTTTCTTCTTCTGGTGGGTTGTTGTAACAAACAAAATATAGAATAAGTAAATGAATTAATAATTACGTATTTTAACTTGAATTAAAATTAAACTTTAAAAATGACAATGATTAGCAGGTAATAACTAAAATAAATGAAAATTGAATGGAACATTTGAGGGTTAAGAAATATATTACTGATCTTCATCGTCATCCAAGTCTTCATCTTCATCGTCTTCATTTAGATTTATTATTATTGGCTCAATGTCTTCCATTAAATGATCTGTTTGCCACATCTTTTCCTCTGTCTTCTCTACCTTTTTTTCATAATTAGACCACTGCATTGGGGTTACTTGCGAATACGCTGTTTTTATAAGTTTTTCCACATCCTCTTTTTTAAAAGTACTATTATTACGAGCGACATATCCTTTCAATTATTGGCTCCACACCATTTCAATAGGATTTAATTCGCAGTGATAAGGTGGTAATCGTAGGACTGTTATATTATGTTCCGTGGCAATGTCGTCTATTCTTCTTAGGTCGTACTGCTCTCTAAACGTGTTTGCAGTAGCCAATAATTCTGTTTTTAAATAATCATCCTCGAAGTAAATCTCTTTTTCCAGTAGCCAGTACTTTATTTGTTCCTTATTCCAAGTTGTCTTTGGAAAAGGTAACTTCGCCGAATGGTATGACGCATTGTCCAACACTACAACATTCTTTGATCCGTTTTTCGGCAAATTAGGGATCAATTGATCTTTAAACCAGGCCTCAAAGCCTTCTGCGTCCATTTCGTCGTGGTAATCGTCTGCACCTTTCTTTGCCAGAAAAGTTTTTTCTGCACCCTCAAGAAAACCGTCTTTCCAGCCTGCATGAAGATGAACAAATCTCGGTCCTCGTTGACTTGGAGCCTTCAGTCCTGTTGTCAGTCCTTTGACAAATGCATCTCGGGCATTTTTTATGGTAGTGTCTTTCATTCAAAATTTACACTGTGGCCCACATTAATCCATGACTCGTTCAGATATATTACGTTATATCCTTCTTCGCGGAACTTCTTCACTGATCTTAAATATTTGTGCCTCCAGGCGATTATATCAGGTCTTTCTATTAGAATCGAGTCTCTTCCTCTCTTTCCATAAACAAACCCCATATCGTTAAGCAAGCGTCTTAGCGTACTTTTTGAAAAATTTGGTACATTTTCGTCTGAATTTATTTTAGCAAGAACTTTTGCCAGTGTTGGTGGAATATTTTCGGAGTAGAATTCATGCACAGCTTTTCGTATTTGCGATTGGATACTTTCATCGTAGGTGATCAGTCTTGAATTCGACTGGCTGCTGTTCCGTCTTCGTTTTTTTGGCGATGTCAAAGGTCCAGTAGTGGCTTCGCTTTTCAGATTATACACTGTTCTCACACTAAGGCCAGTCATTTCAGAAATCAGTTCTATTTTCGCTGTCACACTTTTGTCATCTTTTGTATTCAACGTATACGTTAAAATATTCAATAAAAGCCTCTTGGTTTGACGATGCCCTTTCGTTTATCAGCAGAAACAGATAGGTACCTGCCTATGTTATTACTTACCTGTACATTTACCTACCTCTACATTCCAGGAATATTACATAATGGTTTACGAGGATCAAGGGATGGATCATACAGGTAAAAATAATTAGCATCTTTGTAATTAAATAATATTTTCACTGGCAATAGGATTAGGATTTGTCTGAAAGATTTAGTAGAGACCTAAATAATCCATCAAGTGATCAGGTATATACTGATTACAATCTACATAAATAGATTTGAATTCCATTTTTTAATAATATTTATTATATAGAATACATCTGTTTTGCAAAATTCATAATAAAACGTTTCTACGAAAATAAATTGGCTGAGTTAATTGTGGTTCAAGCCGTAACCAAAGCGGCAACAGTGTTGAATATTCGCCCATAAGATTTACATTGGCCTATGCCGGCCACGCTGCATAATAACTGTGACCCACTCTTTAGAAAGTTTCGTTTGGTTAAATCACTTTCCTTAGAGACTATTTTAACATTTTCGAAATCACGTCAATACTATTAATCTCTTAATACTCTTAATTTACCGATGAGACATCTTTCTATAACGTTTACGAAATTTATAAAAATATTTTGAACCAAATATGAGAATATTAAAGGTTTTATAAATGTATGAATTTTGCGTTTGGCCATAGAGGCAGAATATTTATGGTATTGAGTCTAACAATAATGTGTGTCATGTTCTTTTTTCACGAAAGATTTTGTACATTGATTGGAATTTAAGTAGTCTCTTATTTTTCATAAAAACTAAACATCATTTGATGTGTAAATAACAAACTACTATGAGTTTTTAATCTGCATAACTGGTATTTAAATCAGCAACAAATTGTCCAACAGATATCGTTGCTAAAAATCTAGCCTGGCAATTACAGGTTAAATCATTTTTTTTTTCTTACTTTATTTTTTAGCATAAGGAATGATCAGATACTCATTTAGTTTTTTCGAAGCTTTGATATAAGCCGCCTTGTACAAACATGGCATAACGTTTCAGCCTTAATGAGATTCACCAGTTTAGGTATGCACAGATTTTAGATTATTCAGCGACAATTCTTGTATCCCTTTTGGAAAACAACTTCAACGAAGAAGTCGAACGTACATTTCGCAAACATTTTAAACGATCCGGATATCATTTTTTATTATAAACATTTAACATTGCATCGGTAATTTTTGAAAAGGATCTTTTTTTAATTTAGTAAGAGTTCAAATGCACGATATTAAAATCTCTTAAGCACCGAGTCTCGCATTCCATCTCTCGAATTATAATTAACTTTTCTAAGTAAAAGAGAGTTCGTCAACCTGTCATTAGATTCAGATAACCTTTGCGAGAAAAATTAAAGAATAACGGATACTGGATGTGCCGTAAGGAGTCAATGTTAATAACATTCTTTGCGGTTACAAAACACTACATATTTTAAAAGTAACATTTACTTAAATTGTTTTAAATACACGATGGTTCTTATTCTAACTAGCGAACAGATAGTTAAAAGACAAAGTGAAGTCAGCAACACTCCATAGTTTATAAACAGAGTCAAGTGAACTGGATTGAAAAATTTAATATTTTTCGTGACTTGTGTGGTTAAAAATTATGAAGTATTTAAAATCTCAACTATACTAAGTGACACCCAGTTTAAATGATTTTATTTTTATAAAATTTTGTATAAATACTTACTGAAGCATAATAAGTAAATGATAAAAATTTCAAAATGATTGCATTGTTAGAATAAGAAATTTGAAATTTTGGGAAAGTGAACTAGGGAATGTATATTACTTTTTTATAGATAGTAGGTGACGTAATCTTAAAAAATGGCGGACGTGGGCCCTTTTGGAAGATAATTTTAAATGGCACCATATGGCAAGTAATACAACATTTAAAAGCTTGTTTTAACCCCTTCCAATGATATAAAAAAAAATTAATTCTTCTTCCTTATTTACAACTTTCAACCCAAAATTATAAAATTATTAAAGTTTTAAAATATTTTATTTGGTAAAAAAAATGTTCTAATAATAAAAAAAAATTAATAATATGTTCAAAATGTTCACCATTTACATCCTGGTAATAAAAAAGTCTAGCAGAAAACTCTTGCCGAACGCGTTCAAGTGTCTCTCTAGAAATTAACCTGCATTCTTCACTAATTCTTCGCTTAATTCGTCAATGCTCTCAATTGGTGTACCATAAACTTTTGATTTTGGACACCCCCATAAAAAGAAATCTAGTGGGTGCATATCGTTAGAACGCGCAGGCCACTCTATTGGACCCCGTCGTCCAATCTACCTATCTGGATATTGTTCATTTAAATAATTTCTAACAGGTTGATAATAATGGGGAGGAGCACCATCCTGCTGAAAAGTATTTCCATATCATGGAACTCGTCAGCATGATCTTCAAGAATCTCTAAGATTCGGGGTTCAATACCATTCTGGAGTAATTCCAGGTAAATTTCCCCAGTTAAATTTACGTTTAAAAATATAGGCCCAACAATGTAGTTTCCCAAAATTCCTGCCCACACATTCACTTTTTGAGGAAACTGGGTGTGACCTTCATAAAAAAGGTGATGATTTGTGTCACTCCAGTATCTTACGTTCTGGGTATTAACTCTACCATTAAGAAAACAAGAGCACTCATCACTAAAGCAAATTGTTTTAAGATAATAAGGATCCTGTTCTATTTTATTTCTTATTTGCTCACAGAATTCAATTCTGCGATCTGGATCATCTTATGTCAGCATATGGAACATTTTCATTTTATAAGGATGAAATTTTTGTTTCTTTAAAACTCTTTTTATAGTTGATGAAGACAATTCACAAGTTTGTGCAACATTTGAGGTGGATTGTATGGGGTTGACTACCATTTCGGCAACTATTTCGATTTGTTTGTCTTCACTAATTCCAGGTCGACCACTTCGCTTAGCGTCTGCAACGATTCCCGTTGTATGAAATTTATCCGTTCGGCTTCATGCAGATTAGTTCTAGCCTCGCCAATAATTAATATTGCTTCAACTTTTTCCTACATAGTTCGCGACATTTTAAAAAACTCTTATTTATTATTAACGGATAATTTACTAAATCACAATAATGTTAAAGAGGTAAAATTTTACTATTTTTACAAATTATACTTAATATATGAACCAAAAAGAAATAAAAATAAAGACTTTGAATTTAAACAAGAATAGTATAGTGCCAAACATTTTAAATTTTTAGTACGCCAGTTAATAGCATTGTACCTACATTTAAAGCAAAGAATTCGATTTAAATAAAAAGTCGGTAAAGTTTTTTTATTACGAAGAAGTAAATGGTGAACATTTTGAACATATTATTTAATTTTTGTTATTATTAGAACGTATTTTTTTACCAGATAAAATATTTAAAAACTTTAATAATTTTATAATTTTGGGTTGAAACTTGTAAATAAGGAAGAAGAATTAATTTTTTTGGTATCATTGGAAAGGGTTTGAAACGAGCTTTCAAATGATGTATTACTTGCCATCTGGTGCCATTTAAAATTATCTTCCAAAAGGGCCCACGTCCGCCATTTTTTATGATTACGTCACCTAGTATCTACAAAATCTATTCTATTAATAAGTACTAAAATAATCAACAAAATCCAATCATTTTGAAAACTATTTATACAGTGACCCATTTGGTTTGGGATTTCCCATATTTTGTCTTATATGCCGAAGTATGTTACGTAAATATTTTACTATATTGTTTTATTGTTTCCATTATTTATTTATTTTTAATCTGCTAGTCCCAATGGTTCGAAATTAAAACCAATCCGTACGACTATGGCATTAGTACCTACTGCCACCTCGTTGAAATCCATTAATAATTAATTTAAAAATATAGCTATCACACAAAATAATAGAATTTTAGGTAAATTTAAATATAGATGTCCCAACAAGTCCACTGTCGTCATTTAATTTTTTGTTACTAACTTGATAATGAGTTCTGCCAAATTTTTCGTTCTTTTATGTTAAAATATTCTGATAGAAAAGTAGTGGGTTTATTTAAAAGTTGTGTTGCCGTTGTGCCTTTTCAAGAAATTGGATTATTACACCACTATTTTGTGTTAAATAATTTAGGCCGTGCTCTGCACCCTAATTATACTCTAAAGAGGATTCAGCTATCAGAGAAGTCCATCTTGGTTTCATTTAAGACAAAAAACCCTCTTTTTTTTTAGAGGGTTCTTTTTACCGGTTTCTTCTTACTGGGATTTCTTTATTTTTTTATTTACGGAGCCCTGAGTACCATTTGGCTAATTTATTCTGGTTTGGACCACTCTTACAACATTGGAGTCCGGGTTCAAGTAATTGGATGGTGCTGGAATTTCCGGTTCAGTCTTGGGACTACCAGATAAGCATTTCTAATATTTTATTATATTTTATTCAGTCACTGTTATTTGATTTTTACTGTGGTTATATCTATTACGGTAAAGTTTGCATGATAAAAAAAATTACAACAAAACCATACTATTGTATAACTATTTAATATTATCCTGATACATACTGATATTCAATTTTATATCTGTAGCTCGTTACGACATTATAAACAAATTAATTTACCATCATTGGTTATTATACATTTTGTGGAGCATTAAATGTAAACTCCACGTGTACACGTTGAGGTTAAAGCTTCTTGCCTTGGTCAATAATTGTAATTGGTTCTTGAAGTTTCTTTGTTCTTGTTAAATCTATTTAATTATATAGGTATTGGGGTAAATTTGCGTTTTATTTTAACTAAACTTTTCTTGTTTCTTTCGGGTGGGGAAAAACCAAAACCAATAACAGCCGGAGGCTTCCTGACTTGGGCCTGTGGATTCAAAGTCAGTGGCGCCCGTTCAAAAAAAATTAAATAATAAGCGTACCCACGCCCATACTGAGTTTAGCCGAGCATTTTGCTCGTGCTTCACTTCTGGTTATTTCCCTTAAAAATTCAATATAAGAGAAAGCACGTAGCAAGTAAAAAAGTATTTTTTTTAGTCACCTTTAGCTTTTTCAAATCTCCGATTTGAATCAGATAAAACCAGATACAAAACAAACAAACATTTACTATCAAAAGAACTTATCAAAAGAAATTTAAAATACAAAAAAAATAAAACAACAAAAATCAACCGAGTGAATGTAATTCAAACGATTCCATGAAATCAAGTCTCTTCTTTGATTTATCTCCAAAAAGCAAGTTTCGATCTACGAGATATATACCGGTAAGACACAAAACAAAATAAAAAAACGAAGAAGAAACAAGAGAACATCAGCATGATATCCGTGATACAAAATCTCAGCAGGTGCGACCAGAGTTGAGTCGATCAATTTAACATCTAGTAGTCTGTGGATCATGTCGAGGGATCATCGACTATACGACGTATTCAAAATGCCCGTACATACAATTTTATTTTTTTTATTCACTTTTTACAAAACGTTTTAAATTTATATATTTGAATTTTAAATGCCCACGTTTTGATACAAACCAAAATTTACATAAAAGTTTTATAAAAACTAAATTTAAATTGTGACCCAAATACCAGGTTTGATTAAAGTTTACATCAAAAATTGCATTTTTTATGTAAAACTAATAATGAAAACACAAAACTTCCATTATTTCGTTAGAAACATTAATAACAACAGTGGGCATATTCCTAACTTCATCGATAATCAGAGAAGCTCCTTCTAGGTTCAATTCTAGTCCTCACTTTCCGGTTTTCCCATTTTTATAAAGTGATACTTCAAAGGGCGATGTCCTACTGTCAGTTTTTTATCTTTTGTCTTAGCATACGGTTGAGCTTGTTCCCAGGAACAGAAGAAAAATCGGCTCTGGATCAAAGAAAGGTTTCTTCGTCCCCTCTATCGCGAGTCTCACTTCTCATGACCTATAAATGGCACCCAAATTGTTGTCTCTTGACCAATTTCTTAATGTTATCGAATATTTTGAATATTTTATATAAACTAACAAACAAGGATACGGAAAACGTGGAGGAAGAAGAACGTATCAACAAAGACCAAGATATAGAACACATAATAAGAAAAGAATTGGAAAAGGCATTAGGAATGATAAAACTAGGTAATATCGTCCGAGATATGATAAGATACGTAGAAAAAGAAGGAGTAGGATTGCCTACTTGAACGACATCATAGATGAAGCTAAAATACCTGTGGACTGGGAAATAGACACCATACTTCCAACACACAAGAAGGAACACAAGAGCAATTTGTAACATGTCTACCGTCATGTCACCTTGCACTATTACCGACCGTAATGATACCGCTATTATTACCGTTAAAACCGACCCCGATTCAGTGTTAACGCTACCGTACACGAGACACCCCTTATAGACGCTAACTATTTATCTGTTTGAACGAGGCCAATCAAAGAACGCGTCCCTCGCTTGCAATTGAATAACGAACGCATTTCTTCTGACAAATGACATAAACACGATTTCCGTTTTGAGAAAGACCATATATAGGCCAATACGACAATTTTATATCCTTTTCAACTAATACGCTCGTCTGAATAGTCTGAAAAAACGCTCAAGTACTCATCTTGAGAAATTTCCCCTTTTGGTTGTTGAAAGATACAACCCGCTTAGTTGGAGTCGAATTACCGCTAAGTTGGAGTCAAGTCACCGCTAAGTTGGAGTCAAGTTACCGCCAGGATACCGCTAAATTTAGAGCCTAGTTACCGCTTTTGGAAGGTCCCTATGTGAACACAGTCCTTCAAACCACTTCTGAGCTGTTAAGAAAACTATTACATCCCAAGCAGCCAGAACCATTAAAGAAACTTCCATCTCTCCACGAAGAAGCTGAAGCTTCTTCACTTTTTACAACTCCAGTTCATTATCAGCAAGTACTTACATTTTCAATAAATAATCTATACTTTTAAAAAACAGTTTCATTTATATACCTTAGACTATAAGTCTTAAGGGTGTAGCGTGGTCGGTCTTTGTTTCAAGTAGCTTCTTTATTTGTTTGATTAAAGTAATTACAAGGTGTTTCTATCTTTCTCACCTTAGTTTTTGTGTAGTTTGTTTGCTAAATCGATAGCGTTCAAAAGATAGTGGCGCCCTTATTACTTATACATCCCAATCCTTCCTATAGTGAGCATTAACTTGGAGTCGAACCACCCCCTGGAGAGGGTCTCTTAGCCGGGATCTCTTTTGGAGAGTTTTGTAGTTGCAAATGAGCCTCCAGCCTTTTTGGGACTAAAAGGGTTACAAATTGGAGCCTTTGAGGAACTAATATTGTTACTAATTGTGTCAATAACGATGTCTAATATACCAGGAGGCTACCACACCAACAAGGAGTTTATAGCATAGCTTTCGCAGACGATCTTATCATGATGAAAGAAGCGGAAGATAAGGAAGAGCTAAAGGAAAAAGCTGAAGGAGCGGTAGAACTCACATTGGAATGGATGAAAGAAAAAGGCTTAGAAGTAGCGACAGAAAAGACAGAGGTTGAAATAATGAATGGGAAAGAACCAGAAAAGTCGTAATTAAAGTGGGAGAAATAGAAGTGGAAAGTGGGACCAAAATGAAATATTTAGGTATAGTAATAGACAACAAACTTGCATTTGGAAAGCATGTAGAGTATGCAAAAAATAAGGCGGAAGTCAGACTAGCAGCTTTGGCCGGGTTGATGCTCAACATCAAAGGGCCTAGGGGAAAAAAGAGACAAATGCTGTATGGAGTAATGCAGTCGACGTTGCTATACGGAGCACCAGTGTGGTATAACGCGATGAAAATGAAAAAGTACAAAGCTACGCTAAGTAGTATCCAAAGAAAAGCCTTGATGAGGGTAATAAATGCTTATAAGACTATATCTACAACAGAGACACAGGTTGTCGCTGGAGTCCCATCCACAGAGCAGATGGCAAAACAAAAACCGCGAAAGATGAAAAAAGAGAGAAGACATTACTCCATTGGGAAGAGGAATGGAAAAATCAAGAGAACGCAGGGAAAAGCACATGGACAAAGCATTAATCACAGACATCAAGGCTTGGACGAAATGTAAGCATTGTAGCGTGGATTACTACCAATTTTTTTCTGGACACGCTTCCTTTGGAATATACCTAAAAAGAATTCAAAAGATCGATAACGAGGAAAGCATCGTATGTGGGGAAGAGATAGACGACCCTGAATATACGGTCTTAAAACGTCCAAGGTGGAAAAACATCAGACAAACGGAGGGGCACATCGGCATGGGTCCGACGAAGGACATTATAGAAATAATTATAGAATCCGAAGAATAAAGCATATTATACGGAAAAAAGAGGCAAAGGAAAGAGAGAAACAAGCGCGCGAGAGAAACTGAAAAACAGTTCGTATAGCAGTTGATGTAAGTTCCATATACAGTATACCAGGAAAAGTGTTTACTAGGGTAATGGAGAAAAAAATAAGAGACAGATTTGAACCAACATTTGGAGATACGCATGCGGATTTAGCAAGACCTCATACATGCTTTATAGATTTTGAAAAAGCGTTCGACAGAATTCGACGAAAGGACTTGTGGAAGACATTACGAGAAAAATACACAGAAACACAATAGAAGAACAAAGCATACCAAGGAGTTAAACAAGTATGCGTGCTGAGCCTACTACTCTTTTCAGTAGTCCTAAGTGAAGCTGTGCAGAGGGCCAATAAAAATATGACAAAACTCATACTAGGGTACTGGAAAATAAGAAAAACTCAACTACTTGAATTCCTGTTTGCGGAGAAAGAACTGCCAAAGATAAATATGAAAATAAACCAAGACAAAACCAATGATAATAGCTGGACACATGAAATAAGATTGAATGGGAAGAAGCAAGAACAAGAAGAGAATTTTAATTATTTAGCAGCAGTAATAGAAGAAAATAGGAAACAGGACCAAAAATAAATTAGTGATTGGGAAGACCGGGGCTGAAGGAGAACCCTCAAAGAAGATAAAAACTGGAACAATCCAACATGGAACAGGAAAAACTATAGAGGCATGAGGTTACGTCCAGATCAATCTGATCCTCTCGAAATATTCCTCTTTTTCATTCACACACTTGCTCCGGTGTTTTCCCAGTTTTTAATAATAATTCTGGAAAGCTTTGACTGGAAGTAGCTAAAGCACATTCATCACGGAAGTTTGGACATCCTCTACAGACTCTAAAAACATTCCTTCCACCACTTTTCACTAGAGATAGTACAAAAATTACCGGGGAAACATGTTTGGTGAGTAAGAGGGTTGTGGCATCACTGTGATTTTGTTGAAGTTTAAAAATTACGCCAATCTGAAGGCAAGATTGGCACTAACTAATTGTCAGAATACCCAATATATAAATTTAACATATGCTAATTGCATAAAATAAATTACCGAGAGAACAGATGTGCGCATCAAGCACTACAGGTGCCAAAGGACATTTCTAAGAAGGTCTTTAACAACTCCAAAGGCGAATTTAAAAATTTTTTTTTTAATCCGGTGATTTATTATTAGAAATATCTTATTGGATATGTATATGCCAAACGATAAAAATTCAAATGTGAAATCGTAGTCAAGATTTCACATTTCAATGTTATAATTAGTTTGGATATTTAGGAAGTAATAAGTTTGAGATGTGTTTCGTAATAAAACGATCTGACTGATTATGAATGATGGTTTCCAATCAAATTTTTATGGTTATTACCTTAATAAAATGAAAGCTTTATACTATTTTTATGTTTAATTTTTTTTTCAGCTGCGTAAACTAGGAAATTAATCACGTATAACTGTTTAGTTTTATTTGTAAAATAAACTGAAAGTTGAAAATTTAATTAAAGTTCAAAAATTAATTTTTAAGTGGTGGAAGTTTTGGGGAGAGCTCGAGGAAACCGTCAGTAAATGATACCGTTTCAAAATTTATAAGTAAAAACTTTGAAATAATAATAATAAAATATGGGGTTCTAAAACTTCTTGAATATAACGCTGCGCGTTCATGTTACCTCTGATTTTTTTTCCCTTTATTGGCAATCAGAATAAATACAATACAATCTATGAACCAATATGATGACTTGTAGATAGCAACGGTGAATAGTATGTACATTTAATGACTTGGAGAGGTTAACATCCAATGATGTTACCTCAGTTTTCTTTTAGGTCTATTGGCCAACTTCTTTTAAGTCTTCTGTTGTCAAATGGTTGTAGTAGTGGCTGCAGGAGTGGATTGGGATGGTCCTCCAGTTTGTTGTAGTGTTTGTTAGCGTTTTCTCGGATTACTTCGTTTATGTAGGGGATTTTGAGGTCAGTGTGCAAGGTATAGTTTGATATATTCCAAGGTGCGTCAGTGATAGCTCGAAGAATTTTCGACTGTGCTCTCTGTATGATAGCTGTATTGGATTTGCTGGTGCAGCCCCATAACTCAATTCCATAAGTCCAAATCGGCTTTAAAACTGCTTTGTATATTAATAGTTTGTTTTCTAGGGATAGATAGGATTTTCTGCCAATAAGCCAATTTAGTTCTTTGGTTTTCATGTCTAATTGTGTTCTTTTCTTTTTTATGTGCTTCTTCCAATTTAATTTGCTGTCAAATGTAAGTCCTAAATATTTAACACTATCGCTCTGGGAAATATTATTTTGTTTCATTTTCACTGGTGGGCAGGTTCCTTTTCGTAAGGTGAAAGTTATGTGTGTAGATTTGGATTCATTTACTTTGATCTTCCACTTACTAGCCCAAGTTTCTAGTAGGTTCAAGTGATGTAGATTTGTAGAAGCTGTTACTGGATTTTCGTGAATTGCAAAGATGGCAGTATCTTCAGCAAATGTTCCCGTAGTTGTTGCAGCTGTGGTAGGTAGATCGTTTGTGTAAAGTAGGTATAAAAATGGTCCTAGTATGCTTCCCTGTGGTACACCTGATAGTATTGGTAGACGGTTGGAGTGTTCTTCGTTGACTTTCACTTCGAATTTGCGTTCGTGTAGGTATGACTTCAGCAGGTTAAAGTAGTTATTTAGGAGAACTGTTTTTATTTTGTAAAGTAGACCTACGTGCCACACCTTATCGAAAGCTTGGCTTATGTCCAAGAAAGCAGATGTGCAGTATTGTTGGTTTTCTATTGATTCACTTATTATATTTACTATACGGTGGCTTTGTTGTGTTGTTGAGTGTGATTTTCTAAATCCAAACTGATGATTGGGGATCCAGTTTTCTGGTTCTAAGTCTTTGTTCAGTTTGTTAAGTATTAGTCTTTCAAGTTACTTATGGGTCGATACGATGTGACATCTTCTGGTTTTCTCCCAGGCTTAGGAATCATTATGATTTGCCCTATTTTAAGTGATTTCGGCCAGTAGTTAGTTCTTAGGACCGCATTGTGTATATATAGAAGTTTTACTAGACCTTTTTTTGGTAGTTCTTTTAACATCTTTGCTGTTATAAGATCTATGTCTGGTGCCTTTTTTCATTTAGAGTTGTGATCTGATGACAAATCATAATCGGATGTTACATCAGTATAGCTCATGGAGATGCCATTGGTTACAAAAAAGTCAAGTAGATCTGGGATTTTATTCTGATCGGTAGGGTAAAAGATGGGGTTCTAAAACTTCTTGAATATAACGCTGCGCATTCATGTTACCTCTGATGAAGATTAAAGATGATCTCGAACGATAAGATATAGCACCCCAAACCATAACTCCAACAGTTTGATGTGTTGAAAATATCTTAGCATTCGTGAAAATAGTTTTTTATTTGTTTTTTTTTTTTGTCATTAGAGTAAGTGGGAGTGACAGTGACAGTGAGTGGAAGGACAGTTTTTGAAAAAGTCACAAAAAGATTTTGAAGTTGATCTAAAGTTTTAATTATATCCACAAATAAAGTATTTCCAATAGGTTATGGGCCTATAAACGCTTAAAGTTTTCAAGTTGTTGCAAATTCAAGAAAGTTAAAATTGAAATAACGAAAATGGCGGATGCTAAGTTCTCAATTGAAAAGTTGAACAATGAGAATTATTTCGTATGGAAATATAAAATGGAACTATTACTAATAAAGGAAGATTTGTGGACCGTAATTTCTAAAGAAAAGCCCAGTAATAGTACAGATAGCTGGGAAAAGCAAGATAATCAAGCCAGAGCAATTATAGGTTTATCTGTTCAAGATAATCAGTTAGAACACATTAGAAAAGCGAAAACAGCTCTTGAAGCCTGGACATCCTTAAAAAATTATCATGAGAAGGCTACTCTTAGCCATAAGGTTTCTCTCATGAGAAGGATTTGCAGTTTGCGATTGGAAGAAAACGGCAATATGGAGCAACATATTCAAAAAATGTCGGAATTATTTGGTAAACTCACAGCCCTTGGTGAAGAAACATTATCTGATAAATGGATAGTAGCTATGTTATTAAGTAGTCTACCCAAAACGTATGATACCCTTATTACAGCCCTTGAGACTAGAAAGGAAGATGACCTTACCTTGAATTTGGTTCAGTCCAAGCTTATTGAAGAATACAAACGTATCACTTTATATCATGAATCTTCTGAAAGGGCATTGGCTACAGAAGGTATGACTATGCAATGTTTCTTTTGTAATAAGAAAGGACACCTGAAAAGAACCTGTAAGAAATATTTAAACTGGAAAAAGAATAAGGAAACTCCACAACGCTCACGTCAGCATGCAAAGCAAGTTACAGAAGAAGAAAGAAATAAAGAAGAATTTTGCTTTGTTATTTCTGAATCGGAGGATGATGGATGGGTGGTTGATTCTGGAGCATCTTGTCATATTTCAAAAAGACGAGATGTCTTCTTAACATTTTTTCCAACATGTCGCAAAGTAACAGTTGCAAATGGAATTGAAGAAACTGCAATAGGAATAGGGAACATAAGAATTACGTTATTAAATAGTAAAAATGAAAAACAGACGGTTATGTTACAGGAGGTTCTCTATATTCCTAATATGGAGAAAAATTTATTATCAGTAAAAGCAACTGGTTACTAAAGGTTTTAATGTAGTATTTGAAAATAATGACTGTAAAATAAAGAAGGATAATAAAGAAATTGCTGTTGCAAAAATTAACTCAGGACTTTACAAATTAAAACAAAAGGAGAACGAAGAAGTTTGTGCAACAGTACATTGTGGAGATAGATGTCTACACTATTGGCATAGAGTTTTTGGTCACAGAGATGTAGAAGCTATAAAGTTGCTGAAGTCACAAAATTTATCTACAGGTATTGATTTTCAAGATTGTGGTTTAAAGAAAACCTGTGAAGTCTGCATGCAAGGAAAATTTTCCCGTCTACCTTTTCCACGGAAGAACTGCATTTCCTCAGATGCTCCACTTGATTTGATTCATTCTGATATTTGTGGACCTATGCAGACAACAACACCTAGTGGAAATAGATATTTTTTGACCTTCGTAGATGATTTCTCTAGATATACTACAGTGTACCTTTTAAAGAATAAGTCTGAGGGGTACCTAGCATATTTAAGCAATTTGTTATGAAGAATCAGTTTGGTAGAAAACCGAAGTTATTGAGATCAGATCAAGGAGGAGAATATACATATACGTCAAGACAAATGAAAGAATATTTAAGAAAAGAAGGTATAAAGTTTCAATTTACAGCAGCGTATACTCCTCAGCAGAACGGAGTTTCAGAACGTAAAAACCGATCTTTGATGGAGATGGCCCGTTGCATGTTAATTGATGCAGGTTTAGAAAATTGGCTTTGGGGAGAAGCTGTTATGACAGCAAATTATATGCAGAACATACTTCCATCTAGATCTATTCCAAAAACTCCTTATGAACTATGGTACAAAATACCTCCAATAATTACAAATTTACATCTTTTTGGATCTAAGGCATATGTTTTTATTCCACAACCATGCAGGCGTAAATTAGATAAAAAATCTATACCACTAATTTTTGTTGGATATGATGAAAATATAAAAGGTTTTCGCCTAGTAGATGCATTCTCAAGGAAAGTAACTATAAGTCGGGATGTAAAATTTTTAGATTCAATTGTACCATGTGAAGAGAAAAATGAAGAAGTAGACGAAAAAGGCATTTCAGAAGAAATATTAATAAAAATCGAAAAACCAAGTACATATAAAGAAAGCACAATTAGTTTCATTGAGGAGGAGCAGTTGGAGGAGGAGCAAGCTGGACCGTCTCAAGCTCTAAAGCAGGACAATGAAACTGAAGGAAGTCATAAAGAAAATGAAGCAGTTGAAGAGAGACAGGAAAGAAATGTAGAGTTACGAAGATCTCATAGAACCACGAAAGGAAAACCACCAGAAAGATTAATAGCAAATGCAGTTGAGGTAAGGAACTTTGAAGAAGCAATTACAAACGAAAGAAAAGAAGAATGGAAAAGAGCTATGGAGGAAGAAATGGAGTCCTTAAAAAGACACCAAACTTGGTGCCTAGTTGATTTACCTAAACACAGAAAACCTATAGGATGTAAATGGGTGTATGCACTAAAGAAAAATTCTGAAGGTGAAATAATCAGATTTAAAGCTCGTCTCGTAGCTCAGGGTTTTTCACAGAAATATGGATCTGATTATAATGAAGTATTTGCTCCAGTAATTAAACAAACTACTTTACGAATATTTTTGAGCATAGCAGGTGCGAAAAAGATGAAGGTTCAACATCTAGACGTAAAAACAGCATTCTTGTATGGAGAACTCCAAGATATCATATTTATGAAGCAGCCTCCTGGGTTCATACAAGATGGCATGGAAGAAAAGGTTTGTCTGTTAAAAAGAAGTATATACGGGCTAAAACAAGCAGCCAGGATTTGGAATGAAACTCTAGACGCCTATCTGAAGTCAATAGGGTTTGTACAGAGCGAAACTGAAAAATGTTTCTACAAAAAGCATTCAGGTAATGAACTATGCATCTACTTACTAGTGTACGTAGATGACTTACTTTTGGCTAGCACTTCAACTAGAATTTTAGTAGACATTGAAAATCAACTGAAAGAGCGTTTTGACATTACATCACTTGGAGATGTCAAATTGTATTTGGGTTTAGAAATCGGCAGAGATAAATTTCTTAATTTTTATATTAGTCAAGAAAATTATATTGGAAAACTTATTTCATTAGTGGGACTGCAAGATTCAAAGATTTCTAATATTCCTCTTGATCCAGGGTATGGAAAAATTGAATGTACTACTTTTTTGGTAAATAACAACATGTATCAAAAGGTAATTGGATGCTTACTGTACATATCTGTTAACACTCGCCCTGATATTGCCGCTAGTGTTGCAATGGTTTCTAGAAAAGTTAGTAAGCCTACAACTGAAGACTGGAATGAAGTGAAAAGAATTATAAAGTATTTGAAAGGTACGAAAATTTTAAAACTATTTTTGAGTTCTCATTTAGAAAAGGAATTTTTCTATGGTTTTGCTGATGCTAATTGGGCAGAAGACCGAATAGCGCGTAAGTCCAATAGTGGTTATGTTTTTAAACTAAATGGTGGCGTTATAAGCTGGTGTTGTAGAAAACAATCATGTGTGGCTTTGTCTTCGACGGAGTCTGAATTTATTGCTCTATCAGAAGCATGCAAAGAAGCTGTTTGGCTTGAAAAAGTTATTGAAGGGTTTGAAGAAAATATAACAAAACCTATTAAAATTTATGAAGATAACCAAAGTTGTATAAAATTGGTAGAGTCCGAAAAGTTTAGCCACAGATCTAAGCATATTGATACGAAATACCATTTTGTCAAGAACTTTGTCACTGAGAATTTTGTTAAGTGTATTTTCTGTCCAACCGAAGAAATGCTTGCTGATTTGTTCACTAAAGCTCTACCTGCCAAACGACTACTACAATTAAGAGAGCAGCTTGGCCTATTTTCCGTTCAAGATCACGAATGAGGAGGAGTGTTGAAAATATCTTAGCATTCGTGAAAATAGTTTTTTATTTGTTTTTTTTTATAAAAAGTCAAAGTAAAACGTTTAATTGTATTTAATCAATGTCAAAATTAAATTAAAAAAGATTTTGAAGTTGATCTAAAGTTTTAATTATATCCACAAATAAAGTATTTCCAATATGATGAACCGTGGATTTCTCCAATACTGTTCCATTCCTGATTCCAGAGTGATTACGTCGGTGTTCTGGAGTTAAAAGGAGGACCCAGTGTAGCCGGTATGAAAACAGGCCAAAACGTCTTATTCGTCGGCAAACACTTCGCATGCCAATAGGTCTTCCGTGTTCTGCAAACCATTCATTTGCAATGGACCTGGTAGTGGAGAAACGGTTCCCTAAGGCCAATAATCTTAGGCGGCGATCTTCACGGTCTGTTGGGGCATCCAGAGCCCCTTGCTCTTTGCGTACGGCCTTCTCGCAGCCATGCCTGACAACACCTAACCACAGTGCCTACACTCCTTTGCACTCTAACTGCAAATTCCCGAAAAGAAAATCCAGCTTCCCGATCTCGCACTATACGACCCCTATCAAACTCACTAAGTTGACGAAATCGTACAGGTCTCCGTACCCTAAGCATCGTAACCAATCGTAAAGAATGTCAAGAACCAAAATCCGCAAAATTTGGGTCTTTACTACGGCTACAATATTCATTTTTGGATTGTTAGTGGATTTAAAAAAAAACAGTATAAAAACCGGAATCTTCAACTGATAAGGCTGAACATTTTATCACTTGTTTATTTCAGTAAAATAAATAAATTCAGCAAATTTTATTCAAATAAAATAATTTAAACTGGATGTTCGGATTTTTATGTCACTTAGTATATTTTGTTTCTATAAAATAGCATAATCTAGATCTCCAAACATCACTTTCAAATCCTACACAATAAAAAAAATAAAATTGCTTTCCTTGTAAAGCACACACCAAGGCCAAAAAATGGACCATTTATATGGACATTTGGGACCAAAGAATTGAAGCAAAAAGCATGGATTAGGAATGTTTGCACCTATTCGCTCCATGGCTCCATAGGACACTAGCATTTTCTGCTACAGAAGTCTTATTTCTCATTTGAATGATCAATTTGTTCTTAAAACTTTTTTCTTTTTTAATTTTTGAATATAAATAATTAGGTAACATTAATAACAGTTTTTATAAACGTATTTTCTAGGTTGCCAAAGGCTTAGTAATCAAATAACCATGTTTGATATTACCTTAAATAGACGGTTTTTTAAAAGACACGTTTTAAGATTAAATTCTTTGAAAATTGTAACACAAACAATGTCAAAATTACATATTTTTGTACTGTAAGCATAAGAAATTGTTTACTAAGTATATGGAATTGATAATAATTTCGGTAAAATAAATATTGCCGAGGGTGCGATTCACCCACCAGATGGGACTACTTTCACAAACAAAAGCTGCTTACACTTTATCTCACCCCTGCGGCTTAAGTCAGGTGCTTAACTATTCTTACTCGCGACTGTTTCGGTTATAGGTCAAACCGTCAAGTAGGCGGAAGTGTCTTTTGTTTTCTGTTGGCGAGTGTCGTTTGTTTGGTCGTTTGGGCTGACGAATGACAAGTCGCGACGTCTAAAACATGTCGTGAATGTATGCTTCGGTAACGTGAGTGACATGCCGACTTATTCGGTCCATGCAAAGATAATAAGAAATTCAATAGAATAAAGAAATTAACGTTTTTTTTTTATTCTAAGAAGAGGGAAAAGAAAGGGACCATCAAACGGAGACAAATTGATTTTAGACTAAAAACATTGAAATTGAACATTCTTTCGTTATTTTAATTTGTCAACAAATTTTTTATGATCGGTAATCAACTTTTATTAATTAATTAATTGATTAATATGCTTTTTTCGCATTTTTTATAGTTCATTTGTTTGAAGTTGGCAGCTAAGAAAAGTCATTAAATCGTAAAATGTTGTAAACATTACCCAATAAATCAGTTTTCCACGTACTTGTTTATATCTGTATTAATTTCTTCTAATCATCATATTTTAATTTTCTTAGGTAAACGATGAGTAGTTATGATACGATATTTAGAATATTTTGTTTTTCGATTTTAACGAAAATAATTGTGGTCGTTAGGGGTGTTAAGGGATTAAGGTAACCCTATGTGTATAATTCGATGTTTTCATTAGAATTAAATCAATGAAATTTCTTTGTAATCATATAGTAAATAATAAATATTTAATCCTAAACTCATTACAACGCAACAATTCTGGTTATTTTTTATATAATATCAAATTGAAAGTAAGTTAAAATCGATAAATTCAAATAGAAGTCGAAACGCACCTTCATTGGTCGTGACGTCAAAACTCATATCGATGACAGTTTGTTTACATATAATAAGGTTTGTTTTCACATTGGTTTCAAACTTGTTTCTAACGTTTGGAGTGTGCGCAGTCGATATTTTGTGTTCGCGCATTAGTTTGAAACTAATTTCCAATTACTAGTCGGATGTTTTCACATGGTTTCCTGACAGTTTGGTGACAGTCCAAGCAGTTTGAGAATTAATTTCCAGCAGATTGTTGGCACATGCGCGTATTAAACCTTATGTCAATTAGTTTCTATATTTTTTGTTGTTATTTTCTCCTGTTTTTTTAATATCATTATAAACCTATTTAAACTAAAAAGACATGTATTCTGATGAATCTGATTATTTAATGTCATCCGACACTGACGATTCAGATTTAGAAATTATGTTGGAAGAATACTTTAATACTTTAAGGATAATTTACTCATACACATGTTTACAGTTTTCATAGCTTTGTAAACAATAACAATAACCTCTTTCTTTTTAATCTTCTTTTTAGGTAATATCACACGGATTATTTAATCACACACATTTTGTCTACTGTTTTCACATTAATCACAAATCAGATCGGGATTTATTTCAAACGAGACTTGCGCACAAGAATGGTTTGAAAATTGTAAGAAACAAGTTTGTGATTTGATGTGAAAACAAACCTTTAATGTGTGGTAATTGAGAGAGTTGGACTTTTATTTTTGATTTTATTGAGAATTATTGGTTTTATTTGTGTTATGCAATCATAAAATGTCGTCAGTAGGGTTTGTGAAAGCATTGTCAAACAATTTACCATCCTTAGACATTTTCATGGTTAGGTTAGGTTTCAATGCAGCTGAATTTCGAAATGTAAAAGCAACAGCGTAAATACTTATTTTGTGCTTTTTGCATTAAAAAATATCTAACTGACTTATTTTTATGAAAATCAAAAAAAAATAAAGAAAAGAGATGCATAAAAATAAATATAAAACTTCGCACAATCTCGCAGATACACTGGTTACAATAAAATGATGGCGCTTTCAATGACACATATGAGTAGTGACGTAGGCCACCCGCCATGTTGGATCTAGTACTTTACGCGGCAAATTTCTGAATTTGAATTTGAGGATGGAATAACTATACTACAAAATTTTTTAATATAAGTTTTTTTGTTTTTGGGGTAATTGATTGCTGCTATCTCTTCCTGCATGATTTTGAAAATAATGGAAAACACCGAATTGCAAAAACAGGTAGAGGCCGTGGATTCTGAGTAGACCCGTGACGTTGTATATAGTTACGCACAACTAAATAACTGCTATAATTAAAATACACTAAACTAAATGATTTAATTTAAAAATAAGCAAAATTTATTTTACTTTTAATTTTTATTTTAATTTGAATTATGCTTTAAAAAAACTACGATTCTACGGTAATGGGATCTATTCAGCTACTTGTTGTGACAATATTATCTAGGGTTTCTATTGTGTTTGGGTTAGTTAATCCCTAATTACAGGGTGGACTCTTTCAAAAATAACAACTATGACTATGTTTCAATAGAAATTGGTTATTTTTCATGAACCACCTTTGCTTGGGCTTTGAAGGATTTTTATTTCTCGGGAAAATCTATTAGCATTTTCTACTGCTTTTTTACTTTTACATAATATCCAACAATTAACATAATTTGTTATTGCTTGACTATCCACGCAAAATGGAACCGAAATTTCACGCATCGTTGATACATTAAAATTCGAACCAACGTCACACGATTCTATTGCATTGTTCTTCAACGACCACGCACAAGATCTCTTTTTAATAAACCAGGATCAATTTTCCTAAGCAAATTATCGAATTAAAATAATTTGTGTTCATAACTCATTTAATTATGCGTTTCCTTTACAAAATTACTGGTAATTTTTGTGGAAAAAAAAGAAACGGCTGTCATTAACTGAATTTCGTGTCATTTTGCGGGCAATTTCCTATCTAGAACGAAACTGGCATGTCATCACCACAAATTGACGATATCCTTAACGATTTTTTCGATTGTGGTAACACCTTGTTAGCAGAAGTTCGAGTTTTACAGAGATTTTAAATCTGTAATACTTTTACTTTACCTAAGTGACTAATTTGTCTTTGATTATGTGAAATTTATCAAGAAACGTTCAAGCCACCAAAGATTTGACTTTTTTGGTGAAATCCCATTTAAAAAATAGGTTTTAGATAAACCAAAATAAAAAATGAGATGCTTCCTTATTTGCAGTCGGTTGAAAATGCCTTGGAGTTGAGTATAAGGGCATGGGTAATTTCGCCACCGATATTTTCATGATTTATTAATGACGCTCCTTCTTGATAAGGATGGATTGCTTTGAACCGACAAATCATCAGTACTTCTGGTAACCTAACCTAACCTAACCTAACCTAACCTAACCTAACCTAACCTAACCTAACCTAACCTAACCTAACCTAACCTAACCTTTTGGAAAAAGTTAAAGAGTTTCAAATAGACACATATGTAAAAATACAAAGCTTGCATTTGCCAACAAAAGTAGGTACATAAGAAAGCAGCTAGAGATAGACAAAAATTTATAGACAGTATATTAAGGCGATATAGCAATAAGGAAATAAGTATAGAATGCATTTTTTGAAATGTGTCACATTATGTTAACCTGAGACAATAACAAAGTATCTAGCAATAGATATGTGTACTTCATGTGCAGTGCGATTGATTTGAATAGTCTATCAAGGAATTTACCAGAATAAGCAAAATAGGTAGATATGGCATTAACAATTAAATCAATTGAAAGGATAATAATTCTCAGAAGTGCAGTGGCGAAATTACTGGAAGGCTTAGCATGCCATTAAAGGTTGGTGGCGAAATTACCAACACCAGAGTATGGCTACCTAGTTTTAAACTGTATTGCAACTAAATCCAATACAGGTAAAGTATTCAGCAATGCAAATGTACCAAACTAGTATGTATGTATGTATGTATAAATTGGGGGTGATAAGTACACTGCGACCTATAGGATCTATTGTGTCCCTCCTTACTTGCCATGTTCTGATGTTTTCTCAGATTTATAGCAGCTCCTCGAGTCCTATTTTCCTGAGGAAGTTTAGGACATCGTCGGGCTTCAAATCAGGTAGATCCCCTTCTTCTATTTCATGTGCTCCTAGGTATCTAGCCTTAGAATTCTGCAAGGCAGGGCATTCTAAGAGTATGTGTATTGAGGTTTCATCCTCTTCCTCACAGAATCTGCACTTTGCTTCATCTGCTAACCCTAGTTTCTTCATGTGGCTTCTTAACCGGCAATGCCCGGTTAATATTCCCGTTAGAATTCGGAGCCTTTTTTTACTGAGGTTGAGGCAGCTAAAAGATCTCTTCTGGTCATAGTTCCCCAGTAGTATCTTAGATTGCCTCAGTCCTTCCAGCTGATTCCAGTACTTGGATTTTTCCTTCTCCATTTCTTCCATTAGTTTTCCTAAGATTACTCTACTGCTGATCCCAGAAGATGGTTCTGGTCCCAAATGTAGGGTTTCAGCTCCTTTTTTTGCCAGCTTATCTGCTGTTTCCTTCCCCTCTATTCCTATGAGTCCGGGACCCATAGGAGGGTGACAGTGTTCTTCTGGCCTAGTTCATTTAGTTTGCCTAGGTATTCCCAAACCATCTTCGAACTGATTATATTTGAGCTCAGCGCTTTGATGGCTGCTTGACTATCCGACATGATCACAATCTCTTGTCTGCGGTAGTTTCTTCCAATATTGAATTCCACACATCTTTCGATGGCGCGAACTTCTGCTTGAAAGATGCTCGGGTATGTGTCCAAGCTTTCTGAGTATTTGGCTCTCGGTCCAAAAACTCCTATGCCAGTTCCCTCGTCTAGCTTGGAACCGTCCGTATACCATTTTATGGCATTCTGGTTTAAATTCTGTATGGGTCTTCATCCCACTCAGATTTATTACTTAACTTTGTGATGAATTACCAAACTAGTAAGTATTTTGTAATATTGTTTATTTCAATAGATATACAATATTCGACGACTATAAATTCAGAAATACATATTAGTTTGAATACTTTGAAAGATGAATTGAAAGAACGTGATCTTTTCAAAAGTAAGACATCTTTATAGAAAATTCTGTAGGAAATTGGTTTTAAACACAGAAAAGATGATTCACGTTGAAGTTTGATGTTGCTTACTTTGAAAAACTAGATGTACTTGTATAATTACAGACGTAAATTTTGATATTATCTACTTAGATAGCGATTATTTGCACATAATGCATCGTGACGTATTTTGCTCACGATTAGTTTAATATGACATGCCAAAATGTTTAAATAAAACTTAATTTATATGAGTTATATACCAAGGTATCATTATATTATGAAATTGGGTTCAAATAATGGCTTGTCTAATAATTTTCAAAATTATCTGCCATGTCATGTACAATTAGGTATGTTGTTTTAAATTATATTGTTATTGTATATATGCAATGCTGTATTTTAACACAAAAAAATACGCTCATCACAAAAAGAATGGCATAATTTTAAAAATAGAATTATTTTTCAGAATATTTTAATATGAAAGTACGGTATCCTTTAGATTTATAAAAGCCCACAATATTCATAGTTTAATTCGGCTTTTTGTTGAAAAACAAAAAATGAATAAATTTTGATAAATCCTATTTTTATTATTTACATTTTAAAATTTTTTGTATGCAGTACGTTTGTTTAATTTTTTATTTGGAATTGCCTAGAAATATTTTGTAGTGTAGTTTTTCTTTATTATAATCAATTTTAACTTATTACAATGGCCTTCCCGCAGATTTTAAAACCTTAAAACTAAACCATTTTAAAAAACAAGTTAAGGAATACCTACCTGTTTAAGACTAGATAAAATTCAGAAAAAATTCGACCATTATCAATGTCAATTTTTTTTCTAAATTGTGTAATTTTTGTTGTAATCTGTGATTTCGTATTATTTCGTTTGATGTTGGCTTTTCAAAAATAACTATTCAGGGCCTGGACTTTGAACAATTCCAAAGTGCTTTTCAGGTCCTTTTGCATTTTATAAAAAAAATCTATTTTTTGTTAAACTTAATGTAATAACTAAATGCAAATAAAATTATTATTATTATATTATTATTATTGATAGTTCCAGCTCAGTTTTGATCTTAATTACCTACATATTACGTAATACTTTCCATTTACTTTGATCAAATGTTGTAATAATATCACCAGGTATTTTTAAGATTGACGATACGTAATCATACTCCGGATATTTATCTGAGTAAGAACCAAAAATTCTTTACGATCCCACAAATTCCATACGGTACCTGAATGCAGATACCGATCGGCAGCGAAATTCTGACCCTCATCCTCTTCTGACACAAAGTCATATATATATAAAAAAATACATCTCGGTATTCCAGCACCAAGAGCCGCTTTGCTTCGACTTTTCTAATTGTTAAGTAAGTTCACTTTTCAATCTCGCTCCTGACACATGACACATGTCATGTAGCGGAGACGGCCGGCAAAGGTATTATGTGTTATGTAACCGTGTTAGCTGCGACATTATAGTCCAGTAAATTTAGATGGTAATTCGAAAAAAATAGAACAGTAATAGCAAAAAATGATAAGAACATTAAAACATTAAACTTTTTAACAAATCTTGCTCTTTTATATGAAGAACTTAATGACAGCTGTAGAAAGATGGGTTTTCTAAAGTGTAATGGTTAGTACAATAAATTTCAGCAAAAAATGATTACTTTGAAGCTTTTGATATAAGAAAAAGTATAGATAGGTACAGAATAATTAGAAATCTAATTATTTTTTGGCAGATGCAGCTCACGATGATAAATCTAATCTCAACACCTTTCATGGGCACTGAAAATAAATCAAGCTACTTTATTCAGAATGGTTTGGTTCTTGATACCGAGGTGAAGAATGTTTAGAGAGATTTTATAATTCAAATATAAATTTATTTACGAAAAGCTCGTAAATGTATGGAATTCGGTAATAATTTTCGTAATAACAAAACTTCTGATTACTAAACCAAGACATAATTGATTGTTTTTATGCATATTTTAAATAAACTTTTGACATTTTATTATATATTCCGTTTAAGAATAGTCATTCATTCTTTATTACGACATGAGTAGTGACTATAAAAGTGTGTAGTAAAAATTTTACTGTTACACATAAAAAGGCGATTTTTCAGGGCTTTTATGGCCGAAAAGACACAAAGTTCTCCTTTTTAAACATCTTTAAGAGTTCATATAAATCAATTTTTGTGTTACCTAATCCAAATATTATAAAAAATGAATGGAAAAAAAGCAATTAAAGAAGTAGTCATAAAATCTTTACGGTGTTTAAGAAAACTCTTTTGTTCTATAAGAGTGTCAATTAAAATAAATAGGTACTTCCAATAAAAAAATTGAATCACCCGTTTTTCACAGAAAGTATAAAATTATTTTTAAGGCTATTTTTTTATACAGAGTGTGTCTATACCAATTTTAGGATAAGATACCTACTTACTTATATTGGTATTCATTTTGCAATTAATTTTTCTCATTTCGTAAAATTTAGCAATAAATAATTAGTAAGTTTTAATCGTAGCGCCAACTAATAACCAATAATGAAGTGTGTTTAAAAGTCAACGTTGTCACATTTTAGCTACGTTCGTTTCAAGTATTCTCAAAGAACTGGCGGCACAAAACACCGTGTTCTGTGACTAACTGATTGTACCAGTTGACAAGATATATGACAGGAGAGAAAATCGTGTTTATCTGTAATAAACAAACAAGACCCCTATTCTTGACGGTGATAGAATAGAACAGAACAGTCAATAGAAAGTGGGCGTGGTTCTATTGAAAATGCCAAAACCGTATTCTTGAAATTCGTTCTATCACTGTACCGATAGAAGGGCTGCTCCCCGAGAGAATAATTACTTCTATTGGTTATTTTTGAAGGAACCGCTATAACACCAAGAGAAGGTGTTAGGGATTTTTATTTTCGAACCAAAAATAGTATAGAAGTAATTTCTTTCATAAACCAAACACAACCAAACAACAAATTAAACTAACGAAAATGACAGAATATTTTGTTTAGTGTTTTACTCCTTATTTGATAAAGTGTCAATCAGAGAACAAAAATATCGATATGTTTATCTCTTTTTAATGACAACAAATAAGAGAGAGAGATAAGTTTCTCGGTTAATATTAAAGCATATCGACAACATCGCAAATTTTCTACCAATCTTATTGAAACACGTCACTTACCACTTATGACGTATGTAACCATTAAATTTAAATTTCAAAAGCCGATTATGGCTAAAGGATTAATTTTATAAAAATTTTATTTGTACAGTTGAATCACTAAAAACCTATTTTATAAGATGCAAATATAAAAAAAAATCACTAAACTAGTCCATTGTCGAACACTTTTGCTACTCTGATTGAAGTATCTCCAAAACATGTATTCGGTGCCAAGTCAGGACTATACGGTAGATGACTCATGAAATCGATGTTTTGGGTGCTCAAAAATGCAGTTGTTTGAGCCGATCTGTGGGAGCTCGCATTGTTGTGGTAAAGAGTGGTTTCTTGCATTTTCTGCAAGACCAAGACCAGTCTCGCTCATCACTAACTCTAAAAAACACAAATATCGTTCTTATGTCCAAACATTCTGAGTACGTACAACATCAAAAATGTCTAACTTTACGATAGAACTGTCAGCTGCCAGATTGCCACACCGGGGTGCCAAATCTCGAAATATAAAAGCAATTCTCGTATGAGTGAGTCTGGATGTTCAAGTAGGGGTTTTGCATACTTCTGCTTATCTGGTTGTTGTGCTCTTAAGTGTGATTTGGCCCAAACAAATATTAAAGTAGAATTTTAGTAGGAAAAGAAAGAAAGGAATACCCAGACAAAGTTGGTAAGATGGCATTGACAAAGAACTAAGAGAAAAAGACCTCTAGGAAAACTTATAGGAAGATAGACAGCAATGAAGAATAGAAATAGTAAAAGACCTTCACATTATAAGGGTTTACTAAATTCGAGTAGGACAAGATTATCCAAACTGTTTTATCTGATTAAAAGCAATTTTGATTTTTGATAATAAAGCACTTTATTACTTTGTAAACACACCCCGAGTATATACATGTTATTACATGGATTATTACAACTACTAATAGTGAAAATCCACTTAATATCTATTAGATCGTCAAGACATATGTTCCTTTATTTGCAATACCATTACTTTGTCAAATAATATTGCAGGGTAAATGGAAGAGGGAAGCTACGAAACCTGCACTTATCGACTGCCAATCAAACGTCAATCAATCGAATTTTGTGGGTCCGGTGTATTTGCTTAACTCGCTAATAAATACATTTAGGGTATATAATAGAGTTATATAATATAATGATGAAGATTTGAGCTATGAAAATTGCTTTAGTTAAAAAAAGGTGTCATTTTTTCATTTAAAAGAAAAATGTTCTTAAATATACAGAAGATAATGCATTTTTTGTTCTGATTCGCAGCACAAAACGTGTTCTAAATTACTTTCAGCAATTATTAAAATTCGAAAAAATCCTGCATCCTTCTATTTAGACGGTTTGAGTTCAGTTTTCGTGACTGTTTAGGTCAAATTATCGTGGATGCTCAGCTGTTTTGCATCGTAATTTTTAAAGTTAGCAACATCAATTCATCTTTCCTACATAATAAATGCCTAGTTTGACACGCTAATATTTACAAAGACTTAAAAAAATAAATATATAAAAAATAGAGTAACTTTTGTTGGTTTATTTACTTCAAATTTTATAAAAGTTAATATTTTGTAACTTAAATACTTGGTCTCAAATTTATCAGCTGCTTATTAATCCTATAAAATATCTAGTGAGAGATACCATATCAATTAATATTATTATTGATTATTTTTTCCACCTGTCAAAATATCACAGTTTTGTGATTTCGTCCAATGAAAACGGTTAATCTTTAATATTCTGTGCTAAATTGAAATGTCAAAAATTCTATAACAACATTGATAAATTAATTTTTTCTACGACTGCTATACAATATAGCTCTATTCTCACATTTTTCGAAGCTACAATGTTAGACTTTTCCAAAGCCCTAGGATAAATATATAAGCCGTAGGATGAATATAAACGTCAAAGTTTTTATAACTTGTAATTTGCTAATTATAAATTTATCAATTTCATAAAATTTGTTATTATGGATATAGATGAAAGTGATTTTGATAATAAACCGCCAGAAATTCTGGAAAAAGCGGCAAATGTCACTCAGTAACTTCCAGAAAGGAATATGAAATAGTGTACGATAAGTTTATGGATTGGAGAAAAGCTTGTAAACTGAAATCCTTTTCTGAAAACGTTCTTTTAGTTTATTTTGAACATTTATCTAAAACTTTAAAAGCTTCTACAATGTGGTCCCAGTACTCCTGGAATTGTATTAAAAAATTGTTCAAACATTTCACTATTTATAATTTAGAATAAAGTATTACCACATCATTTTAATTTTTAGTTGCAGTCGTAGAAAAAGTATAGTGTGTAACACGTGGGAAAAGCAATTTTCTTTACGGTATACACAACATACAGATAAATGTGGTCTTGTAGGTAAACTTCAAATAGACATGCCTCTTCATTTGTTGAGCAGTGTATTTAACTTTACTCAAAGTGTAAAACCCAATTGCGCAATTATACGTTGTACCCTTACACTTTTACATTCTTTACATGGTTCCCAAGTTCAACCACATCCTTGTTTAGAAACTATTTAGAAAGGAAACCAATTTTTAAAAAAAAAAAACAGCGTGTTCGTATGTACTCGTATATAAGTGTTAAGCTTTAGCCGCATTGGTCACGCAAAGAACATGTCGAAAGTAATATCATTCGATTGGGTAATTCTAATTTAAATTTGAAATTTATTGTGTAGATTTATCAGTTGTAGTCCATAATAAAATCCAATTACTCAGAAAACGAAATAAAGTTGTACGAAAACGTTGTTAGAAGATATTAATTTAATATTTAATTTTCTGCAATTTTATTCTAATATTGTTGTTATAGAGGTCTAATTGTTTTGATAGAGAGCTGTCATTATGTACCATGATATATGGCAATTCAATACTTTTTGTAACAAAACCCGTCCCTCCCAGAATCCACCCATCCCTCTAGGAGCAATGTATTCCGGGTAGAACTTCCTTCACCCTCTATCACGTCCGATGGGAGCCTCAGTCTTCGGGCTTATGCTCTTTCTTCTACTTTCTTGGTTCAAAGATAGTTTCCAGGTATCTTCTGTTTGTTCCGGGATGGTGCTTTGCACCTCTATCCTCCAGTCTTCTTTTAGGCGTTCTAGAGTGTGTGTTTTTCGCTGCCTCTAAAAAGTTAGTCCTTAGTCGACTAACTGCGGATAAAGGTAACCTTAAAGAGTAGATCCACTTGTTATAGCTGTTCCTGCTCAAGAACCTGCGCATCTCCCTAGGGATGGATAGGTGGTTCCTCTTCTATCTTACTTCTTGACAGACATCTTATTACCAGAATTACTAAATGATGCTACAAATGACATTTTAAATTTATTGCCAAATAAATCCAAAGCAAAATATGAAAATGTAATGATTGCATACTTTTCAGATTTATCTCAATTACTCAATTACTCAATGCTGAAAAGCGTACTTAGTACCAGAGAAGATATTGATATAACAAAATATTTTAAACTACGTGCCTTTCTAAAACGTCAAAGTGATAATTACAAATCAAAGAAATTTTAAGGCCTAGGCCGGGAAAAATTTTCTTATACTTGGAGTCCGAAATTAGTCTGAAAAAAATAAGTATTTCGAAACGATTTCAGGAAAAATAATTTAAAGAGAAAATGATTAAGTAACGAATGTAAATGCTACTGTTTGATTTAAACTAGATAAGAGGAGATGCATCTAAATAATTTCGATTTGATATTCGTTCTGTTCTGTCTATCCCGTCGCATTTTTCCGTGATATTCTTCCCATCGTGGCCGCATATATTTTATTCGGTTTTAAAGTTGATTAGAGTGTACGACCGTGGGGCCAGCGGGGGGCTAAGCTCCCCGCCGCGATGCCGGTGCTTATCTTGGCCATATCAGACCGTTATAGCATGGAGTCGCTCGTAATTTATAGGCAAGGTGAGTCCGCTTCATTAGGTGGAACTCCCCCTTGTCCCCTTCGATTCCCCGCGGCTTCATATTCGCCCGAGAAGTCGCTTTCTGTCTTGCTCTCTCATTTGACTGCGTGTGCGAGATTGTGAGAAGTATGATTTAATGGTTATTTAGATGATTCTGAAATGGTTTTCTTAATAATATGCATATCTGATTTAATTCCCCAAAGTTGATGTCGTTGGTAAATTATATACCACGAAGATCACAGTTCCTCGAATGCTTTTTATGTGATTTTTTTTATTTTATCACCTTTAAATGTATTCCAATATACATTTTTTTACATAATTCTCTATAATGACAGATTCGAATAGACAAATATCCATGGTATTTGCCTAATATCAAACACATAAATGTAACACAAATACACTACTCAAAATGAATATAGAGACATGTCCTTAAAATCCAATAAATGGCAATTAGCAACGTAATAATAATATGTATTATTTTGTCAAATATTTTAATTTTTAATATAGCTTATAAGATGTCCTTCTTATATTTTGTTCAAAAGAAAGTTTGGCAATACGATTAAAATATTGAGTACGTCCACTTTTGGCTCAAAGAACTTCAGCACAACGATGAGGCATGCTTTCAACCAAATTCTGAATTACTTGTTGTGGTAACTGTTCATAAATCGCCAAAATAGCATCTGCCACTTGGTTAAAATTTTGGAAGGATTGATGATCCTTCAAACGTCTTTCCAGTTCATCCCATAGATGCTCAATAGGATTTAGAGCCGGGCTATTAGCTGGCCATCTCATGACATTAATATTGTGCTCCTGTAAGAAATTTTTCACGACCCTAGCTACGTGTGGCCTGGCATTGTCTTGTTAGGGCCGGTGCAGACGGGCGACCAACGTCCATTTGGATGCTCGCGTCCAGTGACGCCAAGTGGACGTTACGTCCTCACTAAACACACAAATAAATTGTACAGTTCACATACGACTGCAACTGCAACATCACCGTTGCGTCCCGATGAAGTGGACGTAAATTCTTCGAAACGCGGCGACCACGGAGTCGCCAAGCGTCCTGGTAGTACTTAGCTAGAAATGGAACAGTGCTCACGAACGTTCAGTCGTCCAGCGTCAGTAGACAGTGGTGTATTTATTTTTATTTTAATATGGAGGACGGAATTAATACAGAAATTTTACTAGCGTGCGTGAGAGATAGACCAGTTATATGGAAAATTCTTTAGAAGAATACCGGGATAGAAATAAAAAGCAAACCGCGTGGGAGGAGATCTGCAAACGTTGAACAGAAAATGGAATTTCGTACAAAAATGCTGCAGGTGGTTCAAAATATTCGAAGGGGCCATCCTTCACTTCCTGTAAGCACCCAGGCACAATATGTTTATGGGGGATATTCACAACAGTCTTCCAATCTTTAGCAAAACATGGTCATTCAACTTAGAAGTTACTCATCACTCTCCGATCTTGAAGTAATGGTGCACTCTCCACCATCTGAAGCATCTATGACGTTACTGCCCACTTCGAACTATGGACAAGATGGAACATCATTTCTTAATCTTAAGTAGCTACACTGTTGTTTTTCTCTTACCAAATTAAATATTTAGTAAAAAATAAAATATTTCTTTAGTACCGTTGAATTAATTTGTAGTTAAAGACTTTCCTGAGAGTAACTGCAAGCATTTCTTGTGGTGATATTGCAAGTCTCATATTAGTATCCTGGCCACGAATATAGTCACTTATTTTTGCACAAAGTTCATCAAACGATCTCAAACTCATTCGGAAGTAATTAAAAAACTTTATCTTCTCGAAGATCGCAAAACATCGTGGTGAAAGCACCTTTCAATAGATATGCACTAATAAAGGGATGAACCCAATATTTACGAGGTCTTTTGTAGTGTAATTTATAGTAGTGTAATTTCTTGAACACAGTCATCCAAATATCTTTCACCGATTCGTCTCCACACCCGTACACGTCCATCATTATTAAATAACATGATTTTTTTCATCTGTAAACATTATATTGGCCCACTGCTGTGAAGTCCAATCAAAATGATCTTAGTCTAGGGGCTCTAGCGGCTCGTCTTGCACGGAATTGTCCTTCGTGAAGTCTGTTACGTATCGTTTGGTCCGAAATTCGCGTTCCTGTAGCTTGTACAAGGCGATTCTGCAGTGTTCTAGCACTAGCGGTACGACCCCTAATTGTCCAAAGTCGTAAAAGACGATCTTCTCTCTGGGTTGTTGCCCTTTGTCGATTAGGATAAGGGGCTCTTCTTACCACGCCGTAAATTTGGTAGCGATTTCAAGCTCTGGAAACGGCAGAATGACTTACATTAAGCATTTGGGCTACACGAATATCCCACTTCGATCAATGCTACTGCTCTAGGAAATTGAAATTAGGGACTTAAAGCAGTTTTAAAAAACACTACGTATCCGTATACGTATCGCAATGCGCATATGCAGAAGCGATACGTGGGTTTCGTTACGTTACGTGAAACGTATCAATCCGTCACACCTATCTAACGTAACGTATCACATTATTGTGTTCCGTGATCGCGTTTTTCAATAATTTAGCGATAAAAGTGATGTTGTATGCTCAAAAATCATAACCTTATTTTCTGTTCATCAATTATAACAAACATTTCTGTGACATGCGATAATGGATTTAAAAAGAAAAAGATTATTTTACAGTGGCAATGACGACATTATTTTGTTAAGGTAGATATCGGGGCTTATTTTTTATGTTAAAAATTAAAACACATGAATGGTTACGTTACGTTGTAAACGCATTTGCTTTATGCTTCTTTTTGCTTAGTTACGTATCTCCTTTACGTTACGTATACGGATAAGGATACGTGATAAATTTTTAGAATTGCTTTAAGTCCCTATTCATTGAGGTACGTACACCCTACGTATCCGCCTTCTACCCATTCATTGTTTAAATTTTAAAATTTAACACCTATCACAGCCTTAATTAAAGTGAAACAAAATAATGAATTTATCATTTGAATGATTTTTTGAGTTATGGATAACCTCTACAATTTGAATGATTTTTTTTTCTTTTAAATAGCGAAGCAAAAAAAGTAAACAACAACCAAACGGAACATGATATAGAATTGGTAGAGGGTTTGCACCAAAAGTTTTTACCATGAAGGAAGGAAAGGAAAGTATATCCAGGATAATCCTTTAGACTTTAATATTCTTACGTCATATCACTTGGACTAGTCTTAATACTGTACTAAATCAATATCAGACAGCTGTCTCATAAATCAAAATATAACTTCAGGATGTCGAATAAGCCAGTTAGACTTCCCTGCTACGAAAATCTTATGTTCTTACCTAAATCTAATTAAACTCTAGAACGTCAATACTTCTAGCGATGTTAAGCAGCTTTCTAGAGGGCATTTTCCCAATTTCTTTCCAGTGAGAAGCCCTACGGTCAATTTTATATCTTTTTTTGCTCATTTCGTAAAGGCATTTTGCTTTTTCAGGTGATATGTCTACAAACCTTTTAGCTTATCTCAGTCCTGGAGTATTTCTCTAGTGAAATCGTAGTTCCTTTTTGATGTGGCTCTTTGTAAGACCCCAGAAGGGCTCCGAACCAAAGAAAAGGGTATTAATCCCTTCTTTTGCAAGTCTATCAGCTACCTAATTTCCTATTATCTCCCTATGACCTGGCAGCCACATCAAGGTGACCTTGTTGTATCTTGCTGCCGTCCTAAGCCCAAAGGGCGTATCTCAATTTTCGCCATATTTTGGATTTTACTCTTACTATCTCCCCAATGACCTAGTCTAGGCCTTCTAAAACACTAGTAAAAAAGACGTATATCCAAAATATAGCGAAATCATAAGCTATATAACGCTTAATTTTCACAACTAGCCATTTTTGAGTTACGCCCTTTGGGCTTAAGAGGGCAGCTTGCCAGTCTCTTAAGAGGTTTTTTACATTCCCAAACAAGACAGGCTCTCTGTAAGAATATAGATGTTTGGCATTATAGCGTATATCTTCGCCTGAAAGATAGGCAATGAACTTGGACAACTAAAATTTAGGTCCTATTTTTTCTCACTGCAACCCTTTCATCTATCTTGGAACCCTCTTCAAGCTCTGGTTCGACTTCTTTAACCGTTTTGCGGTTTCCTATAATCACTTCAAACGGTCTCTCAAAGTCAAACTTAATTGGCATGGTATCTAATGGTTGATTTAAGGATGCTAGTGGAATTTTTCCCAGGATCTTTCTTTGACCAACCAAATCAAAGGGTTGCAGTCGTAAGGCATCTGATGCAGCCTCCCTCATAATGCAATAATATCTGTTACAAGTACTTTAAATTGATTATATGGACGTATCATTCGTGACCTACTCGAGCAGGAATAAAGAGCGCAAGAGGAAGAAGAGCAGTGGGGATTTAGAGCTGGTAGACAATATATTTTGGCTCAAGCAACTTATTTGAAAAAAGATCAGCTACAAATCAAAGTACTCATCTCATGTTCATCGACTTTCAGTGGTGACTGTTAAACAACTTTGGAAAGTTCTACAAGTTCTACAATGTCAATCGCAGTCTTATCAAAGCAATAAAAAACGTGTATGATGGATCAAAATCGTAGGTGAAAGTTGGAAACAGACTGTCCCACACTTTTGTAGTTAATAAGAGTCTTCGTCAGGGCTGTTGTATTTCTCCCATTCTATTTTAAATGTATGTGACAAGAGTTTTACATCAGTGGAAAAGAAAATGCCAAGATATGGGCATATATTATATAAGGGACACTTGCTTATACACCCTTCAATTTGCGGATGACCAGCTCATTATTGCCAATGACAAGGATGACTTGGGGTATATACAGGAGGAATATAGAAGGTGGGGTTTAGAAATAAATACACAAAAGAAAAAATATTGGCCTATAGGTGACGAACCATCGGACATCCAATATAAATACCTTGGACAGAGATTTATCAAATAAAGTAATTCAGGCAAGAAGAACAATAGGCTGCATAAACAGCATTTTATGGAGTAGCGAAATTGGTATATATATGAAACCCTTGTAAAGAGCAGTTTGTTGTATGGAGCAGAATCCTGGTGGATCAAAGAGAAAAACAAAAGGAAAATTGAAGCTGTGGAATAGAAGATACTATCTCAGTGAACATTGAAAGGCAACAACTAATATAGTATGGGCACGTCCAGAGAATGGAAGATACAAGGCTACCAAAAAAAACTATGAACGGGATACCAACAAACCGCAGAATATGAGGACGACCAAAAAAACAAGGAAAGAAGGAATAACGAAGGCAATGAGTGCAAGAGATTTAAGAGAAGACCAGTGGAATGATAGAAAGTTGATGATATGTTTAAGGCAATTAGCATTAAGTTTAAGATAACTTTGTCACGCTTGTCCCTCATGATAACGACCATTAAGTCGTAAAACCAGAGTGATGCAGCTTTGACAGAATATCGTCGAGAACCAGGGCCCACAGCAGGGGCGATAGCACTCCGATAGCCACGGTGACCGATTCTCCTCCTACATTAGCTATAATAATTCTGGTGCCTTTTTCCAATGTACTAGTGAAATCCTTTTCATGCACTTAAACGATGTTATCGAAAGGACCCTCTGTCCATTAAAGGCAAAGGGCTATCTCTTTAACCACTAGTGTCTTTTCTTTGTTTTCAGTTAAGCATACCTTTACCAAAATAAAAAAAATCAAGTTAACCTAATATTTATTTTCTGCTATTTCTAATCCTTACTGCATGTTATATAAAGCAGCGTTCACGTTATCCTATATCCTAATCTACATTCGACTTGTTAATATTAATTCTAGTTACAGTAGGAGCTAAAAACCTCAAAGATTCCCGTGACAGAGCGTCTTTCGGCAAAACAGGAATAAACTGAACCGGTTTAGTTCTAACATGTTTAACAGGAAGTTGCCTTAATTTGTTTTTCTTGGACTCTATCGCCTTTGCTGCTTTCTTTTTAGGTGGTTCCATTTGCTCCTCGATCAGTTTCCGTATACGCCTTATTTTCTGACTATTTTCACCACACGCCTTTACTAAATACTCCAGTTCGGCTTTCAAATCGTGAACTACGTCCATACAATGCTCCATATCTCTGAGTAGCGTTTTTTCCTTCAGCAAACCAGAAGTTTGTTGCAGATTCGTGTACATGGTACGGTAATTGTCTCTTTGTTTTTTCACCTCCATCACTTTCGCTCTGACACGTTCTAATAAGCCGGAAGTGTCATTTCGATCCTCTTTGGAATCCAGTATATCGCTATCGAAAGCTGCTATTTTTTCTCTAAGGTGCGCCAAGACTTGAACGGTATTGTTGAATTTGAACCTCAAGTTAGTCAGTTCGAATTCTCGTTCTTCCAGTTTATCGCAGTAGATTTTGTTCTCTTCTTTCATTTTTTCGTAATAGCTCAGATGGTGGCTTTCGTCTACGTTATTTATGGATTGAATAGCTGCCTCCTTTTCCGCAACCAGTCGTTTTAGCTGCAAGAACACCAACCTCATCGATATTAATTGATTGGTTGCATGCTTTTGTCTGTTTACCAGGTGCTGGATGAGTCTTTCGGAAATTTCTACGCCAGTTTTCGTATAAATCAAACCGGTTCCAACTTCCGTTTCCCTTTTTTGTAAATCGGCAAATAAATCTTTGAGGAATACGCTTTTTTTATCAATCACTTCTTTCAGAGAATCGATGTACTTGTCATTAGTGGTTCGTTTAAATTTGTCACGTTTCATCAGCTCTTCATAGTCGTCCAAGTGTTTATAGTACTTGTATTTGTTTTGGAAACCTCTACCGGATTCCTTCCAAACATCTTCCATATTTTTTCTTTTATAATAAACAGCAACTTTTCGATTTAGAAGGTTATTTACCAACGTTTGGAAATGAATCTCCCTTTTTAATTCTGCGTGTCGCTCGTAATATTCGTATCTAGATATACGTTCTGTGCTATCGTCGCTCTTCGAACTGTCTTTCCTTAGTCTTAAGGATTCTTCGTCTTCCGATGACTCTTCCAATACGGAATACTCTAATAGTGTTGCCCATCTAGTACGAGCTTCTGTATTAAGATTTTCGGTGAAATCACCGCTGAGTTTTTCTAAGTCTACATCCAATCTTGGTTTCATGGCATAACTGACGCTCGTTTTAAATATTGCGTCCAACGTGATTTGACTCGCCCTAGATTTTCTTTTCTCCTTCTCGTCTAATGTTTTCTTTTCTTCGACTTGTTCTTTTTGCTCAAGCTCTGTAGTTGTTTCGGTATGTTCTGTAGATTTATCTGTCTCAGATTCCACTCCAGCACACTGTTCTCTCTTTACAGGACACACATCTTCAAAGAAATCACCATCGGGCATAGGTTCAGGATCTTGAATAATAAAATCAGAGTATGGTTCAGATAAATCATCTTGTTTCGATTCTTCGTATTCAACAGTGTCATCCTGTGCTTTTTCTATTTCTGCTGAGGTTACAGCTTCATCTTCCGTTTTACTAAAATCATCTTCTAGTACCTCTGTTGTTGTTGCTGTTTCTTTCCCTTCCTCTTCAGGAACATTATCATCTGGTAGTTGTTGTACCTCTGGTAATATTCCTTCTTCTTTAACGATGTTATCTTCAAGTAATTGCTCTGCTTCTACTGGTATCGCAGCTTCGTCTTTCACTACAGATGTATCAACATTCGCTAATTGTTCTCCTTCCGGTTCAACAGATATACTAGCTGCTTTTGGTGATGCTATTGGTTCATCAGTTGGTTGCAATTCGGGTATTACTTGTTCTTCAGACATTAGTGTATAAAAAATAGTATAAAATGGTTCACAAAAAATAAAGTGACTGATTTGTAAAAATATCAGACTATAATGACAGGAATGTCACTGGTAACTTGAAAGTAGGTAGTAAAGGATCACTGGGTTAATGAGAGAGAAAGAAAAAAAGTTCAATAAAAATTATAAAACACCTAGACACAAAGTAATAATTCTTTACCTAGTAATAATACATAGCCCAATCAAATTATTATTTAGGTGGGATAGAAAGTCTAAAAGTTGGGTTTTATGTGATTGGTCGATCAAAGTCCTTTTTACTAAGACCTGAAAGATCTATTGCTGCTCGCACCTAGGTTATAATCTTTCTATCAGCTCTATGCATCCTTGAGCTCACCAGGGTTGTGGGGATTTCACTCCACTGTTTCATTCTCAGTCTGGTAGAATCTGCAGTCCGCACTCTCTATCATTTCTATTGTTTTTTTTAAGTCCAATAACGCGACTTTGTCCTTTGAGTAGGCCTATCAAAATTTATAGGTCCTGTCTAATCAAATTCAGGAGTGTTTGAGATGAGATTGTACCATCTAGCAAATCTATCCAGTTCGATATTGTTCCTCTGGCTATGATATACGAACTATTGGCTTCGGAACTTTTAAGAATATTCCTTCAGGACTTTTTCTACTAATCCTTCAAATTTTAAGGTTACCTCATACTGCAAAGATGCAATAGATACTGGCACTAAATAAATAAATTTAATAATTAAAACTACATTTATTTTGGGAAAAGACTTTTATTGAAAAAAAATTGTTTAGTTGGAAACAGTTATTTAAAAAATATACATACAACTTTAATAACTATATTTTACTGTGTAATTAATGTGTCAAAATTTGTAATGAACATATTTTCTATATTCTCATCCATCTTAGGCATTTTCTTGTCCAGTGCCATTCTTCTAATTTTATGCACGTTATCGTCATTTTAATGTTTGCTACAAATTTATCAAAGATTGGGATTTCTTAAATTAAATGGAATTCTTTTTGACACTTGTCAATCTAACAACGAATCTAATGACTTGAAACATTGGTAATCGGGATAAAAAATTTACTATTTAAATAAACAGAAGTTTTGTTGAAAAAGTTGCTAACTACAAATAAAATTAATAAAATTAAAACCCAATGCAATCCTTCTCGTCTTTTCGTAAATTATCGATAATACTCAAAAACTTCAACATCCCTTTATTATTTAGCGGCAATTCACAGGCATCATTTACTATGCAAATAGGTAAGTTCTCCAGTTTGCAATTATCAGCAGGTGTGACCTTGACGTTCTTATTGTATAGCAATTGATTTACAATTGTTAAACAATGACATACCCACGGATTTCTTCCTATTAAAATTTCTCCCATATGTAATTTTTTCAAAACATTCTCCTCTATGTTACTAATACGATTAGATGCTATATTAAAAGTTTTTATAGAAATTCCATTACCAAATATATCAACATTTATTGTTCTTAGCATGTTACTGCGCAAATTTAAAACATCTAAAGATAACAAGTTTCCAAACGTACCATCACCTATGGCAGATATTTTATTATGTTCAAAGTTAATTATTTTTAATGAAGGCATTTCCTTGAACGCATCTTCAGGTAAAACTTGAATGTTGTTAAAAGAAAAATCCAGTATTTTGATATTGGGCGAATAAGAAAACCATACGGATTTCCAAACAAAAAAATTATTATGGCTGAAATTCACTTCTGTCAACGTCATGTTAGATAAAGCTTCATCAGTCATAGAACTTAATTGGTTATTGTTTAGTCTAAGGACTTTAATAGTGTCAAACACATCAAATATTCCTAAAAACAATAAATCATGAAATAAACTTCGCAATAACTTAAACCACCTACCTCCGGTGATTTTCTTTAAAGGGTTGTATGTAATTTCAATATGTCTGATTACTGGCAAGTTCCTGAATGCTCCTTGAGCTATACTTTGGATTTGACAATCTTGGAACTCCAAAGTATCCAGCTTAATCAAATGCTTGACGAAATCTTTGCCCAATTTGGAAATATTTTGATGTCTAACATGAATCTGCCTGACAGTTTTTCCTTCTAAGTTTGATCTTTGAATGCACCCACTTAAAGTTATATTAGACCTGAATAAATAAACATTTTAACAGCAAATTTAACATCTACAATGATTCAATTTCCTAAATAGTAAAATGCCTTGAAAAACTGAAACTGTAAAGCATTTATTATTAACAAATCTAGTCTTTAATAAGATAATATTGCCACACAGGTGGAATTGTCAAAATCTAAATTGTGTTTAAAGTTTTAATTCATAAGACTGATATTTAATAATATCTAAACTATTTTATCGCTTTTATCTTTTATCGCTTATTAAATCCAACTGACTGCGTCCACCTTATGTACTTTGATATTCACTAAGAACCAATAGGAAAACAAATATCGCTACGGCGATTAGAAACAGAATTTTAATTTATTATTAACCAATGACAAAACAAAATAACAGATTTTTGTAAAATCTACTTCAATTGTCAAGCAGTGTATGTTTGGAAGTTTGAGAAAATTACTTCCATTGCCTGTAGTGGTTTTCATGGTTCCTACTATATTAAGGCATGCGACTTTGTTCCATTAAGGCATGCCACTTTGTTTTCTAAACTCAAATATTATAGTCTATATAGAAAGAACAAGGAGTAATAAATCATTCATTTAAGTAGATTTCATAGACGTACCAAAATATATTTTAAGAGGGTATACCGTAAGGTACATTTTGTATTGAACGAATGAGTTGCAGCTACGCTAAAGAATATACGATTTAAGTCAGAGGTAACGGGATGTACTAATTTTAATAAAAAAAAGTGATAGAGGTACATACATTTTAGTAAGTTTGATAAAGAAAGGCAACACAGTTTATTCATAATAGAAAACAAACCAATCTGTAACAATAATTATTTTATATATTTTTGTTCTTTTTGCAAGAAGATTAATTCAAACTTTGAATATTGTCACAAATAAATTACAATGAAATATATTTTTAAAAAATTAACTAAAGTCAAGATAACAAGATATCGTTACAATTTTTATTAAATTCAAAGAAGCAAAATGAATATTTTTTATTTGTATTACTCCTATATGTAGTGTTTGGGGAATTTTTCTCAGAAATTTTAAATGGCAAGTGGCCTACTGTAATCGGCTTAATACGATTACACCTATTTATAGATTATTCGATTATTGAGAGGGATTTTCCAAACAACCCAGTTTTCTTAGAAACATTATCGGGAATATTATTTTAAAAGAAAGTAGGTACATTAAATCAGTACTTAGTATTAGTTCTTTGAGTAAAGTTGTATGAAGTTGTATGGTTTTCATAATATTGTAAACAGTTGGAATATATTTAAAACATTTGTTGAATGTTAATTGTGCAAGTACCAAACAATGTCGATAAACCAAGGACCATCTAAACGACCAAATACAGGTCCATTATCTTTAAATGAAAAAACTCTGATATTGAATTGTTATATATCATTGAAAAGCAAGGATCCAAGTGCAATTGTTGATGATATTGTGGAATTAACGGCTGCTATGTTGTGTGTTGCTAAATTAACAATTTATAGATTACTAAAAGAAAGTAAGAATGGAACTCTTCAACCCCCTAAAACTCCTTCACGCCGAAAACCAATTGAGATGGATGAGTCATTAAAACAAAGACTAAGGCATAAAGTCCATGGATTTTACTTACGAAAGGAAATTCCAACACTTGACAAGATTATGACATCAGTGCAAGAAGATACGGACTATACAAAATTCTCCAGAATGACATTATGCAAACTTTTGAAAGATGTGGGTTTCAGATATACAAAACATAATAGAAAATCTCTCTTGATAGATAAACCGGAAATAGTTTTTTGGAGAAGAGACTATTTAAGAAGCATTCGACATGCCCGAAAACAAAATTTGAAAATCTTCAACTTAGACGAAACATGGATAAATGCTGGATATACAGTTTCCAAGACGAAAACATTAAAAGCGGAAGGCAGGCATTCGTCGAAGGTTTGTCGTTAGGTTTGCAGCCACCATCTGGAAAAGGAAAAAGACTTATCATTGTCCATGTTGGAAGTTCTGAAGGTTTTGTTGATGGTGGATTATTAACTTTTATTTCAAAACGCACGGGGGACTATCACGAAGATATGAATGGGGATGTCTTCGAGCAATGGTTTGTTCAATTGTTGGATCTGATTCCAAAAGGGGCTGTTATTGTTATGGACAACGCAAGTTATCATTTACGTTTACGAGAAGCATTGCCCACAAGTCGTTGGCGTAAAGCAGAGCTTTTGGAGTGGCTTATTTCGAAAAATATTAAGTTTCCAAAAGATCCACTAAGGAAAGAACTACAGAATTGCAAAAATGGACAAGAATTAATACAAAACCCACATTGTAGAAGAAATGGCTTCTTCTCGTGGTATATCAGTTCTTCGACTTCCCCCTTATCATTGTGAACTTAATCCCATAGAATTAATATGGGCCTAGGTAAAGGGGGAAGTTGGAAAAAAATACTACTTTTAAAATAAACGATGTTGTAAAATTGTTTGAGAGTGCTGTAAGTCATGTTAGTAAGGAAAATTGGACAAAGTGTATCGAGCATGTTATCAAAGTAGAGGCAAATATGTGGAAAATTGACAATATTTGTGATGATTTAATCGACCCTATTATTATTAATGTCAACAACGATTCTTCCTCTTCCGAGTCGGATATAGAATAAAATGTAAGTAATAAAGTTGTGACATGAAAGTTATAGACGCAAAAATGAAAAACCTTGAGTTAGAATAAATGTAGGAGTTATAAATGTACTGTTAATCCAGTAGGTATAAACATGTTGGGGAAAATGCCCTACCGGAGCCAAAAGAACATACAGATTACTGTATCAGAATGTCTTCTGCTTCTTTGCTAGCAGAAGCAAACGTAAAAAATATTAAGAAGCACAGATGAAGAAAGTTTGCAGCAGTAGCTGAGGGTTACATCAATCAATAATTCCAACAGTGTGACAGCAACTTCAAGAATCTAATGTTAATGTTCATGAACTTATCAATTTATTGTACACTTGTACAATAATATATTTCTGCATTTTCTTCTATTAAATTAAGATAGAACCTGTATTTCTAGTTTATAGATAAAATTACTTACCATTCCCCTTCCTTATCTTCCACTTCCATAAACACATTTTGTATTTCATGACAATTTAAAACGTAATCAAATGATGCTGTTAAGAATATTGTAAAAACCAGAAAGAATATTTGTGAATTCATCTTTATCAAAACGTACTAAAGATACAAACATAAAACCATGCAGTCATAACCGAGTAGACGACTTGTTTAATTTTTATCACTGGAGGTCAGTTCAGTCTCGGCAAATGTTGATGATTTCATAACTGTTTGTGGTATTATTACTTGTCATGATTATCAATAAGTAGAATCCATTAAACTTTTATAAACTAATAATAAAGTAATAGTATATTAAACAAGCGTATAATGATGGCTATTACACACGAAGATTAAATGCCAATACTATACTTTATCCACAACTATGTATATAAGTTTATAAAAAAAATGCAAAATATATTTTAAATGAACAACATTTTTTATTAATGGTAACGTTATTAATACTCGATAAATTTATGTTTATTTACTTACATAATAATTATTAATAGTTACATTACAATTGTTAAAATTCATGCCAGGGATAACTTTGTCTGTCATCTGAGTCTGTTTGAAAATCATGGGGCTTAGATTGGCACTAGACCTAGTACAAGGTTTTTCATTGTAATTAGAGCTAGTATGTTTGTTAATTTTGTTTGTAATCTGCTTTCCTCTTTTTATTTTATTGGTTATGTTGTCATCTATTTAACCTTCGGCAACTGTGGTTGATTTCCATCCCCCTAACTGGGGGATGGAAACAAGCTACAGTAAATGATCTAGGAATCTTTGTTTTTGTAAAAGGTATTTTTACTATAAGAGCTCCATTGTAATCTTCTATATCTTCAGATTTCATAGAATATAATTCATTAGATCAGCAAGCTCCCATTAGCCCCATGATTAAGGTTACCTTAAAATAATTTGATTAAATTGGAAAGTTCTAAGCTGAAAATTACGTTATTGTAAGAATACCTTTGTCATTAGATCGGTATGATCTGGCGCTTCTTTAATAAATTTACTGATTTCTTCGGGGGTAAAAGTTTTAATATTTTCGGTTGATGGCCCTCGGACTGACGTTTTAAGAATGCCGGTAACTTCATGTAAGTCTCTAGGTGGATACTATGGTAAATATTCAATGTACTTTTCAGTATATGCCCACAATGACTTGTATTTTTTTGCAAGTTCAACAAAATACATTAGGATAACATTTTCAGAAAAAGACGATGTTTTTTGTGCCAGTTGCCAATCCATAAAACTTTTGTATACCGCATCATATTTATCTGATTCACTATTAGACATTTCTAATTCTAATAATACCAAAGAATGTACACACCAAATAACTCACAAACTAATTGACAGTATATCTACAAATACAATGACAAGTAAATTCATTTGATATCAAACTGCATAACAGTCTAATTTTTCAGATATTGCAAATGAATGTCCCTATATATTTGTTTTTATGCAATATCTTTCAATTCGAACTATTATGCACTATTTCGTTTATTGTACAGGGTATTTCGAAGCGTAAAGCACCTTTGAATTATTGGAAATTATGAAAAAAAGCGTCAGTAGTAATTTTTTAGGGATTTAATCGAAATTGGCAACACTGATTTCTTAGCAGAAGTCCTCTATTCTATATGGTAATGCATGGCATTACTTGATAAAAATTGCATATACAGTGTGTAAAAGCCAAATGGAATAAATTCATTATTTCGGTTACTGTACTTATTTATAAAAAATCCCGAAACACGTCAAATTTAAATTATAACTTGACATTCTTTAACGTGAAAATGCAACCCCTCTTTTGAAAGGTCTCGTCATTCTATATTCAAAAATGTTATTGTTTTTAAATTTGATGCAAAAATTAACATAAAAAAAATTAAAATCATGTTGTTACCGAAATTCGCTAAAATATACTCGAAACTTATTACAATATACTTAAAAATTATTTCCCGTTTAGGTCTTGATAATGAGAAAGTGAACAAAAACCATAGCAATGTGGTTTTTAGATGGTAACAATTGAAAAACTTTAAAGAATATCCGTGGCAACGCTATTTTAACAAGCAGAAGTAAATTGTTTTATTTAAGTTGTCATTGTTGTAATTTAAGTATAAAGTTTGTTCAATTCAATTCTGAAAAATGGTTAGATTAACGGAAATGCATAAAATAACAGTTTTACAAATGATTGGTTACGGAGATAACATCCGAACACAACAGGAAGTAACTCGCCTATTTCATGAGAAATTTCCTAATTTACCGCCTATATCCCAAGGAACAATAAGTAAAATAGAAAAGCAGTTTCGCGAGTTTGGTCATGTAAGGCAGATAAAAAAGCAGCTGCCAATGCACTGAGTGATGAACTCAAATTAGATGTGTTGCTTGAGTTTCAGGAAAACCCACATACATCGAGTAGACAGACATCCACTACATTCACATCGATAGCAAACATATTAAAAGAAAATAAATTGCATCCGTATAAGATGATACCTACTCAGGAGCTCATGGAAGACGGTTTTAATAGGAGAACTTTTTTTTGTGAGCAAATGATGGACATGTTGGATAACAATATTATCCAATTAGAAGACGTTATGTTTTCTGATGAGTGTACTTTTTACTTAACGGTCATGTTAATCGGCAAAATTGCCGCTACTGGTCCACGGATAATCCTCACTGGATGAGAGAAGAACACACTCAATACCCTCAAAAGGTTAATGTTTGGGCAGGTATTGTAGGGAACAATATCATTGGTCCCTTTTTTATTGAGGGCAACTTGAATGGCAACAATTATTTGGCACTACTTCAAAATGATGTCATTCCAACGTTGGCAAATTTATATCCTGATCCAGGTAACCCTCAAGTTCCAGCGAATACGATATGGTTTCAGCAGGATGGAGCACCACCACATTACCAACTTAATGTCCGGCAGTACCTCGATACAATATTTCCCAATCGGTGGATAGGGAGGCGAGGATCGAATGAATGGCCAACGCGATCACCTGATCTTACATTATTAGATTTCTTTTCATGGGGATATGTGAAGAGCCATGTGTACAAAACTAAACCTTCTGATTTAAATGACTTAAAAGAACGAATAACGCTTGCGCCTGATGTGTTAAATAATGTTAGAAGACAGTTTTATTTGAGATTAGGATGTTGCCAAGACGTTCGCGGAGAACATTTTGAACATCTACTTCATTAACATTCATAGTTCTTTTTCGTGTTCAACATTTTATTACGTTTTGCATTATATTTTAGTTTTTGATTGTATTGTAGCGAATTTCGGTAACAACATGATATTAATTTTTTTTATGTTAATTTTTGCATTAAATTTAAAAATAATAACATTTTTGAATAGAGAATGAAGAGACCTTTCAAATGATATATCACAAGCCTATACTTCCCATTTAAAAAATTGGGGGTTGTACCTGTCATTCTAAAGGGGTTAAAGGTAGGGGTTGCATTTTCACGTTAAAGAATGTCAAGTTATAATTTAAATTTGACGTGTTTCGGGATTTTTTATAAATATCTACAGTAATTTATTCCATTTGGCTTTTACACACTGTATAACAGATATTAATTAATAGTTGTGGATACACAACATTATTTTGGAAAATATCAGTTAATCCACCACTGTATTTGTCAAGAAATGCTTACAATTTTATAAGATTTTAAATAATGCACGATCCGACAAGGCATCGGTGTAGTTACCGGCAGTCCCGTATCCCGTATTACGGGCCAATGCCAGCACGGCATGCAAATGACCTAATCCGAGATGTACACGAAGGAAGAGGAACTTGCAATTGCAAAGGTACATACCAAATAAACGTCATTCTAAGCCCGTCCTTCGAGTTCCTAGCATGTTTAGCAAATTTCTGATAGAATATGCAGACACCGGCTTTCTAGATAGACACAAAATTATTTCCAGTATACGAGGGGCATTCATAAAGTGAGGTCCTATATCCACAGAAAAAAATATATCTATAAGAAACAAATTAGGTTACATTAATTAGTTGGGAACAAGCTTCTTTAACTTCTCTACATAGAAGCTTGCCGCCTGAGTTGACAATGGCGTTTTTGAGTCTCTCTTCGGTTTCAAAACGTTCAAGAACAAGAAGAAGTAGTTAGTTGCAAGGTCGGGACTGTACAGTGGGTGGTCACAAAGTTTCCAACGAAAATCTAGAATTTCTCCTTGGTTTTGGCAGCAGTGTGATGACAAGCGTTATCTTGGATGAGGATTGTGCTAGATAACAGTTTCCCGCTGCGTTTGTTTTAGATCGTACTTCTTAATTTGTTGAGCGGTCATTAATCTTCAATCGATGACCATATAGCAGTGTTTGATTCACTTGTGAAACGATTTCAATGGTCTGGATACTAGGCCTGCCACAACACCATTCCTTCCTAACTTTAGCTCCATAATTCAGATATAACTCTAATGAGAAACGTATAATATATAACAGAATACATCTCACAGTTGGCGGGATCAAAGATTTTCGCGGCCATTGTTCTTTGCACTCACGGACAACGCTACAACTTCAGAATCAAAACATTTGGACTACTGGATAATTTCATATCTACTTCCATTGTTTTTCTTGACTATTTATGGTAATTTTTTTCTATTTTCGTTTAATACACTTCTTTACTTGTTCGTAAATATTTACACTAAAATAATATGTAATTTGGACATAAAGGAGAAAAAAACGCTTAAAATATTGATGATTTTAATCAATTTAAAGAGAAAGCGGTTGAACCAATCAAAAATTAAAAGTGTGCAAGTATATTTTTTTCCCTTCGTTTCATTAAGTGACAGAAAGAATATTCGATTAGGTTTACAGCAAGGACCGTATTAGCCACGGTATAAAATAATTTAAAGCACTGCAAAATTATGGTACAATCATCTTTCAACGTTGTAGTACATTTACCTCTACAAAATAGAAAATAGGATTTTCTTCAATTCTTTCTCCTCCACAGCTTCTTCTACTTCATCTGGATACGAACTTCTTGGCCTTCTCAGAGGACTCATTTGTGTTATTTGCGTACCTATCCAAGTATCGGTTCTAGTTCTACTCTTCGTGCGGTTTCTCCTCCTATTTAGTATTCATTCTGGTTTTAATTTCGATGTTTGGAATTCTGTGCTACTTTATATCTTTTTCAATATTCCATTTCCTATTTGTTTCTTTTATTTATAGTCCATGTTTCAAATTCATTATGTCACTATACTTTCTATCATTGTTTAGTAGATTCTTTTATTTGTTTCTTTAGTAGTGTGTCTAATCCATAATCTCGAATTAAAATATTTCATACACGTTTAGAAGTATTAAAGTATTAAAAATTTTCGGAGCGAGGGAAGATCTATCTTTTATTTAGATGAAACATGGTTGAATGAAGAACACACTTTTTCTAAAGCATGGATGGACACCAATATTTCAAATTCCCGTCAGGCATTTTTGGAGGGATATTCAACAGGATTAAATGCTCCTCCGAGGAGAAGGTTGCAGACTAATAATCGCACACATTGGCAGTGAACATGGTTTTGTAGAAAATGGGTTATTAGACTTTGTGTCAAAGTCAACCAAAGATTACCACGAGGAAATGACCTCTGATGTTTTTGAGGAGTGCTGCAGTGGTTGTCTTAGATAATGCAAGTTATCATTCAAAACTGGTAAAAAAGTTACCAACGACGTCATGGAAAAAAGAGTGGCTCCAAGGCAAGAATATTTCTTTTCACGACACCATGTTGAAAATGGAATTACTGCAAATTGCAAAGCGCCACAAATTACAATATAAAAGATACGTAATTTACGAAATGGCGAAGGAAAAAGGAATAACTGTATTACGTTTGCCACCTTGTCACTGTCAATTAAACTCTATAGAATTAATATGGACACAGGTGAAAGGTGAGGTAGCAAGAAACAATACAATTTTTAAATTGAATGACGTTAGACATCATTTGATGAATTCTTTTGGAAACGTAACACGGGAAAATTGGACCAATACCATAAACCATGTGAAGAAGGAAGAAGAACGATTGTGGAGTGTTGATATCAATATTGAAGAACTGTTCGAACCCAAACTCCAAACAAATATAGTATAGTTCTTGAATCCTTTGTTCTAACCAATTCCAGATTGAATTTCTTATTAAGTATTCTGTATTCTATAATGCACTATGGTTTGCCAATATTTTTAGTAATTTGAAATTTGAGATAAAATAAAAAAAAATGAAATTTTCAAATTCATAAATTCAGTTAGTGTGTTTTCTGAAAAACGTTTCTTTCAGTCCGCACCTGAACAGTCTTGTAAATATTTAACATTCCCATTAAAAACATCTATTAAGCATAATTAGAAACATCGAAATTCGATGCAATTTTAATATCTTAAAAGCGTCCCATGAATAAAATTTTAATCATTTTATTTTTTATCTCATTGTGAAACTAAATATGTTTTAAAAAAATTATATTGGTTTAAAAATTAAAATGTTTTATTGTTGACAATTTTTATCTAAATCTTTTATTTTAAACTTAAGCAAAATTTCATTGTTTTTCTGCTAAAACTTCTCTTTCATGATGTATTCCATTATACATTATTGATTACCCTTTAATAAAAGTATAAATGCTTCGTCACTGTTTATTAAAGTACCCACGATCACGTTTTGCCGAGCATATCGCATGCAAGGTGCATATTCAACGCCATAATGCACTCGCAAATTTTGCATATTATTTTATCCGTTTCCAACTCTAGACAGTATCACCAAAAAAAATTGCCCATTTGCATATCGTCGAATCAAAATGCATCTTTGTTCTTCCAAAACTAGAAAATAATATTGAACATGTGCATGCATGCTATAGCTCGACCGAAATACCAAGCTAAATATTTTTAATAAATAATCATCCTTTGACCTTCGACCTTTCAGGACAAGCAGAGAAACTCTGCATCGCAGTTGAAATAACCATCATAAGTCACCGAAACCCAGAAATTTGGAAAGTGTAACTTTAATATTACATTACATCTTACACACAGAAAAATTTATAACATTCTTCTTATATTATTTATTTTTTATCACATAAGATAAACTCAAAGAGTTATCTTAACGTAAAATACGTATTTGAAAATCTTATCTGTAGTAGGTATCTGTAAATTGAAGAGGATGCAAGTCCAAAAGCTTGCATTCTGCTTCCTTTTGAGAAAGTCCCTATAGTTCATTGTCCAATAGTGTTGGCCAGTACTTTTTAGGTAGGAGCTCTCTCACAGGATGTGCTAGACTATTTCCTCTTCTTCTGCAAAGAAGTAGAAAGTGGAGGAGATATATAAAGATAACGAAGATACACTAGGGCTGGAGAATGCAATTCCTTTTCAGGAAACACGCCTGTCATGGTGTTTTCCTGGTACACTTATAGAGAAGCACATTAATTGCAGCCTTTAGTTCTGCTCTCTACCTTTCCTTATATCCTATGGAGGATAAAAGCTGTTTCATGCTGAGTTCCTAGAAGATGACACCTCCAGTACCAGGGCGTTTATCTTCTTCTCATGCTCACTCAGTGTCTACTTCTCAGCTACATACAATTTGGCCAGGTTAGTGCTGGTGCAAAAACCAGGATAGTCTCATTATGTCTAACAAATACTGATGGGTCTGTTGTACTAAACGTTCTGGACAGTGAAGATTTTGTAAACAGCATACAAACAGGAGAAAATGGAGTGCGTGTGTAGGGACAGTATTCTTTTGAAAAATTCTACGAATGTAGATCGTTTGGATCATCTTAAAAATAGAGGGTTAAGATTGTGTTTAATAATTGAAAACTAAATGAAGAAACGGCCTGAGTCATATTGGACAGATTCTTTTGGTGCAGTTTTTTCAGTGTAGAGGAATGTCTCGGCCAAGGGACATTACTTCTAAATGACTACCATTATGTAAAGATGTCTGTCACATCGTCCATCAACCCTTAGCAGGTTTCACAATTAGGGATGATGAGGTTCACAGTCATTTTCAAGAGATTTATGTTTACAGGTTAACAGTGACGCACGAAATGGCCAGGTTCAAAATAATAGCAGAGAACAGAAAATATTTCGATTTTGACCAACATTTTCTTTTGTCAAATTATTTTTCTACAAGATACAAGAATCTTTATTCATAAATTTAATATTTGTTATATAATTTAACACATTAAATTCTCGCTACACGCAGAATATTTTAATAAAAAAAACTAATAATAATCCCTATAACTTTATCTGGCACACTATCCGACAGCACCATCAATTATTTAAATAAAAATTTTGCACACCTGTTGCCTCTCTCATGGTCTGTTATACTGCGTTGGAATCCATTTTAATAGATGCTCTTTTGTCGCTTGATACGGTTTTATGACCACAATAAAAGATAAACTTTACACTCATATTTTTAATAAAGGTTGTTTTGCTAAGTTTATCATATTATATTTTATAGTGTCGTATAACATGTAATGAAAATACCTGTTACTCTTGCTTATTTGGGTGGTTCACTGTACAGATACGTACTCTGGATAAATTTTATCCCCGTTTTGAAGAAAAATGTTAGATTTTGTGAGACCATTATTAAATAGTGTCAGTAATTATAGTCTATATAGAAGGAGTAATAAATCATTCATTTAAGTAGATTTCATGGACCTACCAAAATATATTTTAAGAGGGTATACCGTAAGGTACATTTTGTATTGAACCAATGAGTTGCAGCTATGCTAAAGAATATACGATTTAGGTCAGAGGTAACGGGATGTACTAATTTTAATAAAAAAAAGTGATAGAGGTACATAAATTTTAGTAAGTTTGATAAAGAAAGGCAACACAGTTTATTCATAATAGAAAACAAACCAATCTGTAACAATAATTATTTTATATATTTTTGTTCTTTTTGTAAGAAGATTAATTCAAACTTTGAATATTGTCACAAATAAATTACAATGAAATATATTTTTAAAAAATTAATTAAAGTCAAGATAGCAAGATATCGTTACAATTTTTATTAAATTCAAAGAAGCAAAATGAATATTTTTTATTTGTATTACTCCTATATGTAATGGAATTTTTCTCAGAAATTTTAAATCGCAAGTTGTAACAGTACCTGTTAACATTTTAAGCACCTGGTATCCTAAATATTAAATTCAATTAGTACCGCTAGCTGCTCCATCTATCATAAAACATTTTTAATAATAAAATAATGAATACGGTCTCTATAATTATAATTAGAAGTTCAAAGTAGCTACGCTACGAGGTGTACTAATGAGTTGCCATTATCGGGTTCAATAGGTTTTAATAATTATTCGAGTCTCATTTCTTCTATTGATTTACTGTCATATACAGGTATGTTTTTTTTCCAATTTTATAATTCCGTTTTGTTAAAATATTTATAAAATATCGAAAGTTATATTATATTTGATTATATCAGATGAGAATTTCAACATATTTCATTATTATTCAAAGAATCTTTTTATGGTAATTAAAAGTATTAATGATAATTTTTTATAAAGGCTGTCAAAAGTACATTTCTGGAATTTTGATTAGTGTGTAAGATTATTAAAAAGTAAATTTAATGTAAAAATGTATCTTTTGTAATCTATTAAAATACGTTCTAACTGTAGATTTCGAACTATGCTGATTTGTACTTTTTGTGCCAGAAAAGTAAATGTAACACGTGGTTGACACTGCTAATTTTCAGAAAGTTGGAATATAAAACAGTAAACTAGAGGCAACTCTTTAGTAAACTAGAGGCAACTCTTTAATTGAAGATTCTGTTAACCAGAAGCATCTCTTGAATTTGGAGATTCCGTAAAATTGAACAGCTTGTAAACTGTAAATTCTTAACTGGATTATCTCAACAACTGGGGCAGATCATCCCTCCACTAGTGATGTTCCATACTCATTTGGAACCACCTAGACAGTGCCGTAGCGACCCCAAGGTGCGGCGAAGGATCAACCACTATCGTAACAGATAAGTTTATTGAGATCTATCAAGTTTACTGTTCCCATATTTTTTCTCTTTTATTTCCGTGTATATCTATCTATATCGTCAACTGTATTAGAATAAGTATTGTTAAAGAACTGTTTACGGATTATTTTGTTGTAACGTATTCTCTATCTCATTAATTTCAGCACCAAGGAAATCTTATTATCTTTTATATGTTTGTACATTTTCAAATCATTTTTTTATCTTCATAGACAGTTTTTTCTGACATCTTTCTGTCATCTAATGATACTTATTTAAATAACTCAGCTTAAAACAACTTTCTTCAGTAGTATCATAAAAAATAAAAAGATTTCAGTGGCGCCCTTATAATTTCTTAAAGAAACAAATATTGTACAATAGTCAGAGCTAATGAACTTACTCACCCCTAGCCGAGGTATTTAACTATCATAATTTTTGTGTGATAAACATTTATAAATTCTGTTAATTATTGAAGTATCTTTTACAACTAATTAAAGACGAAATTAAGCTTAATGTTTGTTTTATTGCTAATTACATTTTTTCTTTTGGTATATTTTTATTTTTTCAAGAAAGTTAACTAAATATTTTTATAAATTCACTATCAACGACCAACTAATATTACAAATTGACGCTCAACGTAATAATTTGGTTACAAAGTGGCCTACTGTAATCAGCTTAATACGATTACACCTATTTACAGATTATTCGATTATTGAGAGGGATTTTCCAAACAATCCAGTTTTCTTAGAAACATTATCGGGAATATTATTTTAAAAGAAAGTAGGTACATTAAATCAGTACTTAGTATTAGTTCTTTGAGTAAAGTTGTATGAAGTTTTATGGTTTTCATAATATTGTAAACAGTTGGAATATAGGTATTTAAAACATTTGTTGAATGTTAATTGTGCAAGTACCAAACAATGTCGATAAGCCAAGGACCATCTAAACGACCAAAAATAGGTCCATTATCTTTAAATGAAAAAACTTTGATATTGAATTGTTATATATCATTGAAAAACAAGGATCCAAGTGCAAGTGTTGATGATATTGTGGAATTAACGGCTGCTATGTTGTGTGTTGCTAAATCAACAATTTATAAATTACTAAAAGAAAGGAAGAATGGAACTCTTCAACCCCCTAAAACTCTTTCAGGCCGAAAACCAATTGAGATCGATGAGTCATTAAAACAAAGACTAAGGAATAAAGTCCATGGATTTTACTTACGAAAGGAAATTCCACCACTTGACATCAGTGCAAGAAGATACGGACTATACAAAATTCTCCAGAATGACATTATGCAAACTTTTGAAAGATGTGGGTTTCAGATTATACAAAACATAATAGAAAATCTCTCTTGATAGATAAACCGGAAATAGTTTTTTGGAGAAGAGACTATTTAAGAAGCATTCGACATGCCAGAGAACAAAATTTGAAAATCTTCTACTTAGACGAAACATGGATAAATGCTGGATATACAGTTTCCAAATCTTGGCAAGATGAAGATATTAAAAGCGGAAGGCAGGCATTCGTGGAAGGTTTGTCGTTAGGTTTGCAGCCACCATCTGGAAAAGGAAAAAGACTTATCATTTTCCATGTTGGAAGTTCTGAAGGTTTTGTTGATGGTGGATTATTAACTTTTATTTCAAAACGCACGGGGGACTATCACGAAGATATGAATGGGGATGTCTTCGAGGAATGGTTTGTTCAAATATTGGATCTAATTCCAAAAAGGGCTGTTATTGTTATGGACAAAGTAAATTACCATTCACGGTTACGAGAAGCATTGCTCTCAAGTCGTTGGCGTAAAGCAGAGCTTTTGGAGTGGCTTATTTCGAAAAATATTAAGTTTCCAAAAGATCCATTAAGGAAAGAACTTTACAGAATTGCAAAAATGAACAAGAATAAATACAAAACCTACATTGTAGAAGAAATGGCTTCTTCTCGTGGTATATCAGTTCTTCGACTTCCCCCTTATCGTTGTGAACTTAATCCCATAGAATTAATATGGGCTCAGGTAAGTTGGAAAAAAATACTATTTTTAAGATAAACGATGTTGTGAAATTGTTTGAGAGTGCTGTAAGTCATGTTAGTAAGGAAAATTGGACAAACTGTATCGAGCATGTTATCAAAGTAGAGGCAAATATGTAGAAAATTGACAATATTTGTGATGATTTAATCGACCCTATTATTATTAATGTCAACAACGATTCTTCCTCTTCCGAGTCGGATATAGAATAAAATGTAAGTAATAAATGTATTCCAATAATTATTTCTTTTCATTTTTTATTATATTATAATTTAAAACGTATTTTTTCCCAAAATACACACCACTGCATTGCGTTATTGCTTATCTGCTAATCCTTTAACAATGAAGAAACCCTAAACTTTGCTACAACTAAAACAAATACGGGGTCGATCTACCTGGTTTTTAGATTTACGGAAAAAATGTAATTTAAAGTAAGAGATTTATCAAAAATTTCATGGTGCTCCCTGTAAAGGTTTTGCATACTTAATTAGGGTTTATTACTCCTCGTACTTTTTGTAAAGACTAGTGGGTTTGTTTTCAGTAAATTTCTATTATTTATTATTCAGTACAGTTTCATAGTTTTATTTGAGTGTGATACATTCGATAATACTTTCGTAAGAAAACTTTTTTCTCATTGAAATTTTTTCCCATTAAACAAATTGGCGGTCTGGATAATTTAGTAATCGCTACTGAACTTTATAAAGGGAAAGAAAAATCACATGGAGGAATCGGTGAAATACCTATAGGTGTGTGGTTGGATAGCAAGCTATCGTTCAAAAACCACATGTCGAAGGCAGCACAAAAGGCGAAAATTCGGGCGGCATGGCTGGAGATATTGATGTGTTATGATAAAAGAATCTGGAGAATGGAAGAGAAGATTGATAGGTAAAACTATTGAGCAGAGTATGCAGTACGGAGCTGACGTATGGAGTGAAACAGCGGAAGTACATGCAAGGATTATACCAATACTGAGGGTTCAGATAGGAATATTGTTGAGGGTGGTGCAAGGGCACAGGGTAATGGAAGGATTAGCAGCAGTGGTGCTGGCGAGATCCTACCCATTGGATGTGATGGCTACAGCCAGGAGTCTTCAGTGGAATTGCGCGATGAGAGAGGAAGTTATGGATTGGATGGAGGAGAAAATGGAAATAAGGTGGAAGGAGTATGAAGGTGCCCTAAAAAAACAATTGGAAGTAGGAGAAGGTGGATGAATAGAAAATTCGGTTAAGTAAACTACTTCTTGACCCAGGTGCTAACTGGGCATGGTTCAAGAGCAGAATATCTTCACAAGATTTGGAAAAAAGTGGAGTGAAGCATGATGTGGGACACGCGTTTAGATGCTGGGAAAATGAAGAAGTGCTGAAGAACTTTGAGGAAAAACTCGGGGAGGGGGTGTATTGGGAAAATATAGTGGAGATAAAGTTGAGAGAGGAAGGGGAGTGGATGGAGGTAAATAAGGCAGTGGAGAGTATGGTAAGGAGTAGATACTGTTCCTGAGTGGCGCAGTAAAAGGAGACTGTTTGAGGGACTGTCGTCCGTCTTGAAGTATGCTACGGTAGTGATTCTGAGATGAAGAATAATTTTGTACGTATATTATATCTGCTGGTGTTGATAGAAGTGCCATTCTGTAGCGGAAAAGTAACGCAAGGCCATACATTTTAATTTTAACAATAGCAAACCATTTGTTGCTGGATTCCTTGGAGCAATTGTCAATTGGAATCAAGTTTCCAGAAAGAATATTTATCCACTATCACCGTTACTTTTGTACTTTTTATCTGAATTTCTAATTTTCTTACGCTTAGTATTTCTGCTTAAAAATTTGTGGCGTTACCAAATAAAACATCTAAAGGACTAAGAATTTAATTCATTCTTGGGAAACAAAAGCGACACGGAACGTTAATTGAGTAGTCCACTTGCAAAGTGCGCTATACTGTTCAACCATTTCTTTAAGAAAATCAATTAAAATATTTTTTTCTAAAATTAAGTAATAAATATGTATGTTGATTGTCATATATTTAATTATAGTTATTTTGTTTTATTTTATGATCAAAAAATAAAATGTCAGTTAAATGGTTATAATTTTATTTGAAAATTAAAATTGAACAAAAAGTATTGATAACTTAGCACACTTTGCAAGTGGACTACTCAATTATTCTCAAATATTTTTCGATGTCATTCTTAGGAATGTTAGGTGAGTGAGTATAACAACGGTGTAAAATAATAATAATAACTATAATATCTCGAAGCTCGTTAGAGGAAGAATATCTTAATTCGTACACTAGACAAGGCAATAAATTAAAGTTGGCCTGTGCTTACGACAATGTTATTAATTACACCAAGATGATTTTTCTTCTTCAGTAGCTGTGCTTGTTACTTTACCACTAAATCATTTAAAGGTAACTCACTCCGTTGAAATAATGCGGTGGGTGTCTGTATATATCTGTGCTATCAAGGAAATTGATCAAGGAAAAATATTTGATTAGTATATCGAGTTGTAATTGTAAAAATTTATCGCTGTCTGTTTATTTAAAAATATAGTAATATTCGAATTTGTATGACTACGCTGATAATCATTTAAAGAAAATAATAATGATATATTATTGAAGAAAATTAAAAATATTACCCTAAAAAAATTTAGGTAATTTTAATTTTCTTACTTTTTTAAAAAATCCATCAGATTATTCTTTTTCTTTTTTTTTGGTTAAAATTTCATCCACAATTTTGGAAGCTATACTATCCCTTTGTCAAATGATATCTTCTGTCGAAGATTTTAGGATATATATCGGCTGAAACTCAAGAGCAGCTTGAATCTCAGCTAGATGGAAAATCACTTGCTATTCAACTTGATACAAAAACTGGCTCTAATTATGATCTCAATTCATTTAGGAATGCATTAATTGGTAGAAAAATTAACGTATGATATACTTGCTAAAAGTAATTTTAATTTGAGATTATTTTTTGAACCATTTTGTACAAAAACCACTTTATTTAATAATTTGCGATATCTTTTTACTAAAACTATTTTTCCTGTTAGACTCAATTTTTAATTATAAAAATTAAAGATTCAATCTATAATGACAGAAGATTTAAATTCAAATTTCGTGTATTTTATGTTGCCTGTCTATGATCTAATTTATTAAATCATTAATAATCAAGAGACAAAAAGAATATGAGTTTACGCATAATAGACTAGTTTTGTAGGATCATATTAATCAAAATGATAGCAATATATATTTAGGATAAGATACCTACTTACTTATATTGGTATTCATTTTGCAAGTAATTTTTCTCATTTCGTAAAATTTAGCAATAAATAATTAGTAAGTTTTAAACGTAGCGCCAACTAATAACCAATAATGAAGTGTGTTTAAAAGTCAACGTTGTCACAGTTTAGCTACGTTCGTTTCAAGTATTCTCAAAGAACTGGCGGCACAAAACACCGTGTTCTGTGACTAACTGATTGTACTAGTTGACAAGATATATGACAGGAGAGAAAATCGTGTTTATCTGTAATAAACAAACAAGACCCCTATTCTTGACGGTGATAGAATAGAACAGCCAATAGAAAGTGGGCGTGGTTCTATTGAAAATGCCAAAACCGTATTCTTGAAATTCGTTCTCTCACTGTACCGATAGAAGGGTTGCTCCCCGAGAGAACAATTACTTCTATTAGTTATTTTTGAAGGAACCGCTATAACACCATGAGAAGGTGTTAGGGATTTTATTATTTTCGAACCAAAAATAGTATAGAAGTAATTTCTTTCATAAACCAAACACAACCAAACAACAAATTAAACTAACGAAAATGACAGAATATTTTGTTTAGTGTTTTACTCCTTATTTGATAAAGTGTCAATCAGAGAACAAAAATATCGATATGTTTATCTCTTTTTAATGACAACAAATAAGAGAGAGAGATAAGTTTCTCGGTTAATATTGAAGCATATCGACAACATCGCAAATTTTCTACCAATCTTATTGAAACACGTCACTTACCACTTATGACGTATGTAACCATTAAATTTAAATTTCAAAAGCCGATTATGGCTAGAGGATTAATTTTATAAAAATTTTATTTGTACAGTTGAACCACTAAAAACCTATTTTATAAGATGCAAATATAAAAAAAAATCACTAAACTAGTCTATTGTATTTAATAAATACATTGTTTTTTAAGAGTAAATACTCATAATCTTTTGATATTTCAATAACTTTAACAATATCTTCTCAAGTTTACGACTACGGCTACACTAACAGGGTAAGTAAATGGTAGGGGTAGCGACATTTGGTGGTATTATATTATAGAGAAGAGGGAAACTGAGGTAAGGGAAACGAAAAAGTCAAAGGAAGCTGGCTTTAGAACTTGCAAATGTTTTGAATGGATTTCTTTTTCATTTTTATAACAGTTTTAACAATCTATCTTATTCTTTATTGACATAATTAACGCTGCTACCCCTCCTATTGATTTAACTTGTACACTAGAGAGTATTGACAGTTGTCAGTTGTCGTGAGCACCGTAAAAACACAAGTTAATTTCAAAGTGTCTACCTATTTGAATTTTTATTGTCGTTCAAAGTTCAAATAAATTGAATCGTGGTAACATAAACAAAATATATTTTAGAATATTTAGATAATATAAATGAATGTTCATTTATAGTTTTCATTGGTCGAAATCACAAAACTGTGATAATTTGATAGGTGAAAAAAATAATATGATAACATTTGAATAAATAAAATCAACCATTTTTTTTACTAATGGGTGGACGATTTTTAAAAATAAAGTGAAATATTCATGGGTTGAAAAGCGTAAGAAGGTTCGACCTATGGCGAGTATGTAGCCACTGCCCGAGGCTGATGGAGACCTCCTGTTGAGTCACATCTACATATGACATTCCTCACCGCGGGTCTGATTGTGAGAAAACGAAACAATCAAATGGGGATTATAACATTTGATACGAACATAGTCGGAGTTAGCAGGGAAATTTTTTCAAAACAAAAAAGATTATATAAAATATGTTTCTTTTAAAAAATTACTTGCAACAATTAATTCTTTATAATTAAAATATGTAATTGGGTTTTGAATAAATGAAATTTATTGTAACTCTAACACTGTGAAAGTTCGTCATTCTAAGAATATTTAACAAAAGTTTGAAAAAAATATACATGTTAATGCTAAGAACATTAAAAATGAAACCCTTTAAATAAAACTTCCACTATATGTAAAGTGTATCGCCTACTCTGTGGCTACGGATGCAGATTCCTACTTACCTATCAGACGTTTGTGTTCTATGGTCGACAATATAGACATACGTCAAGTCAACACACACAACTTACCTGTCACATGTTCTATTTACAAGTTATAAATAAAGTATTCAAATATATCATTTAAAAGTATATTTACCCCAACAACCACGTTACATGGTGTCAGAAGAAACAAAAAATTATACGAAAATTGATTAGGGACAAATAGAACACTTGCAAAATGCCCGATTCAAATCAGTCCTCAAACGATGCAGTAACCGGTATAAAACCGCCATCTCACCTACAAATCGAATCCGACAAATCCACAAACTGGAAAAAATAGTTACAACAATTTGAGTGGTATGCTACTGCAATACAATTAGATGAAAAACCAGCAGATGTACAGGCAGCAACATTCGTGGCTATAATAGGCCCAGATGCTATCGAAATATATAATAGTTTTAACCTTAGCAACGTAGAGAAAAGCAAGCAACATACGGCAACAAACATACCAATGAACCGACCAGTTATGAAATTAACGACAAAATAAGACACAGGGTCAATCATCGTCAATGGGAAGGGGCAAGAGCAGTGGAAAAGCTTGCCAATTTACCAAGATCTGTAATAATTCAGGACAACTACTAAGAAGAAACTTCAGCCACCTGCATAAATCGCAAGCTGACATACCTAATCAGAGAACAATAGTTCCTGAAACCATAGAAAATGAAGAAACTGTAGTACAACAGCCGCTCCCAAAACCGACTCAACTATCAACTGTACCCAGTTCACCTATGGCTCCCAACATCTCCAACCCAGAGCACCATACGCTACATAGTCAATCAGCGTTGTCTAGGTTTGGTAGACAAATAAAACCAGTGATTAGACTCGACCTTTAATTAACAATCCATAATTGTTCTTGTATTAGTAAGAAGGGAAGATGTAAAGTGTATCGCCTACTCTGTGGCTACGGATGCAGATTCCTACTTACCTATCAGACGTTTGTGTTCTATGGTTGACAATATAAACATACGTCAAGTCATCACACACAACTTACCTGTCACATGTTCTATTTATAAGTTATAAATAAAGTATTCAAATATATCATTTAAAAGTATATTTACCCCAACAACCACGTTACACTATATATTTAAAAAATTGCTTTTTTAACTCACAAAGTAGTTATAACAATAAATTACTTGTTAAAGCTATCAACTCGGGATTGACATTTGACGTTAGATATAGATAATATGAAAGAGCTGTTATTGAAATAAAAAACCTAATTTTTGAAATAAACGTTGAAGTGTTCTTAACATTCTTTACGATTGGTTACGGATTGGTATGGAGATTTGTACGATTTCGTCAACTTATTATGCTTCAGTAAGGACTTATGCAAAATTTCTCGTTTTATTTAGGCATGCACGATAGTCGAGCGAGGGTTAGAAGACGACGTGCAGAGATCCACGGTTTTGTGTTCAAAGGCATGTTCATCAAACTGTTGGAGTTATGGTTTGGGGTGCTATAGCTTATGGTCCAAGATCACCTGGCAAATCCAACTTTCCAACAAGATAATGCCGGACCACATGTCGCAAGAGTTACAATAGACTTCTTTCAACATAATGATGTCACATTGTTACCTTTGCCACCAAGATCTCCCGACTTATGCCCAATTGAGCATGTGTGGGATATGATAGGTAGGAGATTGCTCAATTTGCAACGTCCTCCTCAGACTCTAGAAGAACTTCGAGAGGAGTTGGTGATTGCCTGGAATGAGATACTACAGGAGGACATTGACCACCTGATCAGAAGCATACCTAGGTGCGTTGGAGAATGCGCAACTTAATTTTATAACTTTAAAAAGTATGACAAGTACCTATCTAGTTTATGTTTAAATTTCTTTTTCAGTACTTTTAGAGTTCATAATATTTCTTAAACATAGTTTCAGTTGGACTTACACATCAAATAATTTTGTTTTATTTATATCTACAGTTAGTTTGTAAAATCTTACAGTATATAAACAATGTATAAATAATTAATAATAGAAGTCCTAGAGCTGTTCCCTGTGGAACACCACTAGATACTGAATCTCTAAACAATATTGAAACTTGCCTTTTTCAAAACAAAACAAAATATATTTGTTAAAGGTTTGGTAATTAGAATTTATTTCTTTTAAAATTGTCTAATCTGTTTCATCTTGGCGATTATGTGACTATAAGTCTCTGAAGATATTTATAGTCTCTACATTGGTTACCAGGTTTTAAAAAATATTAAATTTTATTGTTATGTCATATTTAGGCTATTGTTTTTCTCTATTGTATATGCTTGCCTTATATCTGAAACATACACATGTCAACATGGCTCAATGTGTTTTGTTCTTCATGAAATATTGTCTCTATACTCTATTTTCAAAAGGTGTAGAGTATCAGGTATTAAAAAGGACTACAGGGTAGACTGTCAATATATTCTAATATATTCAGTACTGCTCTATACTTCTCAAAAAATTTTTTGTCTCCAGCAATTAATTTGATCGCTTTTACCAGTCAAAATCCATAATTTTTAAAGTTGTTTATAAAAGCTTTTTTGGATGCCTGGCTTAACAAGTGATTTTTCTTCGATTGTCACTATTGAAGTCTTCCTGGAACTCTTTAAATATTTTTAAATCCTAACAGCTACAGTTATCTATAATTTTATAAACAATGTTTGTTTTAGTTAACTTTTAAAACTAGGAACTTTGTTTTTAATGAAGTTTGATCTTTGATTTCTCCAGAATAAAAGCGAGCTTTTCGGTCTAACACAGCGTCACCAAATTAATAACAAAAAAAATATGTTAGGAAAGTCTCTTGTCCACCAAACACAGCATCGTACACACACGCACAAGTATCTAATTTCCATTTGAGTTATTCAAAGCTTGTTTTATTTCAGATAAAAATCATTTAACGCATAAATTCGTGGAACAAAAAAAAGCAGATATAAATCACTGAAATTCCTTTCATTTTAATCACCATCCGTCTCGTTCCTCAAATGAAAAAAAAGATAAAACAAGAAATTAAAGAAACATCGGAATTTATTTTTATCCTGTATCAACAAGCGATCTGTACCCGGCCATCGGAGTATCCTCAACCCTAGTGTCACCTTTTTCATGTGAAATTGTCTCAAATAGAAACTTTAGAATAGTTCCAAACGAAATAGGCCTGAAAATTTCATACCCCTTAATTTATAATAAGAAAAAAATGTAAAGCAATAGATTTAAACCCAATCAGATAAAGGTTTTGTGTGAATGAGGAATCATTATCCTTTCAGTCGCCTATTGACATATACTTTTAGGAAAAATCATTTTCTCAAACCTTCAACTATTATACAGCTTAGAGTCAGAGGACTCACGTTAATGTAGCACAAATTGATTGAGTCTTTTAAGTTCCCAGTTAGGACAGAGCTAGAAATCATTCTAGCAAAGATAAAACCGTTTCTAGCTTCTATAAAAGAACCATCAGGTGGTATTAAACAGCAAATATTGACTATAAATCAGATCATATAGAAAAATCCAGGGAATTCAATATCACGACGTAAATGTGCTGAGTCCAATTCTTTTTAAGATATTATGGTGCATGGATAATGCAAAAGGAAAATGTTACTGACTGCTGCAATTAAGGAAGATATTCAATATTTTAGCTAGAATAGAAAACATTCCCACAATAGATATAGAGCCAATAATAACCCAAACCAAGTATGATACTAGAGGATTGAGTGGGATAAAAATAGACTCACAAAAGAAGTGGGTAATACACTTTTCATTGATCCGGAGCACTTTTGTTGTCTCTCAAAAAGCCACATCAAAAAGGAACTCCTGGAGGAATACGCCAAGACTGAGGCAAGCTATAAGGTTTGATGTATCACCTAAAAGAGCAAAATGCCTTTTCGAAATGAGCAAAACAGTTATAAAATTGACAGTAGGTCTTCTCACTGGAAAAAAATTAGGAATAAGCCGTCTAGAAAGCTGCTTAACATCGCTAGAAGTATTGGCGTTGTAGAGTACAAGATTAAGGTAGGCACAAAATATCTTCGTAGGTGCAGAGAAGTCTAATTGGCTTATACAACCTAAGAAAATTTAATCTAATCTAATCTCAAAACATAGAGGTAGAGCCAACAATTACCAAAACCAAATAAGTCAGATAGTGTACATGGGGTCTATGATAATAAAAATACTAGCGAATTCACTGAGGAAAGAAATGCAATAGTTAAATAGACCAAAATCTGGAGAAGCCAAGAAATCACCATAACCACAAAAATGAGACTGAGCAGATGCATAGTCTCTAAATTTCCTCTATGGTGTACTCTCAAGAAAATCGACAGAAGGAGTATATAGATACTAACAATTGTTTTACTACAAGAACAATTATATATTAAGAGAAAATAAGATATTTCGAAAATGTACATACTGGAGAAACTTCGAAAGAGGTAATTATGGTGGGTAAAAAAGCAAAATGTGGACGAATGTCGGAAGAGGTATAGGAAAAACAAATTTATGATAGCACGATACCCTTGTCAGGTTGAAGACTAAGAAAAAAGTATTAAAATCAAATATGGGGATCGAAATTTGGAGTTGGAAGAGTATTTTATGGATGTTTTCTGGTTTTTGGAAGAAATGGGCGATGGAAAATCCACAAGAAGATTTTTAGAGTATTCTTGGAGTTAAATGACGTTGGAGGTACTGGATTCGATTAGACAAGTCTGATGCAGGTTTTAGAACGGCACAGAAGGGTGACAGGATGATGAACTAATTTTCTATCTAACATTTTAAAAAATTTGATCCTTCATAATTGGTTACAGGCTTTTGAAACGTCGATGAAGATGTGTACAGAACATTGTTTGTTGTAATTTTCTTGAAAAAAGTTCTATCTTAATTCCGTGTTGAGATGTTGCTAAAATGTTTGGAAAATATCTCAATTTGAGCGACTATTGGCTATTGATCGACTTCAAAACAGAAAGAAAAGTCGGAAAATGCAATTGCAGAAAATGGAAAAAGACTGGAGCTATGGAAAATGCTCCCGTATTTAATGACTAATCCCATATAAAAGTTACGACATGGTATCGAGAAATATCCTGATAGTATCTTGAGAAATGCATAATTTTAATAGGATAGAAAACTGTAAGAAACTTGATACTAACTTGCAAAATATTGTGATTTACTCAATAAACTTTACAAAAATTGTTGTACCTAATAGATAATAGTGTATTGTACCTGATAATAATTGTAATAATTGTACCTAATAATAGTGTCATCTAGCGGTAAAATTGTAAATTAAATTCATTAACACAATAAATGACTTTTAATTCTTAATTTAATTTTTGACGATGTCGTTGAAATTTATTTCTTTGCATTTAATTGTTAATAATTTTAAATTTGTAATTTAAAAAAAATAAAAAAATTTCGCTGCGAACAGGATTCGAACCTGTGCGGGCAGAGCCCATTTGATTTCGAGTCAAACTCCTTAACCACTCGGACATCGCAGCTTGAACATTACGACTGCAAGTGAGGTATTTAAGCGACGTACCAAATATTATATTGATTTGTTGATATTCCAATTAATTTTTTCGTTACCAATTAACGATTAAAAAAACAAAATGTATCTTTGTTTTAAATAATTAAAGTTGATGTTAATTAATTAATGTTTATGCAGATCGAACTAATCAAAAGACCACTACTTTTTACATGTATAATTGAAATACCTCATTTTATTATCTTTTTGATACCAGCATCCTATTTTTTATTCTTGGTGTCTCATACCAATGCCGATATTTTATTAATTAAATATTTAATTGGCCATAAATCAGATGAGCGAAGTGGCCTATCGAGACGACGAAATTTATTTTATGTTTTAATTCTGCTTATATTCAACGTGATAACTGTCATTGTAAAATTTTTAATGTGCAATTTTATCGACAGATTTAATTTTTAATTGCATCGGTAATTTTTCGAATTGGCTTTTATACATTTAAAATTTAAATTACCTAATGAGACGCTATCGATCCGATGTAAATCGTTTTCGTTTTTGTTTTCGTTGACACGGAATAAATCAATAGTAAATAATGTGATTAAGCACTTTTTGCTTTCAAGGTGTTTCAGATTATTAGAAACTGGAAGCTGTAGGAAAGATGTACCACATAAAATTAAGAGTTTGGATCACAACGGACCCATTTAACCATAATACACTTTAGTCTAATATACAGGGTGTCCCGAAAAGAATGGTCATAAATTATACCACAGATTCTGGGGACAAAAGTATGTTGATTGAACCCTACTTACCTATATACAATAGTGCACACAGAAAAAGTGACAGGGTACTAAAGTTAAAAATTTAAATAATTATTTTTATATTTCGCACTTATAAAAATCTTCATTATAAAACGCATTTGCGTATCGTAATGTAACTTTTACGCACGCAAATTTTTGTTTTAAATGGTTGGCGACATGAGTGAAGTATCTAAAGGCAAGACTATTGACATTGACATTTGTGGCTAATAGCAATTTATTCATTTTTTATATTGTTCTTTAAGAAAGTATCTGTGAATATGAATATAATATTTTACTTATATAATATATTATTATTGGTATATTATTCTTTTTAAATTATTTTAAAACATTTACATTTGATAATTTAAATGTCACAACTGTCAAATTTTATAAATTACACAGTGCTGCCGACATACTTTTTAAAATAAAAATTTTCGTAATTACATAAAAATAAAAAATTAATTTAAAAAATGGTAAAAAGGGCAAAATATAAAAAATATTATAAACAACTTATTTCATATGGCTGTTGTGACACTCGTTCTTTAAAAAACTCATCGCTTCGCGATTCGTTTTTTAAACTTGAACTCGTGTCATAACAGAATTCCATATGAAATGCGTTGTTTAATATACTATTTTAACATTACTCTAAAATGGTTTAACGTTAATGTATGAAAATTTATAGGAAATAGGGAATATCCAATAAATTGAATTTAATAATAAAGGTGTTTTTAATATTTGTAAAAATGTAGTTTAAATATTCAATATTGAAATGGGCATTTTAAAGGGTGGTTGTATCTTCCATAATAAAATATTTACAAAGAAATACAGAGAGATGCAAAAGTTTAAGAATAGACGTTTGATTCCAGTGGCGGTTCATATTTTGTTAAATTATAGCCCTAAAAAGTTGGGGGGCGAAAAGTATGTCTTCCATAATAAAATATTTACAAAGAAATACAGAGAGATGCAAAAGTTTAAGAATAGACGTTTGATTCCAGTGGCGGTTCATATTTTGTTAAATTATAGCCCTAAAAAGTTGGGGGGCGAAAAGTATGTTGATCCCCTCTGAAAATCCATAATAAATTAAAATAATTGAATGCAAGTGTTTCCAATTTATTGGGTATTCTCTACTAGTATTTCCTATAAATTTTCATACACTAACGATAAACCGTTTTAGAGTAATGTTAAAAAAATTATTTACATTTTTAACTTTAGCAACCTGTAACTTTTTTTAGTAGGTATAGGCTTGAAAATTTCTCAAATTGGTTCTTAATTTAATTTTAAACAAAATTAAATGAATATTGAAATAAAGATACTGCAACGACCATTACTGTAAATTTATAAACAAACAGTGAGAAAATTTAGCATCACAGAAAGTGTCATGGCATTATGATACGTAATTTTAATAGTATCCATCCATCACTTTCATGTATATACATCACTTCTGTGACCTACGAAGTCAGTGCTGTATTCCTTGATTGTCACATGATATATTATTTACTAATCAAATTTTTACAGTGCTGTGCACCAATTTTTTTTCAACGGCGTCGAATCTTGTTAAAATATCAATTTGTCGTATTTATTTCAGGATATTTGATCAACATTTTATTGCTAAGCAAACTTTATACAGTATGATGCAAATTTATGGAATAAATTCATTATTTCATAAATAGACGACTTTTAAAAAAATCTTAAAACACGTCAATTTTAATTTTTGAATGGCCATCAACTGCTATAGATATTTTGGACATTACGTCATTAGTGATGGCGTAATGACGTCATCGACGATTTTTTAAATACAAACCGAGGTCACGTGACAGCTCATTTGAAAGGTCTCCTTATTGCCTTTGCAATAATGTAATCAGAATATTTATTTCTACAGGGTTAACCAAAATTATGAACTTTGTTAAGTAAAATGGAATTGCAATAAATATTCATTCACTGAACTAAAATACACACTAAAATGAAATACACAAGGACCGCCACTGGGAGAAAAACAAAATAGTGTTTATTTTTGGTTCCGAAAAAAAATACTTTGATAAAAACTATGTTACATTATAATTTGAAATTAATTATTGTAGTAAGTACTAGGAAATATTTTTACAAACATATTTAAATCAATATTGTCATTGACTCGTCTTTATTTTTTATAGACGTCAAATTTTTACTCTTCGAGTTTTTGGCCCACATTAATAACAGCATTTACAAAAATGAAACTAACAGAAGCAGAACGAATCGAGATTTTAACCATGATTGGTTATGGAGATAGAGTGAGGACTCAAGCAGATGTTCGTAATTTATTTAATGCTAAATACCCCAATCGCGATCCAATTACTCAATCAACAGTAAGTAAAATTGAAAAAAAACATTTAGAGAAACGGGCCATGTAAATGATCTTCCCAGAAGTGGTAGAACATCAATATCCAAAGCCAAAAAACTGGACGTTGTACTGGCGTTTCAAGAAAATCCTCATACCAGTTCTAGGCAGGTCGCACTAGATAATAATGTCCATCAATCAACTGTTGTAAAAGTGCCAAAAAAGGAGAAGTGGCATCCATACAAAGTACATCTGGTCCAGGAACTATTAGAAGATGATGACTTTGATAGAAGAATCGAATTCTGCGAAATCGTTATGGAACAATGTAACAGAGATCCGGGTTTCATACAAAAGGTACGGTCACGTAAATCGCCCGACATGTCGATATTGGGCAAGTGAAAATTCACATTGGATGGAAGAGTATAGGACACAATATCCCGAGAAGGTGAATGTTTGGGCCGGCATTATAAACAATCAAATTGTAGGGCCATATTTTTTTGAGGAAAACCTAACTGCTGTTAGTTATCTGCAATTTCTTCAAAATTATCTGGATGGGGCTCCCCCACACTATGGCGTTGAGGTACGAAGTCACCTTAATAACGTTTTCCCAGGAAGGTGGATAGGTAGAAGGGGGCCTATCGAATAGCCACCAAGGTCTCCAGATTTGACTCCGTTAGACTTTTTTTGTGGGGATATTTACAGAGCAGAGTATATCAAAATTGACCGAATAATGTAGAAGAGTTAAAGGAGCGAACCCGAACGGAAATTGCACAGATAACACCTGAAGTCCTCGAAAACGTTAGGAAAGAATTTACTGCTCGCCTTTCTCATTGTATCATTGCTGAAGGTCGACAATGGACTAGTTTAGTGATTTTTTTTTATATTTGCATCTTATAAAATAGGTTTTTAGTGGTTCAACTGTACAAATAAAATTTTTATAAAATTAATCCTCTAGCCATAATCGGCTTTTGAAATTTAAATTTAATGGTTACATACGTCACAAGTGGTAAGTGACGTGTTTCAATAAGATTGGTAGAACATTTGCGATGTTATCTCTCTCTCTTATTTGTTGTCATTAAAAAGAGATAAACATATCGATATTTTGGTTCTCTGATTGACACTTTATCAAATAAGGAGTAAAACACTAAACAAAATATTCTGTCATTTTCGTTAGTTTAATTTGTTGTTTGGTTGTGTTTGGTTTATGAAAGAAATTACTTCTATACTATTTTTGGTTCGAAATTAAAAATCCCTAACACCTTCTCTTGGTGTTATAGTGGTTCCTTCAAAAATAACCAATAGAATTAATTGTTCTCTCGAGGAGCAACCCTTCTATCGGAACAGTGAGAGAACGAATTTCAAGAATACCGTTTTGGCATTTTCAATAGAACCACACCCACTTTCTATTGGCTGTTCTATTCTATCACCGTCAAGAATAGGGGTCTTGTTTGTTTATTACAGATAAACACGATTTTCTCTCCTGTCATAGATCTTGTCAACTGGTACAATCAATTAGTCACAGAACACGGTGTTTTGTGCCAGTTCTTTGAGAATACTTGAAACGAACGTAGCTAAAATATGACAACGTTGACTTTTAAACACACTTCATTATTGGTTATTAGTTGGCGCGACGTTTAAAACTTACTAATTATTTATTGCTAAACTTTACGAAATGAGAAAAATTACTTGCAAAATGAATACCAATATAAGTAAGTAGGTATCTTATCCTAAATATATATTGCTATCATTTTGATTAATATGATCCTACTAAACTAGTCCATTTGAACATTTTTTGTAATTTAATTGTATTTAAGTAAACATTTCTTCTAAGTCAATTGTATCATTAAACCAACAGTTTTGGTTAACCCTGTAGAATTAAATATTAAAATGATTACATGGTTGCAAAGGCGATAAGGAGACCTTTCAAATGAGCTGTCACGTGACCTCGGTTTGTGTTTAATAAAATCGTCGATGACGTCATTACGCCATCACTAATGACGTAATGTCCAACACATCTATAGCAGTTGATGGCCATTCAAAAATTAAAATTGACGTGTTATAAAGTCGTCTGTTTCTAAAATAATGAATTTATTCCATACATTTGCATCATAATGTATAAATGAATATATAAAACTTTATTTTTTATTTCTAATCATTTCCAAAATCAAGCAATAATATAGTAAACAACTGTTTTAAACAAAGGAATACAAAAACCTATAATAAATGAACAGAGTTTTTTTTATATATTAATCATAGAAATGAATTGTTGATACAATAGGTACACCAATAATAAATACCTTACTTAACGCATAGTGTAACGCCATTGGAAAATCGATGGTCTAGTGCGATAAGTGTGAAACTAAATAGAGAAAATTATATCTCAGACCCGTATCTCGAATGTGGCTTACGGGTTGTGTCACAAGTTGTTACGATTTTGAATCTACATCAGATTTATTTATGACACTATGATGGACATCACTACTGATTAACTGTTCCAACTGATTTACTATTTATAACAAAAAACGACAAGTCTGGATCTAAGCAAAAAAGATAAGTTCATTTAGTAGTTTCACCTCCGATGTGTAGGTGTTAAATAATAGGTAGGTACATTATAAGTTTCCATTTTAGAGCGGGATATTTACAATGAACTTATCAAAATAGAATAAACTAATATTAGATACATAGTTCACATGTAAAAAGTTTGGAATGCTGGGTAACACCAGCGAATTAATTGTGGAACCACGACTTAAATATTTGGCATCGAAGTAAAGTTTATCTTCCACGTAAATTCAAGTAAAACTCGCTACAGTAAGGGCAACTAGCATCATGATCGTCTGAATCATATTTACGTGTTTTCAGAAATTCCTCCAGAATGGATTCTTCTTCATCAGAAGAGTCATTGTCAATGACAATTCGTTTTACTGTCCTGACTAGTAAATGGAGAATGTGTGAGGGACCGCCGCCCGTCTTGAACTATACTAGGCTAGTGATTTGGTTGTTAGGCATCATCCTAGAGGTGATGAGTCCAACATTGTTCGGGTCCTGAGGAGGATCCATTTGAACATGAGTTTTTTCATCTCAGCCCGAAAAAAAAAGATCTGAATAAGTGCTGAATCTGTGATTCAGGGTCTAAAAACATGGGAATGATCCAGATAATACTTGTACTTTCTTTGTGGACGATTCATTCATTAAACATTGAAGCAAGTGGCTAGATATTGATAAGGCCCAAAGTTCTAAGAAGGCGGAATCATCCTCCATAACATGAAGGTAAGGATATCAAAGAAGGAGATCTGGAAGGGTGTCGTTATAGAACCATGGAGTGAAAAAAAACAGGAATAATCTTCGTCGTCCTCCTAGAGAGAAAGAAAAAATAGATTGGGAAGAATTTGGTATTCCGAATTCTAGGGGCAAAGATGGTGGAATTTATATTTGCCAAGCAAATTTCATATTATATTATCAGCAGGAGGTGTGTTAAAGATTGGCTCTGCTCCAGGAGGTACTATGTTATAGGAATAAGTAGGAGGAAACTCAGGATGCTTAGAAAAAATTAATTTTTGTCTGTTACAGAAGACGTGATGTCTGCAAAATCAACCATTCGGAAGGAGGGAAGAAGAAAATTTCATTAAAACACCAAAAAAATTGTATCTTGAGCACCCAATTCATGGATAAACTCTAGAATCAGTTGAACAAACTGTTATTTCATATCAACAATGATTCAATATTACTTCTTTAACCAATAGCAAAAGGAAGTTAGTTTCCAAAGCTGGAAACCATCGAAAACAATCAAATTATGAAAAGATAAATAGATAGCTTTGTTTTTTGGAAAACAAAATTTTAAAATTCCCTAAATCATTTGTTCCTTTGACAAATACAAGGGTAGATTGGACGGAGTTAAAGATTGCAGGCTATCCAAAAAACTTTTGAAGTATCCGAATCTAGAATAGCTAAGAAATACGTGACCATGACCACAAAGGACCTGCATATCACCACAAATATCCTTTCTGGCCATTGTCTTCTCCAAAAGAAAGAAAATTATAGAATATAATTGCAAAGTGATGTCAAAAAGATGTTTGTACAGATTTCTTTCGTCTTAAATATTTTATTTACAAAATTTCCGGTCTCCGGCAAAGTGCGACATCCATCAAGAAATTTAAATAAGTGCCTTTATCCTTTCCCTAGTTGTTAGTCACCAGAACGGTTATGTTTAACTTTGTAAATTGTTATCATCGGTAACAAGAAGCAAGGTAAGCAAGCGGTTAGAGAAAGTTAAGTTTTTCGACCCTCAAGGGTAAAATGGCTGACGGGTAAAGGCTCTAAGGGCTGGTGAACTGCGATATGCAGACCGAACTGACTGTCAAGTTAAGAGAAACAGAGAGAGAGGAAAGCAAAAGAGTACGCTCGCTGGCATGCCATTCTTCTTCAACGCTGACAGCCGTGCAAATGTTTATGCAGATGTGGAGACAAAAGTCCACGGGAATACCATACGAGGGACAGAGAAAAATGTGATTACAATTTTATTATTATATAAAACAAATAATTTAGATTCTTCCATTATAATTGAGAAAGGAAAGTTTAAAGAAAATGGCAACAAGCGATGACAATTTAAAAATTGTCAACAGCTTTGATTGTCTTACTATTTAACATTTTTGCAACTTAAATTGATAGCATTAAGTGATGCATTTGAGTGTTTTGTATAAATCATTGATTTATTTTTTATTTCTTGCATCCTCTGTATATTTGTATTTACTTATACACGATATAGGTATTAAATATCAAAAAAGATACATGGGTACAAAAAGGTGAAAATCATTCTCAATAAACTTTTCTTTGTTTCTTCTATGACTCTTCAGCCGCAGCGGGTCAGGCACAGATTATATGCTCTGATGTTTCATCATATTCTAGACAAAGATTCAGATGACAGTGGCTGTTACACATCGTAGGTAGTGCCTGCTATAGTTGTTTGGAGACAATCTTGCTGTCCAAGAATCCAGACCAGCAATACTTTATTGAGTTTTCCTATTGAATCTTTTTTTTACAAAGGAGTTACTGTTCAAACGCCAATCCTAGAAATGATCAGAAAACAAGTAAGACTAGTAAGAGGGGTTTTAACTGAACTAAAACCCTCCCTTAATAAGTACTGACCAAGACTAGACAATGAATGAGGTCCAAGTACAAATAACGAGCTTGAGTTCACCCTTCTCAATTTGCAAATAAAAATAACATCCTAGAAAAAGTCAAAGAATACGAGGATGATAGAAATAAAATTTTTTCTCACAACTTCGTTAAAGAACAGGTCTAAAGAGTCCACTACATATTCTATTGCTGGTTTTGCAAATCAATAAATCCTATATGTACGCAATTTGGCAACTTCTATAGTAGTTATTTGTAAATAACTAGATTCAAATCAATAATTTAATGTTACTGAGGGAGAGACGTACAATGTTTCGCCAGTCACTCGTACAGTAAATGGATATGGGGCACTATCAATCAACACCTTAGAGTTTCGACCCATTTAACATTCACCGGCTTGAGAAATGTGGGGTTTCTTGATCTCTAGGATTTAACAGAAGTTCTTTTTAGTGAATTGCATTTTATAGGGTGATTCTAACATCTACCTATAATACTACAACAATTTTAAGATATTAGCAGACTAAATTACAAGTCAAAACTACTTACAATGGAACTTTTAGGACGAAAGAAACAATAGTATAATTGTATTTTTATCAAAAAAATTTATTGATCGCAAGAAAAAATAGAAAATCAAAATAGAATTTTGACCAGAGCTGCTGCCAGATGATATTTTTTTCTAAATTTTCAGCCGAATTAAAAAACTTACTCTTCAAAGTAATCTGCAATGAATTTTATAAGTTATTACTTATTTTTACTTATGAACAAACTTACCATTATCACCATGGTTAACTTGATTTAAACTTTCCATGGAAGAATCAAAATGATTGTAATTTTTTTGTATGTTGGGAGCAATCTTGTAAGACACATCATAAGTTGACTTGTAAGGATCGTCATCAAACTGCTTCCCAATATTACCATTTCTATTTAAACGATTTAACCGCGGAATAACTTTGGTACTGAACTGCCTCTGGTATTCGGTTTGACGATGACATTCGATGTTCATTAAACCATTAGCTTCTTCGTACCAATTTCCAATCAGCACTCTTGGATTGTACCTGGGAGCCCTCTAACAAACCAAATTTAAAAATTTTAGCCATTGTAATGGTAAAAATCGAAAGGACTCACCTTGTAGAAGCTGTGATCGAATCGTGGACTAAAGTTGATGTCCTTGTGAACTTTTCTAAGCCTTTTACCGGTGTTGAATTTTCGTACATCCATTTCTGTTGACAAAGATCTTGAGAATTTTACACAATCCCCCCCAAAGCGTAAAACTTGTTAATCAATCACTTATACAGAATGTTTTCGGTGACACTAATACGTCAAAGTCAATTCAAATAGCTTTCAATTATCAGGGATTAATAGCTTGGAGACTAGTCACTGTCAACTATAAAAAACAGCACAACCACCGGATTTCAAGTCTCCAAAACATTACTGATCCTCCTTGGTAGGGAAATTATTTTCTGGAGAACACTTAAACACTGTAGAATACTTAAAAAGTATTAAAAAGTTTCGGAGCGAGGGAAGAACTATCTTTTATTTAGATGAAACATGGTTGAATGAAGGACACACTGTTTCTAAAGCATGGATTTAAATTTCCGTCAGGCATTTTTGGAGGGATATTCAACAGGATTAAATGCTCCTCGAGGAATAATTAATATGGGCACAGGTAAAAGGTGATAAATTTTGATAAATTCTTTTGGAAACGTAACACGGGAAAATTGGACCAATGCCATAAACCATGTGAAGCCATCTATTCAGCTACCTGTTGTGACAATATTATCTAGGGTTTCTATTGTGTTTGGGTTAGATAATCCCTAATTACAGGGTGGCCTTTTTGAAAAATAACAACTATGACTATGTTTCCACCCTTGCTTGAGCTTTGAAGGATTTGCATTTATAACGAATTTGGGACAGGGACAGGCCAAGCAGTGTATAAAAGAGAACATCAGGCCACAATTAGTGTACACAACTTTTATGTGAAAAAAATTTAACCTAACTTCAATATTTGTCTAACTATTCTGGGCATTAATTTAAATCGTATATAAAAAAGTAATTACAGTAAATCGTATGGGGTGAAATTAAAGGTCTTATTATTGACAAAATAACTATTTAGTTTATCTCCAGGGATTTATTTTACTACTAAATAACAACACAGTGTATTTTTCCCCCGTATTTGATCTGCATTTGAAATCGACTTCTTCTTCGCGAGCAGTTAATATGCCCTCAGTTAAAATCCAAAGGGTTGCTGGGGGTTTGTATCCAATAAATTTTAACTTTTTAATCTCTTAATCCTGGCTGGTCAGCTTGTGTTTAATTCTCCGAAATTGTCGTTTAAACGTCCCTTTTCGAGATGCTTCATTTGAATATAAAGTGCCTGCACAAGCAATTTCTAATTCTCTAATGGGATTTTGTATATTCGACATATGGAAAAAAATTCAAATGTTTATATATTTTCTACATGAAAAAAATCCAGATAAATATATTCTATAAATATTTTATTGATAATAGTGAGGAATTGTGGAATCCTGACGATATTGAAGAGGCTGCAAAAAGATCTTTAATTGAATCCTGAAAAATGTTTGAATAAATGGATTCTGTTAGCTTAAACAATTGTGGGTATAAAACGTTTGGGAAAATGTCCTCTACCATTGCTGAAATATACGGATCACTGTTTGTAATAAATACGAAGAATTACCTTTTAACACAAGGCTTTATTCTACAAAAAACTGACATAAATGATTGTCAACTTAATATAACAACTGATAATGTAACTAAGGAAGAGTAATATAATGGCATTCTTCCCGCCTTCTTATTTTTTGGGGTAGTCTTCTAAATATTGAGGACGTCTTCGTGTCCTAACTGGCCTATCGATATTCAGTACTCCGTCTTGATTGTTTTGGTTTAAGTTTTCTTGAATTATATGGTCTCGATGTTCTTGAACGATTTGGCCTTGGCTTTCTTGACAGCTTTGGTCTAGATTTTCTTTAATGCCTCGATCTCGATCCGGTTTGTCTTGATTTTGAAGCTCTTGATTTAGATGATCTTGATTTTGATTATTTAATTATGTGTCTCCATTTTGATTATTAGAATTGTCATTGGAATGAATTAATGATGTGTCTCCTAGAGGAGCTAAATGCCAAGTGGAAACTGTCTTTTCTTCTCCATCAACTACGGACGAATCTCTTTAATAGCACTGGTCCTGGAGAAGCTAGCCATGTAGGAACTGACGATCCATAAGATTGAGCGCCTCACATAGTTAAACAGGCGTTCATGTGGGTTCGAGTTGATAGCAGTGCATAAAAGAGATCTAATAGAGTGCAGAGAATCCACTAGAACCTGCTCCCACTGGTTGATTTTAAAATTTTGAGATTTTAAAGCCAACTGGATTGTTTTCCATATGATTCCATTATATCGTTCGCACTGGCCATTACCTTGAGGATTATAGGGAGTCGTGCGACTTGAAGCAATACCATGAGACTCTAAAAATGACTTAAGCTCACGAGACATGAAAGAGGTACCTTGGTCAGAATGAACGTATGAAGGAGTGCCAAATATAGAAAATAATTGACGCAAACATTGGATAACTGTAGAGGATGATATGTCAGAACATGGAAATGCGAATGGGAATCTGGAAAATTCATCAACAATTGTTAGTAAGTACTTATTTTTTGAAGATGAAGACCTTTAAAATCCAAATTAAGACGTTTAAATGGTGAGGTGGCTTTTATTAACGTTCCTTCATGTTTGTGAAATTTTATTTTAATTTCAGCACAAACAGGACATGAGGAGATAATTTGACGGACGTCTTCCACAGAATAAGAGAGATTTTTCCAACGTATTTATTTTCATCAACCGATGACAAAGTAGCACAAGTAATACGGGAAAATGCATCAGCTACCGTGTTTTGACTTCCTGGTCTATAAAAGATATCATACTTGTAGCATCACATTTCCAAACGCCAACGTTGAATTTTTTCAGTAATACGGGAAAATGCATCAGCTACCGTGTTTTGACTTCCTGGTCTATAAAAGATATCATACTTGTAGCATCACATTTCCAAACGCCAACGTTGAATTTTTTCATTTTTGATTTTTGAAGAAGACTTGTTGTTAAACATAAATGCCACTCACTTCTGGTTCGCAACGAGCTGAAAATGTCTGCCAATTAAAAAATGTCGCCACTTTTTCACTGCTTCTACTATTGCGTACGCTTCTTTTTTACTGTAGAATGCTTTTGTTCCTGAGAGGATATGGTTCTTGAAACAAATGAGACTGGTCTACCTGATTGAGATAATTGAGCAGCTATCACAAACTCCGAGGCATCTGTTTCAACAGTTAATGCAACGTCGTCATCAATTTAAGAATAATCGAAGAATTGGCTATGTCTTGTTTGAGCTGTCTAAATGCCGAAATTGCCTTATTAGCAGGACAATGTTGGTGCAGAAGAAACATTTATGAAAAGATGCAGCAGCCGTTAACTGCCTGGTTGATGAATTTTCAGAATCTTGTAACGGTTCTGCATTTTGTAAAACGGCAACACTTGAATCAAAATTTGATGAATATGATTCAGCATGTTGCCTGGCTATTTCTAACGCTCTCGCAGTATCAAATGCTTTAATTAAGCTTAAAGAAGAGTGCTCTAGAAGCCGCTGTCTAATTTGAGGTGAACTCAAGCCACTGATAAACGAGTCTCGAATGAAACCATCTCTATTTTGTTCTGCAGTAACAGCTTTAAAATTGCAGTATTTGCTCATCTGCTTCAAAATTTGTAAATATTGGTCAATTGACTTACTTGCTAGTTGTCTTCTTGATGAGAGAGAATATTTCATTTTTGGGCTTTATGTAGAAGCTTTCAAAGGTTTTTATGGCATCTTCATACGTTGTATTCTCACTAATGGACTCAAAAACGACTGGACTCACGTAGTTTATTAGTAGATTCAGTTTCTTTTTGTTGTCCTGTACATCTGCCGCTTCCAGAAAATACACTAATGATCTCTACCAATGATTACAAAACTGACCTGCGTTTTCTAGTGTAATATCTATATATCGGGGCGAAGCAGCTTATCCATTTTAGAGATTTTTTTTTGTAGAATAAATTGTAATAAATACGAAGAATTACCTTTTAACACAAGGCTTTATTCTACAAAAAACTGACATAAATGATTGTCAACTGATTATAACAACTGATAATGTTATAAACGTAATATCATGGTACTGTTTCTGAAGGTCGTATGCTTCTTTTCCTTGCAGAATCAGGGGCAAATATAACGGATAATAAGAAGCACGGAGGATGGGAGTCTACAACAGTAGCTGGCGATTACATCGATCAATCTATTTCTTATTAAAAGGATGTTGATGAATGAATAATACCAACAGCTAACTACAGCGTTATAGCATCGTCTTCTTCATTTAAATGATTTTATTTTAATAAAATTTTGTATAACTACTCACTGAGGCATAATAAGTAAATGATAAAAATTTCAAAATGATTGCATTGCTTTAAAGCCCTTTTACCTTTAAAAATGTGTGGATGCACCCCGATGTGTTACGCATTCCTACCCAATTGGGGATAAGTCGGCAGATCTTGATGGCCAAGGTAACAATGTGATATCATTATGTTGAAAGAAGTCTATTGTGACTCTTGCTACATGTAGTCGGACATTATCTTGTTGGAAAGTTGGATTTGCCAGGGTGTCAAGATAGGGTAAAAGATGGGGTTCTAAAACTTCTTGGATATAACTCCTTCCTGATCCCAGAGTGACCGTTCTCTGCACCACTCAAGGTGATTACGTCGGTGTTCTGGAGTTAAAGGGAGGATCCAGTGTGGTCGGTATGAAAACAGACCAAAACGTCTTATTCATCGGTAAACACCTCGCATGCCAATAGGTCTTCCGTGTTCTGCAAACCGTTCATTTGCAATGGACCTAGTAGTGGAGAAACGGTCCCCTAAGGCCAATAATCTTAGGCGGCGATCTTCAATGTCTGTTTGTATACGGGGGCGTCCAGAGCCCCTTGCTCTTTGCGTACGGCCTTCTGGAAGCCATGCCTGACAACACCTAACCACGGTGTCTACATCTCTTTGCACTCTAACTGCAATTCCCGAAAAGAAAATCCAGCTTCCCGAAGTCCTACTATACGACCCCTATCAAACTCACTAAGTTGACGAAATCATACAGGTCTCCATACCCTAGACATCGTAACCAATCGTAAAGAATGTCAAGAACCAAAATCCGTAAAATTTGGATCTTTACTACGGCTACAATATTCATTTTTGGAATGTCAGTGGATTTCAAAAAAGTAGTATCTATAAAAACCGGAATCTTCAACTGATAAGACTGAAAATTTTATTAATTGTTTATTTCAGTAAAATAAATAAATTCATCAAATCTTATTAAAATAAAATCATTTAAACTGGGATTTTTATGTCACTTAGTATATAATCTTTTACTACTCTCTACAACCATAAAAATGTCACTTTTAATGACAGTTGTGGCAAAATATCTTAATACAACATATATATGGTTTAATTTTAAGTATTCGCGATTTCGACTACTGTTGAGGGCGCTAAGAGATGTAAACAAATATAGAGGATTGTGAGTAATTTTTTGTTTGAGGTGTCAGTTTATATACGAACTTAGTGGTTGAGTTGTGTGTTTTAATTGTTTGCTGGTAATTTTTCAAATACAAATAAAAGAATCAAACATCAACCTCCACATAATAATTCAAAATAAAATTAAAAATAATTTGCGATTGCTCAAAAAGTAGGTTTATCATTTATCCGCCAGAAGGCGTCTAGACTTTCAAAAAGGCGAATAGTTAATGCATTTTCAATATGGTTATTTCAATTTTTGTAGTTTGGAAATCGATGTAGTACGTTTTTAATATCGGGTACAAAAAAAATCATATTTTCTGTTCATTTTATTCGATCCAAAGCCTTAATTATATGTCGACTTCATCCTTCGATGTCTGTTTATACCGAACGAACAAAAAAAAAATAACCCGCTTAAATTGGCTACCACTCGATTTACCATAGGCACTTAAAAATCACATGTATATTTTAATCTTTATTACGCTTTTGTCATTACGTGCGACAGAACCCAACCCATGTTTGATTATTTATTTTTTAACCATCGTGTTTTTCTCGTATTGCTTGTAATAATATTTTTACCGATTTTAATACGTATCCACTGCAATACATGAACAACCCATTTTATGATAATGAGCCGTAAAAGGCATCCAAAGTGATGTTCTCTAGCAACAAAACCTGTTTTTCTGCGATTGTAATATCGTCGAAGAAGGGTATTTTTCAGCGAACAAGATGGCTCTTACAATTGTGCGATGGCATTAGACCGAATAATGATGTAATATGCAACTATCAATAAATACAGTATCCGCGAAAATAACCAGTACCGATTATAAAAAAATGTATTTACGAATTCATTTTTTAATACATTCATATCGATGTTCTGTTTCCATATGAAGCTATCTACAAAATCCTAATTGTTCAGGAAACACAAAATAAAGTTTAACAGGCTCTATCAAATCAAGTGGATAAAAAAACATTTTAATAAAACCCATTTTTTAATTCACATAATTTTTACTTGAATAAAACAAATAACATGTTTTTAAAGTGAACCAGATTTTTTTAAAAAGTAAATAATTAACTTAACTTAACTTAAACAAAAAAAATTCAGTTAGTCATGTTTGACACAACATACTTGGTCAAAATTTTAATAATATAGAAGCTAAAACCTAAAGAGAATATCCTAAAAAAAAAATGAGGGATTAAAATTACAGTTTCATCCTCAATGCTTTCGTCGCCTTGCAAACTTGTAAAAAAGAGCCGACAGTCATCTGGGACACTTCCAAAATTGTAAATTTCTCTTAAATGTTTCAGTTTTATTGCTGAAATATTTCTCTTTTCTTCGTGTAAGGGTTTGAGACATCTTTCCATACAAGCAACTGTAACTCGTCGTCCTCTACGTGGAAGAATCATAATACTACGAAAGTCTTCATCAAAGACCGTTTTAATTTTGATTACAAAAGGGAATGCCTTCTCATACCTGATCCACTTAATATGATGCCAATTTACCACATTTCCATCTTGATCCTTGTTTCGGTCCTTTTTTTTGAAAAACTTCGTACTTAGGGTCATTATTCTTTGCATTTCGAGCAGTAGTTAACCATTTATGGGGAAAATAAAATGGAACATTTTTGGCTGCTATTTCGATTCTGGCGTGCATAGAATCGCATTCCATTTGACTGTGGCCGTAAAAAAGAAATTTTTCATCAATCACCTCTATTAGTAAAGCTTGCACGGCATAAGTAAACATGGCAGCAACAAACTGGTTTTTATTTTGGCCTCCACATGTGTCGCTAAAGAGCCTTACATTTTGAATAGTTGTAGGAAGGCTCTTGAGGTGGTAAAATAAACATGATGCTATTTCGCATGGGCCACGTGAACCTTCTACTTCAGACCACATGTAGCATTTTCCAGTATTCTCCTAACAGTTAAAAATAGTAAAATTGTATGTGCTCAACTTGGTCCTGTAAAAAAGGATGGGGTTAGTGGGATCTGCACATACAATACTTGCTGCAAATCAAAGTTAGCAGAATGTATTTTTCCAGGATTTTCTGTAGCTGCATCCTTGTCCAAGTTTTTTTCCTATTTAGCTCTATCTTTATTTTTAATGTGGCCTTCATATTTTTCTAGCATATTTGTTTTGTTTTCCGTGTTAGCAACTTCATACGATGAACATGTTGGACATTGATCCTTTCTGGGCTTATGGAATGATAGATTAAAATGTGACCTAAAAATATGACTCCATGTTTTCTTTTGCACATTCTTCCTTGTACAACCTGTGCATCTGTTTTAGGTTTAATTTCGGATCCAAGTACATTTTTTTTCGAATCTTTCCTACAGTAGAAAGAAGAGGCTGTAGGAAATTTTACCATAACCGCCTCTCTTATCTTTTTCTGTAGTGTTACTCTTTGGAACACGCTTTTTAATGGCAAAATTAAGAAATCCTTTTTTAACACCAAGGATGTTAAGTAAAATTGTTCTACATACATTTATTCTAGAGTCCTTAATGCATAAATAAAATTTCATTGATTTGGATCTTCTTGTTAGTTCCAGTTGTTCTTCTTTTACCATCAATATCCTCTATCAGATTATTAAGGAAATCTCGTTGCCTATCAACATTCGCAAGATTCCAAAATGATGTAAAAATATTTTTATATTTTGCACTTATAAAAATCTTCATTATAAAACGCATTTGCGTATCGTAATGTAACTTTTACGCACGCAAATTTTTGCTTTAAATGGTTGGCGACATGAGTGAAGTATCTAATGACAAGACTATTGACAATGACATTTGTGGCTAATAGAAATTTATTAATTTTATATTGTTCTTTAAAAAAGTATATAAATATAGTATTATTAGTGTATTAGTGATTAAAACATTTTATAATTTAAATGTCAAAACTGTCAAATGGAGGATTTTCCGAGCGAAATTTGGAATACTTCATCGATCCCCTTGGAGCTTTCTGTTGTAGGTATGCCTTGTTGCGCTATTATGTGTATAGATGTTTTACTTATATTGATGAGCCTTTCATTAGCATTGGTAGATATATTGTGAAGGTAAATCATGACACACAAAGGTGGAAGGGACTATATACTTAAAATAGAATAGAGAAAAGAAGTCCTAAACAAGCAACAAACTACAAGAGAGGAAAAAGAAACAAATTTTACTTTAGTGTTACCCAAAAATTACATTTGAGTAGTATCTATCTGTATAGAGCATTGCCAAACTGGTTTTTCGATTAATTTTAAATTCAGTAACAAAAATAACAATAACTGTTAAAATTTTAACATCCTATTTTGTCGACATGCAATAAAAAAGATTTTCCCGTGTCTAAACGATAGACGTTTGGCGTAAATAATGAAACACCTCATCAGAAACTATTTTCCGTCGATTTTCCACCAGTTTTCATTTTAAATATTTAACGAAGATGCGTGTTACGTCAAACTGACATAAAACCACAGCACGTGTTGATATTTCGATTGAATTCTTCATGAGGGCGATTGATTTTAAAACGCCGGGTCGCATCTCAACTGCTCTCGGCTCTAAATTGCTAAACACAAACTATAAATTGTATACAGATGAAGGTTGCGAATTTGAAATAAACAACAATAAGATTATCGCGCGGGGGATTAAGGGAATAAGTTACAGGACTAAATAGATAAGAAGTACAAGATTAGTAGGTTTTTTTTTGAAAGAAGTATCCTTAGCAAAGTTAATCAGCAATTTAAACACGTTAGCAGTGCTGTAAACAACCTTTTACTTAGAAGAGATGTAAAACTGCTACAGAATTAGTTTAAATGATTTTAGGAATCACCATTTGATATAAATTTTGTATCAAAAACCATTCTTGATTTATTAAAGAAGTTTTTAAAATTTTTAGTTTCTACGAAAACTTTTTTATTTGGCAAAAATATGAGAACAAACTGAAATGTGAGAAAATCACGAGATTGTCCAATGTAGGATTTTTCTGACAAACAAACATGAGCGTTACCTTTATACAATGCGTTGTTTGAAAAACTTGCAAATGTGAATATTTGCAATGTTAGGGATCGCTAGCCCTGATCGATGCCAACACATCGCCGTGTATAGACCCCTCTATAAAATCCAATTCAATTGTTTTCATTATAAACATACGGTCTATGCAAAACACGCTTTGAATTGTAAATGCCGGGTGTTATGGGTGGCGAGGGTATAAAAAGAAAACAAATATAACATTGAGACGTGGTTAAGGGATGTTAAATCGTCGATAGACTTATTGACTTACGATTCAGGATAAACAATCGTTGGGTGAGGCAGTAATAACCAATTAAAACAATGAAATTTTTTGTACTCTTAAGGAGCCCGTATCCCATGCAATCTGAAACGAAAATGTGTCAATGATTTTTTTGGCCATGAAGTGCAGACATCTCTTAGTAATAGGATAAACTAACGGAAATAATAATAGAATCCTTTCACTAAATTGCTCTATTCATCGGAAAAAATTTTACCTGCTAAAAACACATGTTTTAGGGCTAAAAACCATTTATATAATTCTCATTTCTAGACCTTGCCAGCCAACAAAATATATTTTGTATTTTATCTCGGGAAAGAACGAGGGTAGATCAACATTTAGTAATATCAATAGGTGCTCTAGTAATTATTACTTTTATCTTTAGTTTTTATTAAAAACATTTTTTATTTGTATTTTTAATTCTATATATACCTAATCACCGGTAGGGTAAGTTTATTATTTTTATAAGTTTATGGTTGTGTGTGATTATTTTAAAATCAGTTCTAGGTAAGTGTCAAAAAATTATTAAAATATTATTAACTTAGAGGCGATGCATTTACAAATGACACATTAAAGTGGTCAACATATTTTAATTTTGTAATACCTATTTACTTGCGTCGAAAATTCGGAGACTAGATACTTATGAAGAATAATGATGTTTTCTAGAATGTTGCTGGATTTAAACTAATGTTTTAAAATTTGATGAAGTGCTGCAAACTACCCACTATTACTACCCGAATGTTAACCCTTCAGGATTATTTGTTGACTTGAAATACGGTTTCTTAGGTGCATCGCCTGATGGTAAACGAATTATTGTAACTATTATATACATATCAGAGTTTAATAACTTATTATGTTTTAGGTTTAATTGATTCAGATGAACTTGTTGAAGTAACATGTTTTTAAAAGTAGCCACATCAAAAATATCATTGAGAGAGGCTGTAGAAAAGCGTATGGTTCCTTGCTTAAAAATTGAAAATAATGAAATTCACTTGAAGGAAAATCACAATTATTATTATCAGATAAGATTTGTTACTGGCCTTTCATTATTTCTAATTTTTTTAGAATATTACAAATTATTGTTTTTAGATACAAAGACAACTCGACATCACAAGAAGAAAAACATGCCATTTTATTATTTATACGGGAGATGATAATCCACTTTTTACCGAAAACATAAATTTCAACGAAACTTTTTTTAACAATATGGTAGAAAAGTTGAGACGATTCTATGAGGATTGCGTTGGGCCGGAAGTTATTTTAAACAGGAGAGGCAAAAGATTAAAATATAAAGATCCACCAGAAAATATTTAAATGTAATAATAATAAAATTATATTTTTTAAATGAAATATTTTGATGCCAGTTTTTCTTTTTACTTAATTCAGAATACCACGTATACAAAATTTACGCTAACATTTTTTTCTCTCAGAAACCTGTGGCCAGATTTCTTCCAAAATTTGACCAAGAAGTGTCTATATGGCCACCAATAATTGGTATTTTTTTCAAGAATTTTGAATTTACATTTTTTTGTTATTAACAATTTTATTATTTTTATATTTATTTACAACGATGTTTATTCTGTGTCTAATGTTTTTTTTTTAATTGTGCTGGGAAAATGGAATAATAAAAACTTATTCTGTAAGCGATCGCTCGGCACACAAACAATAATTTTATTTACCCTCATATATAACTATAGATGGCCAGCCGTACGCTGGCTATTATAATTAAAATTTCTTCAAGATATAACAATGATATAACTGGTCTACTGACAATCAATATCCGCAAATCAGTATTCTTTTTTTCATTTTTCTAATTTGTTTTATTGAATAATTGTTTTGTAAATATTTAAAAAACGTTACATTAATTTATAATACAAAAATTTGTTTTGACTTCGTTAATAAAAAAAAGAAAAATATATATAGTGTCTAGTTCCATCTATGATAAAAGTTATAAACTAAAGTACAATTATTTCGTCATTAACTACGTCCATTTTTGATCCAAAGTGAAAAAATAAAAATAAAATGCAGCATGATTTTAGTTTCTAACTATTTCTTAGGTCTGATCTCTTTAGAAAATTCTGATTGGGCTATTTGATAGAAAAATGTTCAACTTAGGAAAGGTTTAGTTTCATTTTAAGAAAATTTTTTTAGATTGTTGTTTATTTATACAAATGTAAAGGTCTAAAATAGTTCGCATTCAACAGCTCTTTTTCAATATTAAACAATTAATTAACAAAAAATAAATGCAATCCTTACCTAAGTTAGACCTTTATATGCAATTTAGTGAAAAAAATAAAACGATTTGAGTTGTAATAACGGAGAAAGTTAGAATAAACTTTGGTCTGCAGGTGCCATTCTGATGTACAGCGATACCCCGTCCTTAACTCTTAATTTGCGAAACAAAATATTTTACACAAAATTACATTTGTTATTGACATAAAAAATATTTTGTGTTAAACATATGTTTAAATAAATTAACAACAATTTCAGTTTCTATAGAAACTTTAAAAACATCTCTAAAGAACGCTTTAATAAAAATAAGGAAGAGTATTGGAACTAGGTTTGAACCTTGAGGCACTCCTGATGTATTCGGTCGATAAAAAAGGATTCTACTGGGCCGGTTTTTAAAGTAAGTAGCTACATCAGTTGGGAAACCATAGAACTGGCGGTTCTTGATGATGGAGCAAGTGGGCGACTTTCAGTCATTACCGATGATCTCATTCAAAACGGGACTGTAAAGTGAAAGAGAACAGATGGTACACAATTTCGTCCTTAGCTGAAAAATTTCCTGCTGTATCAAGAAGTGTGAACGTTTAAATTATCGGAAACTGTGTTCATACTGGAGATTACACAAAATCTATGAATCTTCTATTGCTCTAAGCTGAAGAGAAGGACAACAATCAATTAAATTCGGTATAGTGAAAAGATCAAAAGAACAAAAAAGGTATTGGGACAATTGCAGGTTCCTGGGGATTCAAGTATTGATGTGAAAACGGTTTTTAGGAAAGCTGTTAATACAGTTTATGGTCTATTCCAAATACTATTTAATCAAAATCATATATACTCCGGGTATAAAGTAGGAAGCCGATCCCAGAGTCCCCAGCTTTTAATCCAACATGTCTAGTCCTCTATTGAGGCTTGTTGGATCTTTGATCAATAGTTTAGCCCCAGAGAGGTTGAATCTACGGGTTATGAATGCAGGACTGTCGAAGATTATGTATGATTCTGTTTCATTTCCCTCCTCACAAAGTCTACACAGGGTAGATGATTAATATACCCATAAGTCAAAGTACAAGGACGTGAATCCAGTTATGAAGCCTACTATATTTCTAGTAACTTAGATACGAGATCAACTGGCAGTTTGTTACCATACCCACTTATTGATGGTCTTCTTAAAGGTAGCCCACTCAAAAGTAACCTTGTAATGTTTCGCCAGGTCGCAGAGGTCTCACAGTCCTGTTGTACCAACTTCGATGAGTGCTTTGATTGATGCTGGACTGTCAAAGAGCTATAAAGCACTTGCATCAATCGCTAATATGTCTTCCTGGGATACAAAGATGTATTGCCCTAGTGGAGCATAATGTTTCCACCTGAGTTTTGTCACATATACACCAGCGGTAGTTCCAGTTTCCATTTTGGACTCATCAGTGTACCAAATATGGTCGCTGGCATAGGTCGCTGCTATTCTTGCCCCGTGAACAGCTGTCAGTGACAGAAAGTTAGTTTTTTATAACTGAATAGTAGAAATTTTGTTATAATGTTCTTGTTTGATGTTCTCAGTTCCTAAATGTAGTAGTAGCAATAAAACTCAAAGTCAACCCACAGTATGTAATTTAATGAAAATATTACATCAGTGACATGTTTCGGTTACAAGACCATCTTCAGGCTCTAAGAGAAGAACACAATGTGTCAGAATGAGGAATTACAAAAGTCAAAATATATAGGACAAAATATAACATGTAATAGAATATGGTAGTTAATCTAACAGTAAATAATGTAACAATAAAAGTGGTTATAACCCCAAAACAGACTTTTGGCATGGTAATTAAAAAGTTATTGTTTTTGTTTACATAATCTTTTTTTGTTATATCTGACGGTTTAAATGATATAACTATAAATATTGTTTTATTGATCCCCTTGCGTTGATACCAGTACTGAAGACAAAAAGGAGAGTATTAGATTTCAGTGATAAACGAGTTGATCGAATTCATTTTGTTGTGCCACCCATGTAGATAACAAGCATATAAAAGTTATGTTTTTTTATTTTTCTATATACCTTTACATAACAAAATATACTAAATTTATAAAAATCGATAACTTATATGTGAAAAAAATCAATTTTTTAATTTTAAAATCGATCTGTTAATACTGTTTCTCTTCTCATTAATGTATTACAAATCCAACTCTGCAATGCCACCAGTTTTCAACTGTTCTAACATTAATAAATTTTTGACAGGTGCTAGTGACGCCTGCTACTTCATTAACTTTAGATTTACAATCATCAATAAATGATATCATAATGATATCGATGGCTATTATGTTAGAATAAAGGTTCATAAAAAACGTATAAGACAACCATAATTCTCTCTATTATCACTTATATTGTGAAGACATGAATGAGAAACAAAAATGTTGTATACAGTTTCTGTGGATAACTCATTACTTAAATTAAATCTTTTACATTATGTAGAAAACAAATATTGAGAACAATATGCTTTTTTACAAATTTTATTAAGAAAAATTAATTTCTAATTACTATTTTATAGACTTACCTTGTGTATAAAAAATCCTTGGAAGTTAGTTGGACATGTAACATGTTAAATATTAACATTTGAGGTTACCGCAATTCTTATAAATTTTACAGAAGTTTTCTACTTCTGTAAACTGTATGGTTAGAAAAAGGTCATTGGGTTTATTTACAATCGATTACGTTAGACACGAAATGAACTGTAATTAACAATTAAAACATAATAAGATCTATCAGAAACGTTTATTGTAATGTCTATTATTAATAAACACATATATTAGTAACAAACAATTCATTGGTGGGCTTAAAGGAAATATTATTAGTAACAGTACAAAGAACCCAGCACCAAAATCTTTGCAAAAAAATGAACCATAACTTTAAACATGAAATGATCTGCAAAGAAAGAAATTTCCAATCTTTCGGTTAATGTATGAATAATAATAAAATGCTATACTTGTTTAGATGCTCTGTCAAAAGCTTTGGATAAATCTAAACATACTTACTAAGAACAATAAATAACTGCACAGTTAAACTAAACTTCCACTATTTATTTGAAAAATTCAATTACAGCTGTTTCGCTATAACTAGCATCGTCAGATTGACATATTGACATAGTTTTTTCCTGGTTTTTCTATATCATTGCACAGTTATACTGATCTTAGAGGGAAATACATCCAGGATAATCCCTTAGGGCTAATAACATCTAGGCTTTAATATTGTTTTGTCTTATTACTTCCTTACTTGGTCTAGCCTTAACTCCTTATCAACATCAAGCACCTAGTTACAAACAAACAACATGTAATTTCAATATGTCAATCTGACGATGCTAGTTATAGCGAAACAGCTGTAATTGATTTTAAAGCGAATTTTTCAAATAAATAGTGGAAGTTTAGTTTAACTGTGCAGTTATTTATTGTTCTTAGTAAGATGAACTTCCAAAAAGTAAAGGTTAATACAATCAATTTCACTAAACATACTTGTTACTTCAATTTGGGCGAGGGGTTCCTTTTATGATTTGGTTAATTTTGTCGGTACAGTCTTAGGTAGAGAGCATCAGCTTTTTAGTGCCTTGTTAGAAGTCCAAGTTATATTCTTGAAGGTTGGTCCTAATAACAAACTTTCAGTCTTAAAGGTATTTGTAGAAATGCTGCACAAATTTTATAGCTGCAAGTAGCTTCCTCCTGGTAATGGAGTTATTCTGCTGAAATATTCAAGAACTTTCTCTTCACCGGCTTGCTGTTTTGACAAAACGACTCTAATAGGGGTAACCAAGAATTAAAGTCCTTTTGACGCTTTTTACTAACAAAAGCTTCTATTTCGTTCAGTTAATCGTACAATGTCTCCAAAATACTTTATATAGCAACAAAAGCCTAGAAAGATGTTTGTTACAAGAGCTCAGCCATTCTTGGATATTAACAGAGCTCATGACGACTCCGTGAGCTTTATGGCTGACGTTTGAAGTCAAATTGGACATCTATAGTCTCTTGAGTACCTACCTCTTGGAGCTTGGTCTCTTACTTTTTAACTATACTAGGTAAACTGGTTGCTCCTGATTCAAAGATGTAGTCCTGTTATTGACACTGTCAAGTAAAGAGATAGGAATTGATGATCCTGGAATTTGGATCCAGCGCATTAAAGTAAACAATGTCATAAACAATATTTTCATGCTGATCTAGAACTGTGAATTCTATAAGAAATTACTCTATTCCATACCGTTAACGAAGTTTAAGATCAGTTGTATTGTTTTTCAGAACAACTTTTCTGTTATCTATCAATTAATATTATAGTGCCTTGAATTTTTTAAGAATTTTATACAGACTAACGCGTATCTAACTCATGGATAATCTACCAAGTGTGTCTACTGAAAGGCTGAATAAATAGGGGCACAGTGTAATATTTTTTGTAAAAAATTTAAAAAGAATAACTGAACTGTATTTGTATTTTAAAAGAACTAGTGTCTGCTGATGGCTTATATATATATATAATAATGTAAAAGCGAGCTTTTAAACTAAATTTTTGTTTACATTTCACAAGTGGCTAGTGACGATAACGTCTTGAGAAACCGTTTTGTATGCCCGATGTTATTTATTATGTTCGGGTTGTATAACACGGAGTTTATACGAGAAACGTCAAAAGAGACTTTTGAAGTTAGTCATTTTTGGTATGGATATCGTTGAGTTAGAAAATATTAGAGATATATAAATAAAGTGCTGTATAGAAAAATTCGGAAGACAAGGTTTATTTTAGACTAATTTAGTTTTAGTTCCAGAATATTGAAAATTTACATAGATATTTACACATATTTAACAACTTGTGTTGAATTTACGTGCTCCAACTCCCAATATCTGCATTCTACCTTTTCCTGAATCCCTAATATATGGACATGTCCTCTCAACTTACCGTGTCCAATTATTTTGGTTAAATACATTCTGAATCTGCTAATAAAGAAGCCTATAACCGTTTGTCACTAATCTATGATTTCCTTGAAATCTAGAAAGGTGATAAAGATCTGCAAAATTTGATCCAAACTTTTTTATTTCAACTGGATTTTATTTTTTGCATTTTAAATTTGGTAGTTTCAAAACCAACCTTGTCATTTTCTGCAGTGAGAGAATCGGTCGCGCCATTGACCAGCATCCCCGCAGTGGCCAGGAAAATCTTCTTGAACTAAGAATAATGGAACTTTCCATCATATATGCCAGCAAGATCGGGGCATCACCTCTAAACCCGAAGAACCTCTCACTATTCCATAATACAATAAATAATATCTACCAAACACACCTAAGACTGCCAAGACCACTGAAAATTAGACTACAGCGCTATCTGTCTTTACCACCGTGGACATCACAAAGAATTCTCAGTAAATTGGAATTATTACAGCATGACAGAGAAAACTCTAGCAGCATACAGTACAGACAGCTTTTCCTTGAAAAAAAAGGGTAAGTATGAGGACAGAATCGTCTATATTGATGAATCAATTATTGATGGACAAGCCGGATGTCATAGTAACAGTGAGTTTATCAGACTCCATAGCCAACTTACAATCTTTATATGTAAAGACTTAGCTAGCTCCAATCGCCCAGATAGTGGTCTGATTCTTATTCTAGTTTGGCAGCACTGAAAACCCACTTCACAAAAATTATTTAGTGCAAGCAATACAATTGTTATTCAAGGATCTCCAAGATCGAGGAACTATCATAGCATTCCTTTGGATACCAGCTCACCAAGGTATATCGGGCAATGAAAAGGCAATAGCAAAAAGGCTACTACAGCACCGATCTTAAAAAATAACGTTTCAGTCATCTCCTAAGAAGCCAAAAGGTACTACACTGAAATGGTAAAAAAACACTGGAATGATAAATGGAGATATTTCAAGATATATCTCCAATCAGTAAGAAATGACATATACGACGGAAGATCATTTTTCATACTTTTCAAAAAAAATAAATTTCACTTAAGATAATGGCAAGGCTAATACCTTTGAATCTGCTGTCTTCAAATTATATTTTGTTGTGTAATGATTTTATAACATTTTTAAAAAACCTTGGTTATTTCATCTTAAAAGGCAAGCAAAATATCTAGAAAATCTCTCCTTCAATGGATTTTTCAATTACCTGGGGTTTTTTAATTGCTGTAACATTCTTACAAATTTGTAATTTGTTTTACTAGGCATAAAAGCACAAAATTTAATGCCACTGCTGGTGTTTCATAGCCGAGCGTAGCCTAACCAGCCAAGGCGTTAAATGTGCTTTTTGGCCGTGTGAAACATAAAATTTTTTCTACAAATTTTTTCCAATTCCACGCAAAATTGACTTTTTCATATTTAAATTGCAATCCATTATCAATATCCAAATAACTAAATTATTTTATCAAAGGTAACTGAGTTCTGCATTACTATGTTTACCGCTGATGACGTTTGTTGAATATGTTTGTTTACTGTTTACTTTGTCGTTGTCATGTTAGAAATGGATTTACTGCAAAGTGAGGATAAATTGATGCAATCCACACCACCTGGGATAAGAGATGTGGAATTTAACCTTTCACCGGAAAAATCAAGAATTGTATATGAACTCGCATACACCAGATTCATGGAATATAGACAGAAGAACAATATAGGTTGCCTGGCAACGAACTTTTTCTGCCTAGGCAGTAAAAGTGGACTTTTTCTGCCTAGACATTAAAATTACAACTTCTAAGCCTGCCAAGTGTCATTAAAAGGCCACTTTTAATGTCATTTGGAGAAAAATGTATTATTTTAGTACTTGAGTACCTAATTACTTCATTTCCTAGGCTTTCTAGGTTGATATACTTTTGCAGATGCATCTTCAGCTTTTCATTCATGGCGCATATGAAAGAAAATTGGTGAATTGATTTGATGTATTCCTTATTTCAAATATTCAATTTATATTGATGAGTCTGTCTAAGGGGGTAGGTAAAATCAATTTCCACTGCATATATTTTCTCGAGCTACTGTATTAGTCCTTAATGATATAAATACCATAATAGTTGTTCTAAGCCAGGCTATCCAAATAAACAAAACACAACCAGTAAACGTAAACAAATGAAAATGCACAGCTGACACTTGATTTATTTATAAATAAATACGTTTTTGATTTAACATTTCGGCCAGTAATTCGGCAGCTGAAAGATATGTGATGGGTTTTATCGTTAACGAGCTTTGTAAAAACATTTTCTTTTACTCTTTTTTCCACGTTTTTATTTTTTGTTTTGACAATTTTAATTTCTCGTTGGAGTATAAAAAAATATACCAATTTTACTGTATATAATCATTAAAAGTGTTAATAATAGAATGATATGATTATATTAATGTTTAATAAACGCAAGTGTCCGAATTTTTACAAAATGAAATAGGATTATAATAGGTCAATTTCCATTTATGACAGCTGAAAGCTTTATAGGTACAATATGGTCACTCGATGTGGAAGATTAGTCAAATCCTTTACTATAAGTCAATTTCTTAATCTCCTTTTGCGGATCTAAGCTCACTAGGTGTCTAATAATGATTCACGTCACGAACGAAGAATTTCGAAAGCTTATGACCAGTGGCGGAACTCAATCACACTCAGGGAAGTCGAACAAATCTCTTTTATTCATACAATTCTTCCAAAAAGATATACTTTTCAATATTTACTTGTGGTGAACAATACACCCAGTATATTATTTGATATTTAATAATTATAGAATAAGTTTTGTTAAAGATTTCCAGTTTTATCGAATCGGCTTGATGTCCAATAAAGATGAAACAAATCTTATCAATCTTACCAGAATTTAAATTGATTTTGATGAATCGCACTTTTTGGTGAGTATTTTGATTATATTTAATTACTTTGATTTTAATATTTTTGTTAAATGATGTAATTAAACTGAACTTTTGAATAAAAGAATAAAAGTGGGGTTATGATACCAATTTTCAATGTACTGAAGATGTCGAGATCAATTTCAATCGCCCATCAGAAGAACAAGAGAGTGAAAACCGAAATTCACAGCCTTTTATACCTTTTCCCTAATTATGACACTAATGACATTAAATTAGCAATCAATTGTTTCAATTTACAAAATTTAACTTAAATTTACATAAAAATTTTTAACATATTTTAATGTTTCTTTGATAATATAAAGAAACTCTGTATTCTTACATTCATGAAAAAGCTATTTAAATTATTTTTTGTTCAGTTTTTCCATATAAATTTGATGTTTGAAATCTGATAATTTTGGCAGTTCTAGCTCCTTGAATTTCTGCAAATTTGAGCAGCCTATGCCTGAATTACTCTATTTGATATCTCTGTCATCTGTGCCTTTTTCCAAGGTATTGTTGCACTAAGGCTTTAGTACTGTTTCTATGATTAATTTTACTGTAAATAAAGCAGACATTCTTAATATTAGTAACATTCATTTTTTAATAAGTTCAAAGACTAGCGATAGTAATACCAATTATTTACCAACGACCAGCAGTCATAAGGTAACATTGTTGTTTTCATTTGAAAAAACACAAGCCAAGGAATTGTACTATTTCTCCAAAAAAGATGATGATAACAGGATCAGGATGTGGAGTTTACTTAGAAATATTATAGGAACATCAATTGTCATTCCTAAAGACAGTGGACAAGAACTAGGTGCTACTATACTTCTAAAAAGTTTTGATATAACTTCGAGAACAATAAAGTTACAGTTTATTAGACGAAGGGGCACGCTAGCTCAGAAGGCATCCACATCGATGACTCTCTGACTAGAGAGGCTGCTTCATCCATAACCCTTGGACTCAAAAGCTCTTTGGAACGACGCAGAAGCCTGTAGGCTTTCAAAGGACATTTAACTACCAAACAAGTACACAGCTAAAATAATTTTTGGAAATTACCAGCAAGCAACTCAGACTAGTAACGGGGATGATATAACAGCTCACTGCTTTGGGGATTCACCCTACTGTCTTTGGAAATCTTGAAAATATATTCATTAGGATGGTTCCAGGGGATGTGTTTCTGGTCATATTAGGTATTTTAAAAACTGATCAACTGAGTAGACTTCATATGATCAGAGGAGCATTGGCTGGTTTATTTTAGGAAATGGTGTTAGAAAATTAAGATTTGGTCACCAGAAACTAGAAATGATGAATTATCTTTATCCTGATAAAATACTAATGTAGTCCTCTTACCATCTTGATAATTAGTATTAGGTGACCATCAATAGAAGATATTTTGATAAGATCATATCAAGTTGAGGACAATTGACTTTGGATGGTCTGCAGAAGGTTTGAAGTGGAGCTTACTTTTCACTAGTCTGTCGTGATTTTCTGCTGTACCTGTTGATGACATTGGATTTATGTACCTACGCCTATGTGGGATTTAAACGATACACCCTAGTCTTAAGCTCAATTTATTTTGTATACTATGGAACAAACACACATATTGAGACTAAATAAATATTTCAAAACCGTTTGACATTTTCAACACTTTGAAATGATCAAATCTTCGTAAATGACGCTCTTGTCGATTATAAATAAGCCAATTTGCATTACGATTTGGTAAAATTTAAATAATAAAATACTATTTAAACAGGTTTATGAACTATCATGTTTTGCTAGGCGAAAATGATATTTTATTCTTACTCATATTTTACGCACGTCGCGCCTCCGCCGGTTGGATGTAAACTGGGGATTTATTTTTTCTTTTATCAGGACCGTACTCAAACGATTTGTCATGTCGTTGTAAGCGTTGTCGCTTCGCACATTGGACAAACAGAAAAGGGGAAATTCCGATGACATTAATATTTATGAGAACGCCAAAGCCTGAGCTCGAATAAATTGTTCATGTTTTCATAAAATATTTGCCAAATTAATATCGAGTCAATGGGGATGGTGTCGTCGTGCATAATATTTGGAAAACCGGCTGTTAACAATTGATATTGGAAATCAAATTATTATCATCGAACTTGGGATGAGTCAATATCCAAACATCTCTTAGCAGTAAACAATTATTTAATTAATTAACAATTAATGTTTGCTATAAATTAATATAGTGATTTAGTATTTAGGGAAATATTGTTCGTACACTGTTCAAATAGTATTTACACTTTTTAAATCCCTTATAGTGCAATCAACAACTGATTTATATAATTTTTGGAAGCAGTATCACAAAATATAGTAGACTTTTTTTGTTATTGTTCAATTTCATTATTGATGGAGAGTTATAGTATATACAAAAAGTAGGAGGAGTAATAAACCCTAATTAAGTAGGTATGCAAAACCTTTTCAGAGAGCACCATGAAATTTTTGATAAATCTCTTACTTTAAATTACATTTCTTCCGTAAATCTAAAAACCAGGTACATCGACCCCGTATTTGTTTCAGTTGTAGCAAAGTTTTGGGTTTCTTCATTGCTAAAGGATTAGCAGATAAGCAATAACGCAATGCAGTGGTGTGTATTTTCGGAAAAAAATACGTTTTAAATTATAATATAATAAAAAATGAAAAGAAATAATTATTGGAATACATTTATTACTTACATTTTATTCTATATCCGACTCGGAAGAGGAAGAATCGTTGTTGACATGACATAGGGTCGATTAAATCATCACAAATATTGTCAATTTTCCACATATTTGCCTCTACTTTGATAACATGCTCGAACAGTTTGTCCAATTTTCCTTACTAACATGACTTACAGCACTCTCAAACCATTTCACAACACCGTTTATTTTAAAAGTATTATTTTTTTTCCAACTTTCCCCTTTACTTGAGCCCATATTAATTCTATGGGATTAAGTTCACAATGATAAGGGAAAAGTCGAAGAACTGATATACCACGAGAAGAAGCCATTTCTTCTACAATGTAGGTTTTGTATTTATTCTTGTTCGTTTTTGCAATTCTGTAAAGTTCTTTACTTAGTGGAACTTTTGGAAACTTAATTTTTTTCGAAATAAGCCAATCCAAAAGCTCTGCTTTACGCCAACGACTTGTGGGCAATGCTTCTCGTAACCGTGAATGGTAACTTGCGTTGTCCATAACAATAACAGCCCCTTTTGGAATCAGATCCAACATTTGAACAAACCATTTCTCGTAGACATCCCCATTCATATCTTCGTGATAGTCCCCCGTGCGTTTTGAAATAAAAGTTAATAATCCACCATCAACAAAACCTTCAGAACTTCCAACATGGACAATGCTAAGACTTTTTCCTTTTCCAGATGGTGGCTGCAAACCTAACGACAAACCTTCCACGAATGCCTGCCTTCCGCTTTTAATGTTTTCAAGATTTGGAAACTGTATATCCAGCATTTATCCATGTTTCGTCTAAGTAGAAGATTTTCAAATTTTGTTCTCTGGCATGTCGAATGCTTCTTAAATAGTCTTTACTCAAAGAACTAATACTAAGTACTGATTTAATGTACCTACTTTCTTTTAAAATAATATTCCCGATAATGTTTTTAAGAAAACTGGGTTGTTTGGAAAATCCCTCTCAATTATCGAATAATTCTGTAAATAGGTGTAATCGTATTAAGCCGATTACAGTAGGCCACTTGCCATTTAAAATTTCTGAAAAAAAATCCCCAAACACTACATATATAGGAGTAATACAAATAAAAAATATTCATTTTGCTTCTTTGAATTTAATAAAATAACGATATCTTGCTATCTTGACTTTAATTAATTTTTTAAAAATATATTTCATTTTAATTTATTTGTGACAATATTCAAAGTTTGAATTAATCTTCTTACAAAAAGAATAAAAATATATAAAATAATTATTGTTACAGATTGGTTTGTTTTCTATTATGAATAAACTGTTTTGCCTTTCTTTATCAAACTTACTAAAATTGATGTACCTCTATCACTTTTTTTTATTAAAATTAGTACATCCTGTTACCTCTGATCTAAATCGTATATTCTTTAGCATAGCTGCAACTCATTCGTTCAATACAAAATGTACCTTACAGTATACCCTCTTAAAATATATTTTGACACGTTTATGAAATCTACTTAAATGAATGATTTATTACTCCTTGTCCTTTCTATATAGACTATAGTACACCGCCGCCCGTCTTGAAGTATGCTAGGGTTGTGATTCCGAGGCGGGAGTAACAGTGAGTTTTGAGGTGGGTTTGGTTGGTAGGCATCCTCTCGAGGGTGAGTCCAACACTGTTGGGTTCTGGATAAGGACCCATCTAAGCCCGAAAAAAAAAGATCTCAACTGAATTGCCTGATTGGGTGCAAGAGCTAACTCCAACTGCACAAAGAATTGCTGGTAAAAGAAGTTTTATAAACACTTTTGTTATTATTGCAAGCGAATGCTGTTTATCCAAATAAATATGCAAATATAGTTACATACATGCACAGACTGTGCCGAGATACATAGAGACAGACATTCGAAATTTCATCGTACGTGGTGTAGTAGCGTTTACATGGCATTATTCGGGCAGGCATCAAGCATTTTCCGGCCGTCTACACTGACGGTGCTTTTCTTTGTTCATCAATACCCAACCCATTGTGTAACTCGAAAAGAGTGACGGATACTCGTCAGTGTGCTTCCATTCAACTGTTTTTCTCATTTTGTTATTCGGAAAAATGCCTCGCAATATCGAATGAAACCGCCCGGGACGAACAATGCGGAGGTATGCGAAAAATTTTAATAACAATTCCATGTGTATGTGGGTTTTTTCTTCTGTTTGTAAAGAAAACTTTTTGAATTTGAACACTAGACTGTGTGTTATATGGATTGTAGACGGCGCAAATTTATACAGACATATTGTTTATAAAATTTTTGTTGTATTTCCACTAATATCAAAATGTTCATCTAATCTCACCAATTACAAGCTGGTATTCGGGAAATCCGCCTGAAATTGCTGGAAACTTAGGCCATTAACTTTTCTTAAATACGTTTTATGATCTTCATTTTGCAGCCATGAAACACATTTTGAGCAAACGAAATATAAAAAAAAATTAATAAAAACTATCTCAATCTAATAGCTCTATTATATATTTTGAGTATACGGTCACTATGAACCGAAATCAATTTAAATGCAAAATAATCTTTTACCATAATAATAAAGATAATATATAATGTGAGTAATATCAATTTGTAACTAGTAATATTTTCAATTTTACTATATTTTATAAAGATGCATGTAATGAAAAGTGGTTTAAAATTAATTTTATCATTATTCATAAACAGTATGACGCAAATGTATGGAATAAATTCATTATTTCAGAAACAGACGACTTTTAAAAGAAATCTTAAAACACGTCAATTTTAATTTTTAAATGGCCATCAACTGCTATAGATTTGCTGGACATTACGTCATCAGTGATGGCGTAATGACGGCATCGACGATTTTTTTAAATACAAACCGAGGTCAGCTCATTTGAAAGGTCTCCTTATTGCCTTTGCAACAATGTAATCATTTGAATATTTATGTCTACAGGGTTCACCAAAACTGTTAGTTTATTAATATAATTAACTTAAAATAAATGTTTACTTAAGTACAATTAAATTACAACAAATGTTCAAATTGTCGATCTTCAGCAATGACACAATGAGAAAGGCGAGCAGTAAATTCTTTCCTAACGTTTTCGAGGACTTCAGGTGTTATTTGTGCAATTTCCTTTCGGATTCACTCCTTCAACTCTTCTACATTATTCAGTCGATTTTGATATACTTTGCTCTTTAAATATCCCCACAAAAAAATGTCTAACGTAATCAAATCTGTAGACCTTGGTGGCCATTCGATAGGCCCCCTTGTACCTATCCACCTTCCTGGGAAAACGTTATTAAGGTAATTTCGTACCTCAACGCCATAGTGTGGGGAAGCCCCATCCTGTTGGTACCATAAATCATTTCTATTTGGAAATAGCTGATTCAGCTGTGGCAACAGATAATTTTGAAGAAATTCCAGATAACTAGCAGTAGTTAGGTTTTCCTCAAAAAAATATGGCCCTACAATTTGATTGTTTATAATGCCGGCCCAAACATTCACTTTCTCGGGATATTGTGTCCTATACTCTTCCATCCAATGTGGATTTTCACTTGCCCAATATCGACATGTCTGGCGATTTACGTGACCGATCAGCATAAAAGACGCTTCATCTGAAAAAAGTACCTTGTATATGAAACTCGGATCTCTGTTACATTGTTCCATAACGATTTTGCAGAATTCGATTCTTCTATCAGTCATCTTCTAATAGCTCCTGGAACAGATGTACTTTGTATGGATGCCACTTCCCCTTTTTTAGCATTCTTACAACAGTTGATTGGTGGATATTATTATCTAGTGCGACCTGCCTAGAACTGGTATGAGGATTTTCTTGAAACGTCCAGTTTTTTGGCTTCGGATATTGATGTTCTACCACTTCTGGAAAGATCTTTAACATGGCCCGTTTCTCTAAATTTTTTTTCAATTTTACTTACTGTTGATTGAGTAATTGAATCGCGATTGGGGTATTTAGCATTAAATAAATTACGAACTTCTTGTAAAAATAATTACAAGTACTTACTACAATAATTAATTTAATAATAATTTAATAATGTAGAATTGTTTTTATCAATGTAGTTTTTTTCGGAACCATCAGTAAACACTATTTTGTTTTATTCCCAGTGGCGGTCCTTAGTGTATTTTAGTTCAGTAAATGAACATTTATTGTAATTCCATGTTACTTAACAAAGTTCATAACCCTGTAGAAATAAATATTCAAATGATTACATTGTTGCAAAGGCAATAAGGAGACCTTTCAAATGAGCTGACCTCGGTTTGTATTTAAAAAAATCGTCGATGCCGTCATTACGCCATCACTGATGACGTACCGTCCAACACATCTATAGCAGTTGATGGCCATTCCAAAATTAAAATTGACGTAGTTTAAGATTGTTTTTAAAAGTCGTCTATTTCTGAAATAATGAATTCCATACATTTGCATCATACTGTATAGCTCTAGTTTTAAGAAATAGAAACAAGTCGCTATTATTAATACTTCTCGTACTTTTTAGTACATTTTTTTTGTACATTTTTCAAACAGCTTGAATTAAATTTCTTTGGTTTCCAGCAGTAACTTTGTTAAAAAATTAATTTTTTCGAAAGAACATCCTCCCAATCAATTTAAATCTTGTCAAACATTCATCAGTAGGTAGTTGAAATTCGTACACATTTAAAAACACATTCGTTAACAGGTTCTCAAAACATGTCATTTTCTAAGAAATATGGTCAGGCAAGAAAAATTTATTAAAACGTATCGTGTTTGTGCCCCGATTCCTTAGTAAAACTTGTCATTTCTAGCTCGACGTTCGTCTACGGTTAATAATAGAGCGACTGTTGAAGGAAATATGTCGAGATTTTTGATTTGGGACCGAAATTTAAAAATATTTTTCGTAAAAACAATCTGAAAGATACATTTACTAAACTCGTATTAATTCTTTAAAGATCTTGCATGTAAATGTATATACAGTGCGTCCATAAACTAACGCATAAATTCACTATTGGCTGAATGAACAATAAAATTAGAAATTCTCGAAACAGGTCAATTTTTTATTTCAATTTACTATTGTTTCAAATCATAATCTAATATACAGGGTGAACCACTTTCGTGTAATGACGTCATCACCATTTTTTTCAAATGGAACTCCCCATTCGTCTCTAACATTCTGTAGCATAGCGAGTGTTATGCTCTGTATTTCTTTTCTGATTCGGTCTTGTAGTCGAGGAATATTTCCAGGTCTGTTTAAGTAGACTTTAGATTTTAAATAACCCCATAAAAAGAAGTCTAATGGGCTCAGATCAGGTAATCTAGCAGGCCATTCCACTGGTCCCCTTCTTCCTATCCACCTTTGTGGAAAAGTTGTGTTTAAAAATTGCGCACAGCTACTGCGAATGTGGCGGTGCGCCATCCTGTTGAAACCAAATTCTGCGATCTACATTAGTGGGTATTTGAATATCAGGAAAAAGATGGATCGGAATAGGAATTAATGTATTTCGTAGAAAATCCAGATAAAATGCTCCGGATAAGTTTTCATAAAAAAAATATGGACCAATAGTTGTATTTCTCAGCCCATACGTTAGTTTTTTGTCGTCTTTGCGTATGGTACTCTTGCATCCAGTGTGGATTTCCATCAGATCAATAACGGATGTTTTGCCGGTTAACATGACCGTTCAAATAAAACATTGCCTCGTCCGAAAATAAAACATTATCAGTAGTAATAACCCAAGGACATTAATAATTGTTCGCCTACGGCGTCGGTCTGTTTCCAAGCAACAAGCTTTCGAAATCTGATATAAAATTTTTTGAGCATTTATCAATGTTCGAGAGTTATTCGGATAGAAAAAAAAACATTTTTTGCTGGTTATGGAAAAAAAAATAAAGAGCAGAAACAATTTATTTAAATGTGCAATTAACAAAAGAACAATTAAAAATATTTAATGAAGATCCAGACATGTTAGTTTCTATAACTGATGAAAATGTATTTCGATTATTATTATTTTATTATGATGTTCTTCGCCAATGTTTAAGTAAGCAAGTAAGCTCTTGCTCTTGAACACCACTTTTGGTCAACCAACTGACCGCGGTCGATCTATTGGAGTGATTAGTAATTTTTTTTCCTTGGTTTTCAAGCCAATCGCTTCGGCAGACGTTTTTGTCCAATTTTGAATCATATTTTTTCCAATGGCCATATTATCATACCAATGTTCATTTTCGGCTTTCCAGTAACGATGTGTTCTTAGGAATAATCTATACGTTTTAATATTTGGGCCCCTTTTTGATAACAATTTTTTAAATAATCTGACCGGACATACGTGTGACTGTCGTTGTTTCCTACTAAAAATTTGCTGTCAGTACACCTTCTTGAACCACCTTGGCAAGTCTTGCTGAATAGGGTTATATTGTACTTGTATTGTAATGATCCATCATTTAAAAGGTCTTTCAACTCCCTTTACAATGATGCAAAATTCATGTACTTCAATTCAGTAGTTTTGGAAATTTATTGATTTAAAGTTTAAATACATCATCGTAAGAGGAGATCAATACATAACAGCAAAGTTGTTAAAAAATATAGAATGAACTGACCTGTCAGTCAAGTAAATGTTAAAAATGACCACCATTACTTTCCATGCAATAATCGAGGGGTCCGAGCGTTTTTTCAAAAAAGGAATCATCTGCCAGTAAATGCCTCGGTTTCGTTTTCGGTGCGCCACACTGTATTTTCATTACTTTGTAAGTAAATTTTTGCATTTTTGCCCACCCTGTACCAATTTGAAGCAACATATTATACATTTTTGGAATCAGCTCAGCAAAGGCAATTTGGAAATTGAAAAAAAAGGGGGGGTTCCATTTAAAAAAAATGGTCATAACGTCATTACACAAAAGTGGTTTACCCTGTATATTAGATTATGATTTGAAACAATAGTAAATTGAAATCAAAAATCGACCTATTTTGGGAATTTCTAGTTTTTTTGTTCATTTAGCCATTAATGAATTTATGCGTTACTTTATGGACCCACTGTATAATGTATAATTTTAACGGAGTAGCGGAGTAATATCCGCTCTCTTTATTACATATATAGAGATGAGAATACGTCCATGTTGGCGTGTTACTGGCTGCATATTTGTGAATGAGTAGTTCGGTATGTGTTTAAGACGCTAATGCTATAAATTTTCTTTATCTTTTACTACTTTTTAATGTTACGAATGGGGTATAAAGTCAACTTTTATATACTGTCTCTATAACAAATCTTTTCTCTGTCAGGTAAACACAAATTTGTAAAATGTTATTATCATAAAATAAATGACTTAACAAACATGTTAAGAAGCTATAAGCTACCCTTAAAAGTAAACGTTATTCTGTAGTTTATGATTATGCTTTAAAAATTAATTATTTTATATACAAAATAGTCAATAAATGTGTAAATACAATATTTTAATCCTTTTTTAAGAGAGTATTGGGTAATATAAATATAAATCAACTTTGGAAATATACGTGTTATTATCTTAATAAATTATTTAAGTGCAAATATTAAATTTTAATGTGCTGATGCATTTTTTATTTATCCCGATACAATTCACCTACAACATAAACATAAAAAACACATTTATATTGCGAAAATTGTATAAAAATAAATTTCTCTATTTGTAACTTTTTCAGACGAGCATTATTCATGAGAATATTGCGTTTAATATACATAGGGTCCTTGTCCTTGCGTCCTTCTTGTCCCTTTTCTTATTTCATGGGCGCATCAACAACGACATTACAGTAACCATCAAATAACCGTCAAATTATTGGAAACAAAATGGTGCCATTTTTGAAATAAGTAAATGTCGTAAATGTCAACAGAATCTTGTGATTAACGCAGTCAAATGCCTTGGCAAAATCGCAAAAGACGGTAGCAGTACAAAAATTATTATTGATAAATGTATATACTTCATTTAGGACAGAAAACATTGCGTCAGGAGTGCATTTTTCCCACTGAAAACCAAATTGTTGAGAACTTAAGATATTGTGTAGGAAAAAAGACAGTTTTTCATTCATTTGTTAATTTTTTAACTTTGTTTGACTTGGATTTTATTTGTTTAAATGTAATACATTTACTCGTCCTGAAAATCTACCAAATCTGGTTTAAAATTTATTAAATTTGGTTTTAAACTGAACTAATACTTGCTAAAACAACGAGTATGTTCTTATCATTATTACGTGGAGTAACGCATCCCATTACCCGAATCCGTAATACGTCTATGTAATACGGTTCCGAATGCTATTTGTCAAAGCGAAGAAATGAATTTTGAACAAGGGGAATACAATTGTCAGGCGTAACGAATCCAAAAATTCGTGAAGGGGGAAATACTATGTTACAATATCACATAGAGAGTGTATTATTTCGTCGGGTACGCTCTTGTTCCTGTCACAAAAGCATGTTCGGTTTGACTGCTCATATTCGGGTCATGACAAAATATTGGTTATGGCATTTTTCGTTCTTGTAATAGTTTTTTTTTCGTTGAATAAATGACAAACCGACCAGATCTGGAATGGCAGAAATTATTCGGGTAGAATTAGAGACCAATGGAATTCACAAATCAATTTTTATAACTTAAATAAATGAAAAAATATAACCTTTAGTGTGAATTGTTTTTCAAAATTAATGGAAAGGTTTATAAATGGGATATTCCCAATTGTAGAGAAACAATCAGTCATACTGGATAGTGTAAGAATCTTCTCCAGATGGGGTCCTTTTTACTATAGGATTTTGCCCAGTTTCGCAGCTTCTAGCTTTAGATCTTCAGAACTTTTATGTTTTTACTCTGATCTAGGTTAGGTTAGGCAAGCTGGGCTCAAAAATCTATGTACTGGGAAATGAGAAAAAAGCAGACGTGAAGATATTACATTATATATTGAGATAGATATGTAATAGTTAAAAATTTAATAAGTAGAACTTACCTTATAATTTACAATAAAAGGATATATTAATAAGTTTTATAGAATCAGCATTTACTTTTTATTTTGTACATCTAAAGTTTCCAAGTTCATAATTGTCACAAGACATACATTTAAAATAAACAAAGAATGTAATGGGCATTTTATATTGAATAGGATCCATATTTTGCTATTTTATAACAATTAAATATTTCCAATCCATAATAAGTACACTTTTACATAACAATTTTTTTTTGTCCTAGTTCTCTTTTAAAATTCTAAGTTTAATCTGAAACAATAAAAAGAAAATAAAAATCAAAAGTATTAATGGTTTTCACATGTTTAAGAAATCAACATGTAATTTTAGTTAGTAAAGTATTTAAATTAATATTATAAAAAGGAAGTACTTACAAAATTATAAAAAGACAAATTATAGTCTTCGATATTGTACAAACAAATATACCAATAGATCATGAGTACCTTAAAAAGACACAAGAACAATTAAAAACATGTAGCAGGTGTGGTGAAATATAGTAAACTAATTCTCATATCAATAGTGTTGGTCTTAATCACATAATTTTTTTTAATAGAACGCTTAAAGAGTACACAGTGAAAAAAACTATTGAAACTTAGTTTATAAACATTAACAAAGGACATTTTATGTAACAAAATGTATGTAGGATAAGTGAGTAAGGTGTTTATATAAATTTTAAAATGTTAATCTTTGTTAACACAGAGACTCTTATCTTATATAATGTGTAAGAGATACAAATAACAAAATCTTTTAAAAGTTTAAATTTTAGTTGTTAGGGTTTAAAAATAGTAATTTTTAGTTAAGATAGGATTAGTTTAATTGATTTATAGTAATTTTAAGTACAATTGATAGTTTTATTTCATATTTTAAAGTCTAGAAAATATGACAGCTCCAGCAAACTACCTATTTTTTAATAATAAATTTACAAGGAAAAAGTCTATTTAAAATTAAAGAAATAAATTTTTTTGGTAAATATAAGGATGAGATCTCACTATAAGTTAACAAAGATACTATTAGTTTTGTAATTTCATTACCTTCATATTCAAGAATTTTGGTTAGAATTTTGCATTTAAACAATGGAATTTCGTTTTTCGATGTCATACTTGTCATTTTTCCTGGAAGCCTATAAAAAGGCCGGAAAATCGATGATTCACTCTCTTTTAATTTTGGTAGCAGAGCAATTAACATCGTATGTATTAATTGATTACTAACTAGAAGAAAATTTTTTGCATTAATTAAAAGCTGTTTATGTTAAATTAATACATGTAACATTAAAAATACATACAGTAAAGTAATCAACCATTATTAAATTACTTACCAAAGTAATAAATTTGTCATATCAGAGACTGACTCCAAAAGAATTTGAAAGATTAAATTTGAGCATTCTTTCTGCAACTGGTCCTTAGCCGCCATATTGTGGTATTACTGTTCCGAAGGCAGACGAGGAGAAGCCGATCCGAATTTTTCGTGCCATTCCATTTAGACAGTAGCAATTTTTAGAGAACGAACTTTATAATAAAAGGTACGTGTCATAGTTAAGGTTTAGTATTTGTGTATTTGTTATTTTGTGACTGTAAATTAATTTTATTTGTATGTATCATCTCCATTCTTTTCATATAAGGCTATTCATTTATTTATTTGTACTAAACATATGAAAACCAATTAACAGTTTTTGTAAAATTTCTTTGAAATACTTGACATTAAATTTATTGTGTGTTAATTATTAAATAATATTTTAATTTGAATCCTACCCTGATAAGAGTCAGATTTTAAATTTAAATTTCAAAACAAACAGTCTGAGTTAGTTAAAATTTTGATAAGGCGCCCAACCATAGAATTACAGAAGAACAAGTAAACTTTATATAAAATTAAATAGTATTTAATCATTAAAATCAATCAAAACATTTGACAAAACCAATAAAACAAAACAAAATTATAAATTATAATAATAAAACCAATTAAAACATATCAAATTAATAGAACTAAGTCGGGATATTGATAAATTAACTATAAACAATTTAAATAATAATAATCATTAAATTTAAATCATAATAAATTGACAATACCAACGTGGGATATTAACAAATAAACTATAATAAATCAAACATAAAAATTAAAGAAAAATTAAATCATTGTAATATAGAAATAATAAATTATTCCATGGCTGAAATTGTTTGGAAGTTGAATTAGAACTATCTATTGGACCATCTCTGAAATAATTAAATGTCTTAACCACCTGAATTTATTTGACAATCTACAAATTTGTAAGAATAATCTTTTAGTTTTAACGTTATTTCATTAATTTTCCGCAGGATCATTCTATTCTTTCGAAAGCATTCAAAGTTGCATGCATGTGATAAATCGTATGCCCGATTGCAGAAAAAAAGTTCCTCATGTCCGCGGTCTACGTTACACTTTTAGCATCAATTAATGTTTTGTTTCCCCAAAAGTATTTACCACCCGAAAAGTGAATGGTGAACTATAAATCTGGTCTCGGATGAGAGTTACAAAACAAACCAAAATAACAATGGCCCATATGAGTGACACAAATAACCTTTCTCGAAGATAGAGTGGGGCAGAAAAGGCAAAAACCAGTAGCGGAACATTTGAACCACTAGTTCTGTTATCGATAATTTTTTATATAATTTTTTTTACCTAACTTGTAGTATAACTTACTCTATTTTTTGTACTTAACGATTTTAAATATAGAGATAACACTGGTTACTAGCATTATAATGGGGAATGTTTGATATAATATTATTAAATAAAGCACAACAACATAAATACACTATTTATATTTGTTTCCATAGCAACATTCAAATAACAAAACCCAAATAACTATAATAGTTCAATTAAGGTTTAAAATTAATTGAGTTAGAAAAAATGATGACGGACATTCCAATTCTTAATAATTGCTTCATCATAATCTTTTATTTTTTTATGACCCAACCCTATTTCTACTACTACCTCACCTCGTTACCAAGTATAAAACTTATTTTGTACAATAAATAACGATTTAAAACTAAATAATGACATATTTAAATTTGGTAACGAGAGATGGGGTTTTAGTCAAATAAAAATTAATAATAATAATAATAATAATAAATGATTTTATTGGTAATCCACTATACAGAATTAAACAATTTACGTTATTCTACCCTAGAATTTAACAAGTAAAGCAGATACCAAATGGCAGAGTTCAAGCGGATAGTCTTTTGAAGACTTTGCTTGCTCTTCCACTCAACCAGAAACTAAATGGTACTTCTTGTGAGGAAAATACAAATATAAAAATACAAATACAAAATACAAAAAGAAATACAAAATACAAAAAGAAAAAGACATAAATGAGAGATAGTAAATATTAAAATCTAAAAAAAAAAAAAATTAATGAAAATTGAAGATTCACGCTAATTTTTTATTGTAGAATTATACGCCTTCGACGCCTTACCGTACCTGAAGCTTACAAGACTTCTGCAAACTGACCTTTTAACAAATCTATTTTTATTTTATTTTTAAAGGAAATAATGGTGAGCTGTTTATATTCATTTGGTATCCTGTTATATGCCTTTGTCACTTGATACGAGAATGATCTTTTAAACAGAGACGTTTGATATACTGGGGGAGTTAGTGTATTTTTAAACATTATATTAATATTGTGAATGTCAGTCCTAAATTTTATTTTTTCGTATAGATATGGAGGTTTACGTAAAAAAACAATTTTATAATAAATGGTACAAGCATGAAGGAATCTTCTTTCATTCATTTTTAACCAGCCTAATTGCCGGAGATGTCTAGTTGTAGGTTGTCTACCCCTTATGCCACAAGTAAATCGTACGCAACAATTCTGTATTCGTTGTAATTTGTTACTATTAAACTGCGAGATACAAGGTCCATATAATACATCCCCATAGTTCGCATGAGATAAAATAAGTGACTCGCAAAGCTTTTGCCTGACCCTTGATGTCAAATAAAACCTATGACCATATAATAATTTTAAATTGGAAAATGACCGACGTAGTATTTCATTAACATGATCCTGAAAGTTTAAATGGGTGTCCAATATTAAACCTAAGTTCCTTGCCTTATCGACTAGTTCAATTTTGTCCTGGTTGACTTTGATTATAATCTGGTTTGCTATGTTTTTTCTTGCTTTAGCTCTACCGAAAAGCATCAATTTTGTTTTAGACGCATTGACTGTGAGACAAAATTTATTGGAGGCTTGCAGTAAGCTGTCAATGTTCTCATTTATATGCAAGCAGGCTTCGTTCACATCTTCCTGTTTAAATTTATAATACAGTTGAGTATCGTCTGCATATAAGTGATACTGACACCATTTAAGATGTTTCCTGAGTTCAGCTGTATATATGGTAAACAATAAAGGACCAAGAATGGAGCCTTGTGGAACCCCATTATCTACATTAACCATCTCAGAAGACTCTTCATTACAGGATATACTTTGCCCTCTATTCGACAGATAATTGCTTATAAGTTCAATTGCACTCACGTCAAAGCCGTAGTAGTGGAGTATTGTGATAAGTAATGCATGTTTAATACGATCAAAGGCTTTACTGTAATCTAAAAGAACTAATGCCATCATAGCGTTATCATCTATCATCTATCTATCTATCATACCTAACTCCTAACCTAACCTAACCTAACCTAACCTAACCTAACCTAACCTAACCTAACCTAACCTAACCTAACCTAACTATACAAACTGGGTGGTAGTTTGATACATTAAGCTCACAAATTAATCATTTTATTACAACTGATATTCAATTATAATTACAAACACTTAAAAAAGAATTTTTATTTACTAAATATCTATCGTCACTTCACACGTGAGCTAAACATTTTTTTCCCAGAAGCCAGCGATGTCAATTGCCATCTGCGTCTTAGACACAAGGTCCTCCCTGGTACATAATAAATAAATATAATGCTCCATCCTATAAATCCTTGATCTCACTTGTTAACTAGATCCTTTATTGCTCAACCATACGAAGCCTCTAAATCTTCTATATCTTCGTATGCTACGATTTTCTGAGGAGCTCACTGTTCTTTATCTGGAAACTATTCAAATTAAGCTATGAGCTGAACAGCTACAATCTGCACAAGTTTTCGTCACTAATTTTTCTATGTTCTCACTATCCTAGCCGTTTTAATGTTTTCAAGTTTGTACCCAGGTTTCAATTTAACAAACCCTAAACGTCACAGGTACCTACAGGAATAGATATTTAAAACAAAATATTGTAGAGGATGTAGGGTTTACCCAAAATCCTTGAACATATAACTTCAATTGGCTATGTGAGCAACTGACTTCCATTAATGATGACCCATTGAAGATATGAAATTGAAATACGACTGACCAAGTCAGTTTATTGGTTGTTTACTAGTTATTAGACTAGAATGTAGTGTTTTGCACAAAAATTGCAGACTTTGCTGTCGGAATATCAACAATTTATTCACTAAATATATCTAAATCCCTATCATTCATCGATTTACGAAAGTTCCTCACTGAAATAGGATTATTCACGATTCTCCATACAGTCCATGCTGAGTTTTTCGTTAATGTCGCCATTTCTTCTATCGCTGCTTGCTTCATGTCATTATCACCTTCCATGAGGGTTGAATAAATATGGTTAATATTTTCCACAGCATCAATTGATAAACGTTTTCTATTTCCCTAAGAGGTAATTTGCAGAGAATGCTGAGATACACATTTTCCATGACTATCACGCGATCGACCACAAGCTTTGACACACACCAAGTATCAATAATGACTGAGCTTAGATATAACTACGTAGGGTATTTTGAATTATTCATCCTTGTATTCTGAATCAGATAAAATGACGAATCATTAGATAAAATAGTTCTAAAACCTCGAAGATCGAGTCATAAATTTCATTTCATTTCATTGTCTGTCTCTATAAACAAACTTTAGCTAGCTAAATCACTGACTTTCTGGCCAGAAAAAGAGCTCTATCAACCTTTGGGGCCTAACTGAACTAATAAACTCAGATTCCCATTCATTATTTACAAAGAGATGGGACGATACAGTAACTCCTTTTAAAGAAGTTACTACCCAAATGAGTACACTGCCAAAATATTCCTGGAAATGTCCAGAAAACAACTCGGACTAGTGATTAGATTATCCAGTTACTGAGGGCTCTAAAAATACCTATAAAGGATAAAATTTACTAAAACCTTCCTGCAGAGGAAATCATGACTGAACAAGTAACTAGTCAACACTACCCAACATAAGAGAGACTCTCCTGAAGGACGTCGTCGACTATCAGTAAGCTAGACAATAAATTCGAGCTTTCTGGCTCCACTCTCCTCAATTTACAACTACAAATACACATCAGACCTAACCTAACATAACCTAACCTAACCTTACCTAACCTAACCTAACCTATAGTCAATCAATAATTCGGAAAATGAAGCAATATCTATTTAAATAACGCAAAAATAGATTGATTTTGACGACAGTTTCATTTTTGGTGTTTCAGTGACCGTTATTGACAAAGTCGCAGTACGCCTATGAAGTATTAGATGTCCATGCTCATCTAAGAGCCGAGTCTAAGTGATTTATGCCGTACGGTCCTTAAAGAAAAGCCCAAGAATCCACTTTTTGTTCGTATATTCCAAAGTGTCATGCCATAAATTGTCAGAGCACAAAAGAGGTACACCAGCTATTGAGACTTAGTATCTTGAATGCCGTGAAGCTAAACCCAAGAACGATGACTCTCAATAGATATCGATGCAAATCATCCGGGCGATTTGAATAACCAACAGTGATACCTCATTACTTGCGCGAAATACAAATACACAAAAAAAATACGAACGTTGCTTTTTTTTCTTCTCGCGATGCTACTTTATTTTTTACAGTTTGGTATGATTAAGCGGTCGATGTCAGATCGGGGACTTATAATAGTTATTTATATCTTACTAATTGGCTGTAGAATGCTGGTGTCTCTTTTGTGATATATATACTTCACTAAGTACATATTTAACAGTTCCGCTGGCAACCCATCACAAGATTATAACAATTAGTCTCGATTTTTTATTAACAACATTTGTCTAATGTTGGAATTGCATTTCTTACACTCGTTTCTGCATATACTACTCACTACACAAAGTTAATATAAAGTACTAGCGGATCTGAAAGACTTCGTCCTGTCAAAAAGATTTGTAATATGACAGTTTTTTGTTCCTATCTATTTTATTGTCGGGGCGAAAATTCTCCTGAACAGTACCTTCACACTGGTATTAGAGCGTTGTGAATAAAAAATAATTATTAAATAAAACAGATATAAGCATTTAATAGTAAGTAATCGCTTTATTGGTAATCATCATAATTATTAAGAAAAATCAGTTTAATTTTCATTGTAGTGCTTTATGATATACAATATTTTTTGTTTGATTCCCTGGCACATAGACAAATAAATCTGATGGTTTTCCAACACGGCAACAGGCAACAGGCAACAGGCAACATACAATTGACCATGGGAGAAACATGGGTTTCCAGATTAATACCACAAACATTTAATGATTGCCCCTGGGACTTGTTTATGGTCATAGCAAAAGCAAGACGCGCTGGAAACTGTAGTCTTTTAAATTCAAATGGCACATCAGTCGGAATCATTGGGATGCGCGGTATATGAGAACATCTTCTCCTTTATACTTTCCTTTCAGTATAGTTGCTTTTATCAAGTTGTTTAGTAATTTTTTTAACGCTAACCGTGTGCCGTTACAAAGACGCGGTTGGTTGATATTTCGCAAAATTATAACTACCGATCCAACCTTTAATTGAAGATTGTGAGGTGGCAATCCTCGCAAATCCAGCGAGTTTAAAAATTTCGGTGGATGGTTGACTACATCATCTTGGTTAGTGGCCGAATCAACTGATTTATATATCCTAGATTCGCTTGTAATTTGTTCTTGAATAAGTTCATCTTTTGATCGATTTAACTGACAAAAACTTCGAGGAAAGTTAATGCAGCCAGTCAAGATGTCTACAGAAACTTTGCCATTACCAATGTCAATGAGTTGTTTTACAGATTGGTCATTTTGCATCTCCACAGGCATATTCTTGCTTAAATGAAGTACTTTGACATGTTTCTACAAATTGGAGGTCTTTAGACATGCATTGAGTTCATCAGCTGGCGTTGATCGTGGAATCACTGGCAGTGTTTGACGAAAATCTCCTGCTAGTAAAATCATTGCACCACCAAATCGGTTATGATTGCTCCGTAGGTTCTTAAGGTTCTGTCTAAGACCTCCAAAGATTTTTTAAGTGCCATCGTGTATTCATCCCAAACAATCAATTGACATTGTTGCAAAACCTTTGCCATTGCAGAGTTTTTCGAAATGTTGCAGGTTGGAGTTTCATTGCTTTCATTATTTAATGGCAATTTTAGTGTGGTTCGACCACCTTCAAGCAATGTTGCTGCGATTCCCGACGAAGCGAGTGCAAGTGCAATTTTATTTTGTGAGCGGATTGTTGCTAATATTAATTAAATCAAAAAAGTTTTTCCCGTACCACCAGGTGCATATAAGAAGTAAATCCCTCCAGTTTCATCACTTGTTACTTTCATAAGAGTATCAAATACATACTTCTGTTGTTTATTCACGATATCACTTTTGTTGAGTTTCAGAATGCTTTGATGTTAGGAACACATCTACATTGCTTAGACAACAGTTAACTTTATACAATAGCAATAAAGCTCAAATTGAGTCTACGTATTAGTTAGAAAACTAACTAAAACTAAACTAAAGAAGAAGACTGTTTTTAGGTTTTTCTGGCAATTATTTGATATTTTCTCGCCGTAAAAACCATCCTTGAGCTTCGACAAATATTGAAAAAAAAGAATTGGCCAAATTGATCCAGGCATTCTTGAGTTATGCGCTTATCAAAACATTTAATGATTCATTTTTATATTACAGATACCCTGTAAGTATCTCCTCAACGGTATAATATTTTTAAATGAAATTGCTCATCCCCTTTTAAGAAGAAGGGGAAATATGCCATCAAATTTAATGTATCATTTCTGGTAGAAGATACTTAGGGGGTTCCATACTTTATACCAACCCTGTATATAGAAGTTTAACCAAAAATTTGTCTTTTCAATTTTCCTAAGAATTAAGAATAATGAAAAACTCTTCGTTTTACCAAAACTTCCAATATTTATTTAAAAAATTGCTTTATTAACTTTAATGACAGCCGTTTCGCTAGACTTAGCATCGTCAGATTGACATATTGAAGTTACATTTTGTTTGTTTGTAGCTAGGTACCTGATGTTTATTAGGTAGTTATAAGGCTAGACCAAGTATGGAAGTAATAAGACATAACAATATTAAAGCCTAGATGTTATGAGCCCTAAGGGATTATCCTGGATGTGCAATGATATAGAAAAACCAGGAAAAAACTATATCATGCTGATCTTTACAATAACTTAATATATTTGTGTTACAATTACGTCTTATCTATGTATAAAATGAAGACTCAATCAAAGCAAACACTTTAAAAGTGGAGAACTTCCCAGATTTATTTGTTCATTAACAACTTTAAATTGTGGATCTGCTAGATGTCTTTTTATTTCAAGTTCTTCAAGGAAATCTAAATTTTGTTTTTTATTACAAGTGTGTAGTATTTGGATGTCATTGATTTGTAAGAGTGAGGTTGGATGTTCAAGTAGGTGTTTTGCATAATTTGACTTATCTGGTTGTTTTAATCTATATGCTCTTAAATGTTCGTTAAATCTTACTTCAAAATTTCTTTGTGTTTGACCTATATATACAGCATTACACTTTGGACAATTAATTTTGTAAACACCAGATTTTCTTAATTTAGGTAATTTTGTTTTTACATTTAACAATTTTGTACCAATATTATTTTGTGTTTTAAATGAAATTAATGCTGATGTTGCCGAAGATATTATTTTTGAAATTTTATTGGAAATAGTTCCACAATATGTAATATTTTTATAACTTTTAATTTCTTTAGTTTGCTTAGGAAATATTAGGTTTAGTGACACTATCTGTTCTTTCTTATTAATTAATGTATTTATTAAATGAATTGGGTAGCCATTAGATGTAGCTATTTGTTTTATGATATCAATTTCTCTATCAAAGTTAATTTTGTTCATTGGAATTGAAAATGCCCTATGTATCATTGAATTATAAGCTGCTAATTTATGTGTTATAGGATGATTTGAATTATATGGTATGGTTACATCTGTTTGTGTTGGTTTTCTGTATATTGAATAATTTAGTAAATTATTAACTTTTTCAATTTTTAAATCTAGAAAATTAATTGAATTATTTTCTTCAACTTCTAAAGTAAAATTAATTTTAGGATGCAAGGTATTAATATAATTAAAAAATATATATAACTGTCGTTCGCTACCTACAAATCCTGCTAACACATCATCAACATATCTATACCAAAATACAATATTGTTTTTATAACTAGAATTAAATATTATGTTTTCTAAATTATCCATAAAAATATTTGCTAAAATTGGAGAAATGGGACTTCCCATTGGAAGACCCTCATTTTGAATATATACTTTGTTATCAAAAGTAAAATAATTTTGACTAATGCATACATTAAATAAGTCAATTATATCTGATATTATTCCTGGATGAATATTTCTTTTATCTAATAGCTTTTTAACTAGAACGATACATTCTTTAGGAGGTATTTTAGAGAACATATTAGTTACATCAAATGAAACTAACTTAGTATTATTTTTTAATTTACATTTATCTAATTTTTTTATCAAATCTAATGAATTTTGTACTGAATATTTAGATGTGTAACCATAATTATTTAGAATAGTATTTAATTTTTTAGCTACCTTAGTATTAGGAGTGTTAACATACGAAACTACTGGTCTAATCGGTTTTGAATCTTTATGTAATTTAATTGTTCCATATAATTCTGGACATTGAGGATTTTTATTTACTAGGTATTTTTTATCATTGTCATTTAATAGATAATTTGAATCGTTTACATGTTCTCTTATTTGGTTAGAAAATTTTTGAGTGGGATAGATTAAAACAACCAGATAAGTCAAATTATGCAAAACACCTACTTGAACATCCAACCTCACTCTTACAAATCAATGACATCCAAATACTACACACTTGTAATAAAAAACAAAATTTAGATTTCCTTGAAGAACTTGAAATAAAAAGACATCTAGCAGATCCACAATTTAAAGTTGTTAATGAACAAATAAATCTGGGAAGTTCTCCACTTTTAAAGTGTTTGCTTTGATTGAGTCTTCATTTTATACATAGATAAGACGTAATTGTAACACAAATATATTAAGTTATTGTAAAGATCAGCATGATATAGTTTTTTCCTGGTTTTTCTATATCATTGCACAGTTATACTGATCTTAGAGGGAAGTACATTCAGGATAATCCCTTAGGGCTCATAACATCTAGGCTTTAATATTGTTATGTCTTTTTACTTCCATACTTGGTCTAGCCTTATAACTACCTAATAAACATCAGGTACCTAGTTACAAACAAACAAAATGTAACTTCAATATGTCAATCTGACGATGCTAAGTCTAGCGAAACGGCTGTCATTAAAGTTAATAAAGCAATTTTTTAAATAAGTTTTATTTTTTATTTATTTTTTATTAATTTTTCTTGTAAAGAAGACTTTTTTTTTATATAGATAATACTTAATTGATGCTATACATTAACGCGGTATCAATCTGTCATTATCTCTTGGCAATTGTCATTTTTTTTATTTTGTCGTGTTCTTGTCAAACAAAGCAAATTTTTGAATTTATTAACGTTTATTTTAATTTTACCACAGCTACCTAGCAAACATTGTCTGAATTCTCAGGAAGTTCTAAGATATTTGTCGTGTGTCTTGGATGTCTCCTTTCGATCCTCTGCATTTCACTTCAATCTTCTTCTTCTTCTGCCTCTTCTCTAAAATTCGCTATTACCAAAACCATTTCACTCAATTAATAGAAAAGCACAAAAAACAACAAACAAAGCAAGAACAAAATTAGTAATAACAGCTTAAAATGACAATATTGACATTTAGGATGTCAAAGGTTTTAGGAAAAAGTCATAGAGAGCAGCGTTTATTGATAGAAAGAAATTTTTTTATCTCCTATCTCTATCGAGTTACAGATTAACAGTTTGGACCAATTCTACCACCTTTCTATTAAAAAACTAACTTTTATTATGCTAATTATGATATTCTAATATTTAGAACATTCTAATCGGACAAATTTCGACGGTTATCAATAATTCTCGAAGTAATCTTTTATTAAATTTCATACAGAATAATTAAAAAGTATTATTGGCCATTATACAATCAAAATTAATCACCCTAATAATATCACGAATCTCATTACCGTCAATGATTGCGGTTTACATGAAATACAACAATTTATATGAAATCTCAAACAGTCATGGTGACTGATTTTGTTGTTTTGCTTCATGCCGGTTAAGTTCATAAATAACATTGGTTATTTTAGGTACGTGATCGTGTGCCGTCAAAATGGTGGAATCCAGCAATCATTTCGAGTATATTGTTTTTCAAGAAAAATAGTTGACTTCAGTTAAGATACCCGAGGCAATCTCATTATATGTGTGACAAAATCGGCCATAAACATTGAGTGGACCGGATTACAATGATTTTAAATAGGCATAGCAGGTTAAATTTTAAGCTTTTTTGGTAAAAGTTTGGTCTTCAGCACAGGTTGGTATCTGTTTTACTTCATATCGTATTAAATTACATAAATTTAATACGTAAATATCTAAAATGTGGCCCTTAATAACCATTTTTCTTGAAAAACACTATACCTAGAATTCCTAATAATAATATAATAGAATTAAATGCAAAACTGGATGTTTAACTTACTATTAAAAAAGATTTTCAGCTCCCCTTTCTGTTTTGATGATAGATTTTAAAATAACAACATACTATTCACACTAATTCTAAGCAGAATATTTCATGGAATTGTAGGTTGTCGCCAGTTATTGAGACAGTTTTATTCAATTTCATATGTAAAATTATGTGACTGAATAGCTCAGAAGCTATAATAATAGATTTTCAGCTGAAGTCTGTAATTATATTCCTCCTCCTGCAATTAGAGAGGACAACCTGAAATTAAAATATTGTTCTGATTTTGGTAAAATTAGATGCATTAATTGATGCAGGGTAGGATATTGTCCAGTTTTGTCTTTTCTAACACTCATGATAGTAATTTTCCTGTGTCTTCATCTGTCGTCGAAGACCTTCAAATTCACATAGTTTATGTTTCTATTACTTCCAGAAAAAATATGCATATAAGGCTGGCTGCCAAGTTTAGTACATGCATAGTAGATCGCATTTTTTAGAGTTTTTTAGTAATAGCGTGGGTACTCAATCGATAGGCAAGTGGACTATTTTTTTTTAAATATATATTTAAATAATATAGATGAATATTAGGCGATTTAATATATTTTTTATTTTTTTACGAACTTTAAATCACCAATAAAGTCAAAATAATATTCAAACGGTCCAAATTTTGCCGCACAAAGCAAGTGACGTCACGATTTAATTAGAAAGGCAGAGAACAACACTGTTGCCACTTGTCAAAATTAATCAGCAAATTTCATTAATTTTCAGGAAATAATCACAATTGATTGTCAAATATTGATGTTTTAAACATTAATTATGATGTGAACTTCTAAACTCTCAGATACATCATCTCAGATGATGTGCTCATAATATTCGATATTTTATATTAAGCACTGGGTGGTAATTCATACTTGAGGACATTTAGCTTTATTAACGTGACAACATGGCAGCACAATTTTCAACAAAGAAAGAGAATAACATAACATGTTGCCAAATTTATAAAGAATATTTAGAGAATGTTTTAAATGAGGGTCAAAAATTAATTTCATGGTTCTCCCACTTTGCTAATTCTGAGATAACCATCAAGAACGTGTCCTATGTCTATTGATGAGTATTCATTTCGAAGGAGTTTTTGGCATCAATCATCACTATTTTATGAAGACAAATTTCCGGTTTTTAATAGGTGATTTGGCAACATTGGATGTCAAGTGGAAATGGAACATCAACAGACCAATAAGGACCCCTCTTGAGAAGTGACGTTATCATTAATACAAATTGGCGTCTGTCATAGATAGTTTAAAATAGGTTATGAAATTTCATGATTTCGAACAACGAATAGGCTCATAAATCGCATTTATAATAGTTTTGATGGGACGCAAAAATTAATTAGCGTCTGTAACATACGATGATGTAGTTCAGAGCCCAATATTCAATATCAGTCCAGTCGTCTGAGTTTATTTTTATTGCCTACTTTTATGCAGTCACACACCAGTCTTGAACTAATCCTTTTCTTGCTTGTCTTTTCGTAAGCTCCACAGTGAGTCTTCTTCTGTCTTTGAACCACATAAGTAGCGGGCAAGTTTCTTTACCATTAAAAGTTTGTTCAAAGTTATATTCTGGAATCAATTGTTTCTCACGGCATTCCAAATATGAGGTCTATATCTACTTCCTTTTGTAGCTCATAGGGTAGTAGGTTGTAGAGTTATAATAATTAGGAAGCGACCAGCTAACTTGACGTTGTTGACTTATTTGCACAACAAGAATAACCTAAAAACTCTATATTAGTTAGAGGTGTCATTTTTTTCTTCATATCCCCACACTTCTTCTTAAGTATTAGTTTTGACGTTCATCATCTATAAATTGGGAAGAGTAATTACTAAAAACCTGCAACTTTAGTCAGTAGCCGATAGCGTCCTTCAGGAGAGTCTCTGTTATGTTGGCTAGTATTGGTCAGTGCTCGTTAAGCTAGTTTGATAATTTCCAGAAATATTTTGGCCATCTACAGCCTTCTGTACTTACAGTCCCATTTTTCCCTAAATAGTTTTGACGTTAGACTCTTTACTAATTTCTTTGCTTGCATCAATTATGGTGATTTTTCCACAATTCCGGAGATTTCATTAGTGCCTATCTAGGCACTTGCATTTTTATTGTGATTTTTGCTTAATCGTGCAATTTAAAAGCCAGGAATCATTAAATGTCAAGCACACCTCGTAGAGTTAGTGAATGTATAAAAGATTACGGGGGAATGCCCAAAATAAAAATTTATTTAGTAAAATTTTCCAGGATTATTATTTTTTGAAACATTCAGAGAAACATTGAAGTTTAATCGTTTTCATTAGACCAAATCACAAAATTGTGATATTTTGACAGGTGAAAAAAATAATCTTCGATAAAAATAATTTAAGTTTAATAAATAATGGAAAACAGCGATTTTTTTGAGAGTTAGTGTATTTAATAAATTCCCAAATAATGAAAAACTAATTCAAAGTAAAAATTTACGGTGGAATTGAGTTATCAACAAGATAAAATTAATTGTAATAGGGGCGTTTTTCGTAATTTAGCCGTAACTAGTGTTCACCTCTACAATTTTTTTTTATTATTTTCTTCCAAAAATCCACGTATATCTGCAACGTTCCCCGAACAACAAAGGTATATTTTATCCTAAGCTCTACACGGAACCCGCTGACATAAAACAAAAACCTTTTGTTCATTTTCTATCTAATGGAAAATCTTATTCTCCACGGCGCGAGGTATGGAAAGAGGGAGAGAGATAGAAAGAGTAAAGTATCGTCGTTGCTAGAACAAACAAAACCAAACAAAATAATGCTTTAAAACGCTGTTAGCTGCTGTTATCAATGCACGTAGAAAGAGCTGGCTAATAGCGGATCGATCACACCCCTTTTTAACCCCCGGGGGTATGCTTGCCGAGAGCATATACCCCCCTTTTGTTCCCCAACATTCTCTTTCAGATCGTTGCATTACTTCGATCGTTACAGTCACTATTCTTGGTATTGTCCCACTTAATTGCAAAAAAATGTTTACACAAAAATGAAATAACTAAAAAATGAAAAAAAATCTTAGAAAGTACGATAAAATATTCAACAAGACTGTTGTTTTCAAAAAGTAAATAAGTAACCAAAATTATTTAGTTGTTTTTATACGCAATGTTTCTGTAATGTTTTGTAATGTATTTTACCTACGACCACCCCTCTAAACCGTCAATAATATACAATCTACAACCTATGTAATGTATCTCTTTACGCACGGTAAAATAAAAGCACGGCTTCCCTAGCAACCACTTAGCAACAATAGACGTCGCTATTTTATTCAAAATTTCCTATTTACATATTTGAAAGTGAATTTTATACTACATATAAATGGCAGATAACATTTATTAGATAGATATAAAATATATATTTAATTCGTTTCCATTAACCCTACTTTCTGTCTGTATAAATGGATCATAATATAAATGTACTTAATTACATTTCCCAGATTAATTTACGTTATTTTTATGTCATTAAGTTAATTATTTTAAGATTTATAAAATTACTATTACCGAGATACTTTTTAAAAATACTTACAAAGCTGTTTCAACTTGTGGATACAATCGTAACATATAAAAGACACTTTTTACTCGTTTTGTGCTATAATTTCACTTCAGTTACTATACGAAACCGTTTTAAATATTAAGAATGCACTAAATGTTAATATTACGCGAGAAACCGATCAGTAACACTAAATTAATCACTCAAAAATAACGAAAATGAGTTTTACTACAATAAGGAGTACATTGAACCGACATATTTAAAATCTTTTACACATTGAGCGTCTGTGCATGCGTCCGACGTCTGACCGCATGCGCACACGTTATTATTTATCAAAAAACGGTTATCAAAAAACGGTTATCAAAAAACGTCCCATTTTTTATTGTTCTTATAACTTGTTTGTATGCGTGAAATTTTATACAATTATTAAAAAATGTCAAGTGATAGTGAAATTAATTTAACCCCACGCAATATAATTAATGTTAAGTATTTAATTATTATACAATAAAATGATTAAAAACATCTATTGTTGCTCTTGTTTAATTATTATTAACAAAAAGATTATTAATGCAGTTACAAGTAGGTCGTAGGTAAAGTATAGTACGTAACTATTGCTGTAAAGCATTTTACGCACTCACTATTTACCACACGTTACGTAATATACTATCAACTAACGTAGAAATGTGTTTAAACTGAATTTATTAATATGCTCAATCAATTGTAAAAAATATGTGTATTCAGGATGAAAAATGATTGTTTCTGATGTATTTAGCTGTAAAACCAGTAATATCACATCTAATTTGTTGGATACTACTAACTTGAAACTATGTTTAAAAGTGAAATGTCAGTTGCAAACCTTCCAAGACAATCAAAGACAATGTTTGTAATCTAGACCTTTGTTCATCTTTAAAATTGCTAAAATATCGCTATTTACATATAAACTTATTCCGTTCTAACTTCTTAAGGCCAATAAACGACCCTTTTGTCCCGTATTGTCGGCCGGCGCTTTAGCCAGGTGTTACCTGCTATAAAATTTAAACGGAACAGGGTGGAATTTACTTTTTTATAGGAAAAAATAGAAACACATTGATAATCACATATTTTATTACATACCTAGGGATACTATAAATTATTTTGTCCACGACCGTGCTATAAAACCTTAATTATACATGTGCTTGCTCAATTATAATGTTACCCATTATTCACTAGTGAATAATGAACCATTATACACTGTAAGGCGTCAAAACAGCACGTATGTCTAAACTTGGTATGAGAATATTCTTTGTTCATAACACGGTAGCATACACTCCAATACACACACGCGTAATAAGTGTTGCCTATACAGAATGTACTTTGGTATATGGTATACTTTATACACAGATACACACGAATATTATTCAATACGAGTATTTTATATGAACTTTTATTTACATGCTATTCTGCAATTTTCTTTGCCTTTGCAGTCTTTTTGATTTGTAATTTTGCTAAATAGTGCTAAATAAGAAGTATTTAACAAAATAAAATCCAAATTCATAGGATGCATAGAAATAATATCTACCATTATATTTATGCTCAATGAATAATATACTATTTTTAAACATTGTCGTTTAATACTTGTCGTTGATCATTGCGTCAAAAAGTCACGTGATGGCAATGTCTAAAAAAATAAATTATACTTACTTAGTCATTTAAAAAAATATATAAATAAAAAGCTTTTAAAAATAAAATATACAATATAAAATGAAAAGTATCTAAAATATTACAACTTATAATTATTATTAGGACCTATTCAATTAAATCAGTGTCACTATCACTATCATCCCCTTACTGTATAATTAACTCCTTAACCTTACTTGAAAGTGTGGTATATGATTGTTCAACTTTAATTACGTGATCTATACTGTTGCTCCAATTATTTACTGGTATTTTATCTATTTCCTTGGTGATAATGCCTAATACAAAACTATTTAAAGTCGGTGAACTGCTGTTACGTCTAACTTGCGATTTCAATTGATGCCAAATATGTTCTATAGGGTTAAAAATGCAGTTATATGGTGGAAGCCTTAAAACTGAATGTCCCCTGCTATTTGCAAACTCATTACAAACATATTTTTTTCTATATTAAAGTAGTAAGGTAATTAATGTATATTGTAAGGTAGGTAACCATATTATTCATATTATTTCCTTAAAAATTCAAATTGTAATAAAAGCTACCTAGTACCCAAAATTATATTTAGAAATACTATGTATGTATGTATGTATAAGTTAGGGGTGATAATTACACTGCCACCTATAGGATCTATTGTGTCCCCCCTTACTTGCCATGTTCTGATATTTTCTCAGACTTATAGCAGCTCTTCGAGTCCTATTTTCCTGAGGAAGTTTAGGACATCGTCGGGCTTCAAGTCAGGTAGATCCCCTTCCTCTATTTCATGTGCTCCTAGGTATCTAGCCCTAGAATTTTGCAAGGCAGGGCATTCTGCGAGTATGTGTATTGAGGTTTCATCCTCTACCTCACAGAATCTGCACTTTGCTTCATCTGCTAACCCTAGTTTCTTCATGTGGCTTCTTAACCGGCAATGCCCGGTTAATATTCCCGTTAAAATTCGGAGCCTTTTTTTACTGAGGTTGAGGCTGGTCACAGTTCCCCAGTAGTATCTTAGATTGCCTCAGTCCTTCCAGCTGATTCCAGTACTTGGATTTTTCTTTCTCCATTTCTTTCCTTAGTTTTCCTAAGATTACTCTACTGCTGATCTCACAAGATGGTTCTGGTCCCAAATGTGGGGTTTCAGCTCCTTTTTTTGCCAGCTTATCTGCTGTTTCGTTCCCCTCTATTCCTATGTGTCCCGGGACCCATAGGAGGGTGACAGTGTTCTTCTGGCCCAGTTCATTTAGTTTGCCTAGGCATTCCCAAACCATCTTCGAACTGATTATATTTGAACTCAGCGCTTTGATGGCTGCTTGACTATCCGACATGATCACAATCTCTTGTCTGCGGTAGTTTCTTCCAATATTGAATTCCACACATCTTTCGATGGCGCGGACTTCTGCTTGAAAGATGCTCGGGTATGTGCCCAAGCTTTCTGAGTATTTGGCTCTCGGTCCAAAAACTCCTATTCCAGTTCCCTCGTCTAGCTTGGAACCGTCCGTATACCACTTTATGGTATTCTGGTTTAAATTCTGTATGGTGTCTTCATCCCATTCAAATTTATTACTCAACTTTGTGATGAATTTTCTCACAAAGTTGAATTTCTTTGGCGTATCATCTTGAGGCATTTCCCAAGTTTGATCAAAATGAAGTGATCGGGGTTTTTCCCTGATAATTCCTTCTTTGATCATACTATATATCGTTTTCTTCCTTACACTTTCTATCAGAATGTGCAGTGGGGTTAAGTTTAAAATCACCTCCATTGCAGCAGTGGGGCAAGTTCCCATTGCTCCAGTGATACATGAACAGGCTAGTCTCTGAATCTTCGAGAGATTTTTCCTCGTCGTACTCAGATTAGCCCTTGCTCCCCAAGCCACTGCCCCATATATGAAATACTAACTACATACCTGTTTGCACATTTGTACATATTTTTAGACAATTTATATCTATCTATCAATATTTCAATTGCTTCTCAATGTAAAAGTAAAAAGTCCACTCCGGCCCTGCCTGCAGCTGGATGGAGTCTGCCGGCCGGTAGGAAGATTTATTGGAGGCAATATAATCGAAGTCAGAACGGTATAAGTATGAATGTACTTTACCATTAGTTCTTCTATGTTACTCAGTTGTGTTCGTATTAGATTTTATAATGTCAATAGTGCAAATTGCAGAAACAAATAGTAAGTATCGATTAGCATATCAATAAAAAATACTACAATTTTGAAAGAATTTTAAAGAGAACAGTTCCACCAGAACTGCTTGAAAATAGTCCAGTTCAAATTAAATAAATATTGTTTTCCAGTATGATGGTACACCAGGACCGATAGAGGGGGCCCGATTTCTTGGCCTGCACCATTCACCAGATATGACTCCACTTGATTTTTGTATTTGGGGTAATATTAAATCATTGGTTAATAAAGTAGCCACTTTTTCATGTTATATAGAGATTCATTTTTATCTTGAAACACAGACTATTGTATAAATAAAAAAAAAGTTGATTTAAGTGCCCCAGTTATTCTGAGACAACTTGTATACAGTTTTAAAAATGTCAGATACAGAAAAACTAAGATAAGAAGGAGGTTGTAATTCTACTAGATGGAGTAAAAAACCAAAAGTAGAACAGGGATTACGGAACAATGAAAAGAAAAGGATAGTCAGAAGGAGGAACAGAGAACCAATAGTAGGAAAAAGATTGGTATGACAATTTTTTTCTTTAAATTGTTTCAAAAAAATTCACTAAATAGTCCAAAAGAACTAATGCATTAAACATCATTTCAGCATGCAATTTAAAAAAAAAGAATCGCACGTTCCCCCATAAAACTATAAATATGCACATATAATATGCGTTAATTCGATTTTAATATAGTGTGCATGTTTATGTGTCGTATAAAACCATAATTTGAATATTATTAAGTATAGTGTCGATTAATTATATCTGGCACATATTACAGCAAACGCTGTTTATTTTAGCTCCCGTTACATAACTTCAGCTTATACACTATCTACTATATCTGCAAATTAAATGGAAACTAAATATTTTCTTTAATATCTCTATCGCTCGTTTATTTGAACAAGGTAAAAAAAACAGTTTCAAACTTTTTGTAAGAAAATCAGTTTTCCATTTAAAAGAAATTAGTCGGTACAAAATCCGGGTAGTTTGCAGTATGTACCTACAACTTCGTATGCAGATCAAAAGTTTAAGAGGAATCAAAATGAATGTCCCACTGAGTTGTTAGTGGAGGATTCTCGTTGGGCCTCTACCAGATCTAATCTTTCTATTTGTTAAAAACCAAAAGAGTTTGAACTGTTGTACAACCCATTTTATTACAGGCCAATGAGGTGAAAGTAAAAAATAAGTAAAATTTGTGCTATTAAAAGAAAAATTGTTTATCTCATAAACTAACCACTTTAACCTACAAGTATTATACATTTTTGAAATCAGCTCTAAATTTTACATAAAAAATATGAGAAGTAATTTAAAAAAAGGATGCTGCTAGGGGTGAGGGGTGGCTTTTCCAGTAAGTTTAAATAAGCCATAATGCTTGCCCCTTCCAACATAAATTGTCGTGTTTTTGTATTTTTCCTAAATACCAGTATTACAAACGTTATTAAAGGTGGATACTTTTATCTGAAAAGCTCTGTATCTATATCTACATCCAGCTGTAATTTGCTATTGCTTTTATAGTTTCTAAGAACTCCTGTATCTGTTTCCCATAATTAATGAGTCCTTAAGCAAAAAAATCGTCTGTTTATTGAAAATAAACAACCCGAAAAATTAACTCTTCCCATTCAATAAATCGCTAACGCGTCACTTTCCGCAGACTTCAAAAAACATCCAACTTCCGACACATCTTTTTCGACGCAGTCATCGTAGTAGTCGTCGCCCGTCACTCCAGCCGTCACTTGTGACAGCGACGCTCGCAAAACGACGGTCGCCTTCAACCAAACGGCGGCGTCGCACGATCACTTGTTCGTGTCAAAGACGACTCGCTCACAAGAGATTTTCTCTAGGCCAGTCAAAATGAAACCACAAAAGTTGTTCGGTTTTTTATTTTTTAGTTTAAATGATTTTATTTTTATAAAATTTTGAAGTACTTACTGAAGCATAATAAGTAAATGATAAAAATTTCAAAATGATTGTATTGCTTTAAAGCCCTTTTACCTTTAGTAATGGGTGGATGCACCCCGATGTGTTACGCATTCTCCAACGCGCCTAGGAATGTTTCTGATCAAGTGGTTAATGTCCTCCAGTGGTATCTCATTCCAAGCAACCACCAACTCCTCTCGAAGTTCTTCTAGAGTCCAAGGAGGACTTTGCAAATTGAGCAATCTCCTACCCATCATATCCCACACGTGCTCAATTGAGGATAAGTCGGGAGATCTTGATGACCAAGGTAACAATGTGATATCATTATGTTGAAAGAAGTCTATTGTGATTCTTGCTACATGTGGTCGGGCATTATCTTGTTGGAAAGTTGGATTTGCCAGGGTGTCAAGATAGGGTAAAAGATGAGGTTCTAAAACTTCTTGGATATAACGCTGCGCGTTTATGTTACTTCTGATGAAGATTAAAGGTGATCTCGAACCATAAGCTATAGCACCCCAAACCATGACTCCAATAGTTTGATGAACATGCCTTTCAACAAAAAACCGTGAATTTCTTCTTTCACCACGTCGTCTTCTAACCCTCGCTCGACCATCGTGCATGCCTAAACAAAATCAAGACTCGTCACTAAAGACAATACTGTTCCATTCCTGATCCCAGAGTGACTGTTCTCTGCACCACTCAAGGCAATTACGTCGGTGTTCTGGAGTTAAAAGAAGGACCCAGTGTGGTCGATATGAAAACAGGCCAAAACGTCTTATTCGTCGGCAAACACTTCGCATGCCAATAGGTCTTCCGTCTTGTGCAAACCATTCATTTGCAATGGACCTAGTAGTGGAGAAACGGTCCCCTAAGGCCAATAATCTTAAACGGCGATCTTCACGGTCTGTTGTTCTACGAGGGCATCCAGAGCCCCTTGCTCTTTGCCTACGGCCTTCTCGAAGCCATGCCTGACAACTCCTAACCACGGTGTCTACACTTCTTTGCACTCTAACTGCAATTTCCCGAAAAGAAAATCCAGCTTCCCGAAGTCCCACTATACGCCCTCTATCAAACTCACTAAGTTGACCAAATCGTACAGGTCTCCGTAGCCTAGGCATCGTAACCAATCGTAAAGAATGTCAAGAACCAAAATCTGCAAAATTTGGATATTTACTACGGCTACAATATTCATTTTTGGATTGTTAATGGATTCCAAAAAACCAGTATAAAAACTGATAAGGGTAAACATTTTATCAATTGTTTATTTCAGTAAAATAAATAAATTCACCAAATTTCATAAAAATAAAATAATTTAAACTGGGTTTTCGGATTTTTATGTCACTTAGTATATTTAACTACTTTATAACAAAATAAGAGGTGTGTTTCACAATCATATCTTCTTCTTTGCGGAGGTTTCAGATCAATAAAAAAAAGCAACTTAAAACGTTTATTATCTTTGAGAATGTGTTTTAAATCTTCTTTCCTAGGTTTATTTAAGGATGGTTAGTACTTTTAAAATCCAATATTGTAATTTGGTAATCAGCTCGATATTGTTAAGAAATTTGAAGCTGGTATCTTTAGCCGGATAGAATTGAAGTGAAACTTTAATCTGACCAACATTGCAATACATGAATTCAGACGAGGTAATTACTGAAAGCCAACTGTAGAGCCAAGTTTCTTCTCCTCGTTCTTCCAATATCTAATCATCCTCCACTACACACCTCTCGCACATTCCAGTCTCTCTCTTGCCAATCTTATGTAGATACCCCAGCCTTGACCCATATCCAGTGAACACCTTGGTCAAGAAGTAGTTCACCGTCCACTCACTCCTACTCCTTATTGCCATGTTTTCTTTCCATTCCCTCCTCCATTCAATCCTGAACTTCCTCTTTTGTGGCACCCTTCCACCGTTGCCTCTTTGCCTTAGTCATCAGATCCAAAGGGTATGACCTTAACAGCACAGCTGTTGCTATTGCACCCACTGTCCTGTATCCCTGCACCACTCTCAACAGAATCCCTCTCTGCACCTTCAGTAGTGGCTTTATCCTCGCATGGATCTCTGCTCTTTCACCCCACACTTCCGCTCTGTACGCTCTGTACTTTGCGCAATCATCCTACCAATAGCTTTCCACTTCCATTCTCCAGGCCCTTTCGCTTATGCCATCCACGATTTTCTAGCTCGATTGGTTCCTGAGAATCATGGATTGATAAATGGATTTTGCAAGTGTTTTTTGGTGATAACTTCTTCTGATATGATGTGTCATTTTAATGCTATTAAAGAGAAGTATATTTTGTATCCATCCAGGTAGAACAAATTATTTCTGGAAAACTGTGGAATAGAAAAAAGTGGGGTCTATCAAGAAACATCGTTTAAAACTAGGTTCCAGTTATGCAGTAATAATTTTTGATAACTCTCCCTAACTTTTAAGAAGAAATGACTGTAAATATAGCTTTAAGAGAGTCTGAAAATTTAGAAGAACATACATTTAGAAGCAAAACAATTTAATTGTAAATGTTATTTCTCCATAAATTCATTAATAATTTTACTTGAACTTGATTTATTAATAGACTGTCAATTCTAGTATTGTGAGCATGTGGAGATTCTGACTGGCCTAAAATATGTCAAAGGCGAGAGTTGCTTTTGAAAGATTTATTCGGTTTTCGCCATCATTTTTCATATGACGGCTGGAAGCTGATTGGCGATGACGGACTTCGTGGGAGATTTTCACAAGATGTTGAAGTCGATATGCAATGTACATTTTTTGAAAAATATCGTTGAACACGCTTCAAATTGAATTTAAATAAAGAAACAAAGCAAAAATATTTAGTATACATGAACATAGTATTTATAAATAGTAATATCTGTGCCTTGGATGTGTTTCTATCATATTTTTTAAGTTCTTGAATGATACATATTAAAATTTTTGAACGTTTTATTATAGTTAATATAAAAAATACATTTATATGATTAAAATTCTTCTATCTAGGCGTATACGAATGACACTAAAAATGGAAGTGGAGGAAATAAGCGCAGGCAGAGTCCTCCGTATTGCTTCATCAAATATTAAAAAGTGTAAGAGCCTGTCTTGTTGGTGTCAAAGAAAATTTATATTTATAACTGTATAGTCAGAAGAGGCTATTATTTCGTAATAAGAGTGCAACGTCTAGAAATTTGAAACGTTAGACGTGTTGTTGTTGTTGTTGTTGTTGGTGGAAATATTATAATTATTAACATTATTAAAAAAATGTTACTTGGTTATCAAAATAACTGTTTAAATTTATCAAAATATAAAAAATTACAGTTATTTGTAAGCAGAACTAGAAGTTTAGATCAATTATGACAAAAAAATGTTGATACAATTTTTAATCGCTGAATTTCTGTTAAAATAACTAAAACGATCTCCTGAAGCCAATTAAACCATTACCGATCACCCTACTAAACCCATAAAGATTATTCTCCAAAGTATTTACTTAGTTACTTACTTCTCTGTGTATCTTTTCTTTTAAAAAATTCACTGTCTCTATCATGACAGTGAATACGAGGAAATGTTATGGCTCTAAGGTTTGTAAATTTGTTTTAATACTTAATACTCAAAAAATCTGCATGGAACAAATTACACAAAATAAACAACACAGAGTGAAGTTTTAAATATAGTCATAAGTTCATTTTGTTAAATTTTGTGGTACAGTTTGGTTACTTTTAAAAACTTGAATACCTTAACATTTCCTACAGTTTCAAATAAAGTTGTTTGTAGATGGCAGCATATGACTTGCATCCTGTTAATAGGAAGCATTTCAGCGGATTCTCGAAGACAGAGTAAGTCTGATGTAGCTGATTCTTCTGTTTAAATAATTTAGTAAATATAGTCATTATGAGTTCACGCACATTTTAATATGTTTTCAAAGGACTCCTCAATTGAGTGCTTGAAAACAAGTTTGAGATCGTTCATTGGTAACTGCTCTATCAATACCATCAATAGTTTTAGAAGCATTGCTACAGAGAATGAATTGATAACAAGTGTGCAAAGTGTGTTATGTTTGTTAAAATTGGTTAGTGAAGTGTAAAAATCAGATGAATGTTTGGTCCACGAAGGAATAGGTGGTCAGAGCAAGGTTGGTGTTTTCGAGTAGTGTTGGTTGCGTTGCGACAGTTTTGGGGGCAACTGTACTTGGTACAAATTGACAAGGGCCTCGTCCAAATTTTAAATGTTTGTTTATCTGTTTATTTTACAGGGTGACTACTGTTTTATTTGTTATTTATTAGTATCTGAGACAATAATTTTTATATAATTAATACACTAATCACAAAAAGTGATTTATGAATAAAGTTTTTATTATTCTCTTAAATTTGGGTCTGATTCTAAAATTCTTTAATCTGTTTCTAACCGTATTGACAGATATTCTAACATTACGGACTCCAGAGAGAACATTTTGCAGTTGCTTGGCTGTAACATGACGAGTTGGCAAAGTCTGAATTCTTAAAAAACAATCATCTGCAGGAATTAGTACACCTGTGACGTCCTGGAACTAGTCTTCTATTGTAACTTCCAGTATCTCTAGTATCCAGTATCTCATTTTTACTCAAAATATTTCTAGACAGTTCCAAATGAAAAATGAAACAAACGTACTGATGCACACAAGAAATTTTAAAATGTAAATAATACAAACAGAATTTATCAAAATTTATTTATTTTCTGTTTTTCAACAAAAAGGCGATTTAAACTGTTAATATTTAGGAATTTTTTCTAAAGAATACCATACACTAATATTAAAATATTCTGAAAAATGTGATATTTTATTTTACAGCATAATTCAATTTTTAAAATTACGCGATACTTTTTGTGACGAGTGTATTTCAGTATTCATTTCAGAAACGGACAACCTGTACAACATAAAATCCTGTACTAAAATTTTTTACTGGAAGTAATGTAGGTTTTTCAAAACAACTTCAAAAAGTAGCTTCAGTTTCAACCTTTAACTCGACATGTGAGTTCCAAGCATCGCGTCAGTAAAAACAAATGACTTTATTTAAACAATCACAAATATATAATAACTATATATTAAAATGTATGTTTTTGTGCCGTTTATAAACCTATGAAGCTCTAAAGTTTTACCATGTATGATCTAGAAAGCTGTCATATTGTGGTAAGTCTATTTTTTTTAGAAAAAGTTTCAATTAAAATACAAATTGTTTGATAATTATAAATAAACATTTAATTTGCTGGTACATAAGAAAACTATCCTAGAGCAAGCAGCAAAAGTGTATAACAATGAGAATGAAAGACAGCAGCAATATCTAAACCTCTAACAATTATTATTTTTCTTATAACTACTAACTAAATAATTGCATAACATTATTAAACAAATAAATCTTCAATATCCTAATGGTAAATCCATTTATATGCTTCTCCATCCAAACAATAACAATATTTTTCTGTTCCTAACTCTTTGAGTTGTTTGTGTTTTGATAAAAAAAATTGCAATAACAGCATCTACATAGACAGTAAAGTTGCCTACAAAGCATTCACGTCCATGGTTGAATCCAAACCATTACCAGCCAAACCAATGGAAAACCTCATTAAGAAGAATCAAAACAGAAAGTTTAATGAATCCCTAGTGTTGAAGAGACCTAACCTAACCTAACCTAACCTAACCTAACCTAACCTAACCTAACCTAACCTAACCTAACCTAACCTAACCTAACCTAACCTAACCTAACCTAACCTAACCTAACCTAACCTAACCTAACCTAACCTAACCTAACCTAACCTAACCTAACCTAACCTAACCTAACCTAACCTAAAGGGTGCAGTGGCTTTGGATATATCAACCCAGCAACATAGTACCAAGGATTAAACTGAAAGTGTTGATCTAAGACAATTTGCAATACCCTATCGTCACTTTGGTTGAATTAATACACCAATTAATACAAAAACAACAAAGTTAGTAGATACCAAGAAATTGCTACGTTTGTGTTTGGTTCTAACCAGGCTCTTCTAAGCGCAACCTTTGAATAGACATAATTGATTATTAATTTGGGCTTAAATCTAAAGCAATAAATGTTACAGGTCTTATAGGTTAACATTTTCCACGATTTTAGTATCTACAAGATATTTATTTTTATTTTCAAAATATTTTAATTGATAGAAAAACTGTAAATGAAAAAAATTATTATTTTGTAATATTAAAAAACGCAGTTTTAATGAAATAAGTGTTAATGAATGTATTTAAAACTTGCAAAATTCGTGTCTAAAAAGTTCTTGGTGAATTTGAGTGTGTAATAGCCATTATGCGCGTGTTGGATACTATACTTTATCCATAACTATGTATATAAGTTTATAAAAAAATGCAAAATATATTTCAAAGGTAATTAATGAATGTACTTCTTAATTCTGTGTTTGAACAACAGCTGGTTAAATGGACAGAATGCACTTAACAAATTATAGTAATAGAACTAGATTACGGCAATAATTCAATACGTTTTGTCACCTGCATACATACTTAGCAATAGTCGACGTTCTGTAAATTTTATATAAAAGTTAATTTGTTAATAACTCTACGTTTTCATGTTATTAAGATTTTTATATTATAACAAATATTAAATCTTAATTTAATATGCAAAAAATTTATTAATTTAATTCAACAAAATAATTTTTTTATTTATACCTGAAGGTAACATAGAAAGAAATCTTTATTTCGACACATTCTGCAATACTGTAAGTTATTTTTTTCATACGGTACACTTGTACTTTACAGTACTCTTCAATTATCCCAATGTTGATTGAAATAATAAGTGAATCAACATAAACTAAGCTTTTATTCTAGTTTTTGAAGATTTACATTAATTGTACAACTGCTGTTGCCAGCAATATGTAATAATGGAGTTGTTGATGGATTTATAGTGTTTTCTGTAATCGCGGAAGACGTGTGGCTGTGATGTAGCACTTCAACAAAAGTTTCACCCCTTTGGATCATTCTTGAAATCTTGTTTTTGCCATATACTTTTCTGCAGCTGAAGAACTCTTCCATCCACCGTGCTGTTTTAGAACTTTAAGGTCAGCTCCAGCATTAGCCAACAACGTTGAGGATGTCCTCCTGAAACAATAATCTGTATACTTTTCTGGTTGGTCTAGTTTTAAGAACTCAGCTTTTTTCTTAGGTGCTCCGCCAACAGTATATATACCAGCTCTTTGAGACAGACATTTTCCTTGTCTATAACCCACCAAAAGAGCTTTCAGGGAGATGTGTTGCCGTAAATTCATGTATTTTCTAAACACATTCAAATAGTGAACTTCATCACTGTTAATCACAGTGAAGCTCGTCGAATATGCGTTTTTGTCTGGTTAATCTTAACTACTAGCTGAGTACCCGTATCCTCCACATCACTAACTTCTAAATTATAGATCTCTTTCCTTCGGCAACCTCCAGCAACGTCAAGTAATGCTATCACTTTGAGTAATAGATATTCTTTATCTGGAGCGCCCCTCCTGAAGCTTTCGATTTATTCCTTTGTCAGCACCTTCGACTGGTTTGGCTGATGGTCTACATTTTGTTTTTTCAAAAAAGCTATCAACTTTGGAAAACTTGATATGTTGACATTTTCATTAACCATAATCATTGATTTTACTATCGAGTATTTGGACCATAATGAAGAAGGGTTGAATATTTTTGACTGAAAATTTAAACTGTTCAAAAGAATATTCTTTCAAAAAACAGCACATAAAACAAAACAGCGTATATTCTTTTTCATATCTTTTCGCAGACTTAACTTGAATGATTTGCTCTATCGGTTACGCAGTTTTTTCATCTAATTTCAGATCCATTTTCTCCGCAGATATTTCGTGTGTGCAGAAAAATTAAATAGTCTGCATTTATTTGAAATGATTATTACGGTACTCGATTAGAGATTCTTGCTCTACTACAACCTTGTGACGTTCTCTACGTCGTTGGGGGCCTTTATTTAAAAAAATAATCGGAATAGATAAAAAGCAAGTTACAATGAAACCAATCCGCTTACGAAAGAAGGACGACAACAAGCTCATGTAAAGAAATTTCGATATTTAGGATGTGTACAGAAAAAATCAGACCCATAGAAGGTGCAACAAGATAAAGTGCAATTGTGTACAGAGGGGAAACATAGATGATGAGAAATAAGAAATACTTGGGGAGGTTTGAAATGTGGTTGTGAAGAAAAGTGGACAACAAGTAATCAGAAAAAGTGAGATATTAATAATTACATTATATTGAAGACAATAAGAAACAAATAGTGATAATAGCTTAGCTGACATCATGAAAAGAAACTGTTAACGCAGAAGATAAAGTAGAAAGAACAAAATCAAGAGAATATATTATGTCACATCTTAAAACCACCTAAGTAATATTAAGATTTCTAGGTTCACTTCCACCTTACTGACAGCTGCTGTTTAACATTTTTTTAGCATTTTTAATAATAATAATAATAATAATAATAATAAGCTTTATTGTCGAAAAATTTTTTTAAATTTGTGGACAAAGCTGTTTAAAAAAAAAGCAAATCACATAGAACAAAACAGTAATACAAGAGTATTTACAAGTAAATAAAACATAAAACATACAAACATATAAAACTTCACAATATAAAACATTGCGAAAGGTCAATTTAAAAAAAAAATAATAAAAAATAAAATAAAAAATAAAATAAATGTATACTTCATGTATACATTATACAATGAGACTGATAAATAATAAGTAATATAAAAAAAATTAAAATTTAAAATTTTAATTTAGTCAGAGTAACAACAAACAACAAAATAGATAAATATCACAAATTAACTTTAACTTTCCAGTGCGTGAGATGGTCCAAAATAATTTATGTAAAAAAGTCGTCAACTGCATACAAAGCTCTCTCCACCAAGTATGATTTTAAAGCGATACGAAATGCGGTTATTGATGAAATGGACTTTATTTCCAAGGGTAGATTGTTGTGCATTTTCTTAGCGTTATAAAAAATAGAGCTTTTGATTAGTTCCGTGCGAGGTTTTGGTAAATAAAGGTCATACTCTGCACTTCTAAGAGGGTAGTTATGAGATGGTCTGTCTGAGACTTCAGGTAAATGTTTCCGAATTAAAGAAATGGATTCAAAGATAAATAGGGATGGAAGTGTTAATATTTTATGTTTTTTAAAGAATTCCCTACAGTGAGTTTTACTGCTTAGTTTCAGCGTATACCGAACAGCTCTCTTTTGTAATTTAAAAATACGTTCAAATTGAGTCACACAACATGTACCCCAAAAGGAAGTGCATATCGGAGATGTGATTCGAAGAGGGCAAAATAGACTGTTTTGGAAGCTGACAGGTGAAGCTCCTAGATATTGTTCTCAGTGCGTAACAAGAAGAGCTTAGTTTTTGACAAAGCGTCAATGTGTACATCCCATTTTAGAGAGCTGTCAACGACTAGTCCCAAAAATCTCACAGAGTCAACGACCTCTATAGTAGAATTATTCAACATAATAGGTTGAATTGCAGATGTGTATGGTAAAACTTTCGTTTTAGAAACGTTCAAACACATATGGTTAGAATCACACCATGATTTGATGATGGTTAAGTCATGTGAAACGATTCTATGCAGTTCGGTGATATCCGGGTGACTCCAAGAAAAGCTAGTGTCGTCTGCGAATAAACAAATTTTTCCGCCGATGCTCAAGCCAGCAATATCATTGATAAATAGCAAAAACAATATAGGACCCAATACCGAACCTTGTGGAACCCCATATTCTATCTGCTTGCATGAAGACCTTAATCCATCAACTCGTACAAGCTGCAGTCTATCACTAAGAAAGGACTCGAACCACCTGATCGAGGTGCCTCTAAATCCATAGTACTGCAATTTTTTAAGTAGTATTTTATGATCCACGCAATCGAAAGCTTTTGAGAAATCACAAAATATTGTAGCTGTAGAGTGTTGATTGTTTAAGCTGGAGTAGACATTATTAAAAAGAGAAAACATTGCATCATTTGTGCATTTACCACTTAAAAATCCAAATTGATTTTTAGCTAGAATATTGTATTTACTCACAAATGAAAGAAGCCTTTTTTTTACCAACCTTTCAATGATCTTGGATAACGTAGGAAGAAGCGCGATTGGTCGATAGTTAGAAACTTGATCTTTATCACCTCCTTTATGCAAAGGAATGATTATGGCTGTCTTAAGGCAAGTAGGAAAAATACCAATTTGGAACGACTCATTAATCAAATTAGTTAGAAGATCTAATACACAGTCCGGCAGATTTGCGAACATTTTGAGAGTAAGCCCATCTACTCCAGATGCGGTTTTGTTTTTAATGTCTCGAATTGTATTACGAAGCTCTTCTGTTACCACAGGTGAAAAAAAGAAACTGTTTGAGTTTTCATTAACATTCGGTAAATAAGAAAGTGGATCAATAGTGGAAGTTATAGAATTAGTTAAGTTTTTGGCAACATTTATGAAGTAATTATTTAGGCTCTCAGGTGTAGTAGGAATAGTGCTGGGCGAGGAAACTTTATTTCTTAAATCATTAACTATGGACCATGTTTCCTTAGTAATATTTTTGGATCCACTCAATCTCCTATTATAGTAGATGTCCTTTGCAGCTTTTATAGTCTTATGATAAACTTTTTTATACATTTTCACGTATTCATGAAGAAATATACTGTCAGTAAATTTTTTATGTAAGAGAGACAACGCATATTTTTTGAGGATGTACGCAAGCCCTTGGTAGTCCAGGGCTTATGCAGTTTGTTTTTGATAGGCCTAAGAGGAAATGATTTGACAGCTAAATTAGACAATGTTTTAATAAAAGATGCAAAGGCGGTATCGACATCAAGAGAAAGACAATCCCAGACGGTTGTTTTACAGAGATTTCTGAAGTTAAGAAAATTTTTATCCGTAAAAATTCGACAAAATTTGCGTGGAGCAATTTTTGTTTTAGAATTTACTAAAAACTTAGTTAATACAGCCTCATGGTCTGAGAAACCCGAACTAAAGACGGAGCAGTCTACAAAACTCGATTCAAATGACGACACAACATAGTCAATAGTACTAGAACTAGTTTTGGTTATTCTGGTAGGAGAGTTGATATGCATGTTAATACCAAAAGAGTCAAATATAATATATATCTTACATATATCATATACATATGATACATACATATACATATATCTTATCCTCAGCGGAAATAATATGTAAATTTTGTGGTTAATTGATAAATTAATCATCAATTTATTGAATTACAGTAATACAAATTTATTCTATTAACATGATTTATACTGCTACGGGTTGAGGACATTATAACTACTACTAAAAACATTTTATAAAATAAAATATATCGTTTTCAGATTAACCATTACCGTATTTTTCACCTGCAAATAGATATAGTGGCTAATAAATATCGTCATTTGTCGACGCTATTTATATATATTATTCTATAAAAAAAATGATAGTTCTAATTTCTTCTTAGCGTCTTATAAGCCCCCATCAACTCGTTAAAAAAAATCAACATTTTTAACACGAACATTGAGGATAAACAGCTGCAGGTAAATTGGCGATAATCGATTTGAATTGCAAAAAGAAGAAGAAAACGATATACCAATCCATCAAAGCGGCCGTTTTCGCATGTGTTACCGCCAGCATCGGTGCCAGAGATAAATGCGTTTTATTTAGATTTATTATCGTTGAGTTATTTTAAATATTCTTCGTTGGAAAAATGTTTTTATTGTTGGTCAACCACGTTAGAGTGTTGATTGCTAATGAAAATTATAAATTTTTTGAAAAAACTTTGAATTTCATGATTATTTCGACCTTTGTTTTAAAACTTAATTATTTGTTATTGTTTTAAAAAAACCCCATATTCCATAATTTATCGAAGAACTCATGCCACCAGTCGACTCAGCGTCTCAAAAAAAACCATATTCCATAATTTATCGAAGAACTGATGCCACCAGTCGATTCAGTGTTCCAAAAAATCCCATATTCCATAATTTATCGAAGAACTCATGCCACCAGTCGACTCAGCGTCTCAAAAAAAACCATATTCCATAATTTATCGAAGAACTGATGCCACCAGTCGATTCAGCGTTCCAAAAAATCCCATTTTCCATAATTTATCGAAGAACTCATGCCACCAGTCGACTCAGCGTCTCAAAAAAAACCATATTCCATAATTTATCGAAGAACTGATGCCACCAGTCGATTCAGCGTTCCAAAAAATCCCATATTCCATAATTTATCGAAGAACTCATGCCACCAGTCGACTTAGCGTCTCAAAAAAAACCATATTCCATAATTTATCGAAGAACTCATGCCACCAGTCGACTCAGCGTCTCAAAAAAAACCATATTCCATAATTTATCGAAGAACTGATTCCACCAGTCGATTCAGCGTTCCAAAAAATCCCATATTCCATAATTTATCGAAGAACTCATGCCACCAGTCGACTCAGCGTCTCAAAAAAACCATATTCCATAATTTATCGAAGAACTGATGCCACCAGTCGATTCAGTGTTCCAAAAAATCCCATATTCCATAATTTATCGAAGAACTCATGCCACCAGTCGACTCAGCGTCTCAAAAAAAACCATATTCCATAATTTATCGAAGAACTGATGCCACCAGTCGATTCAGCGTTCCAAAAAATCCCATATTCCATAATTTATCGAAGAACTCATGCCACCAGTCGACTAAGCGTCTCAAAAAAAACCATATTCCATAATTTATCGAAGAACTCATGCCACCAGTCGACTCAGCGTCTCAAAAAAAACCATATTCCATAATTTATCGAAGAACTGATTCCACCAGTCGATTCAGCGTTCCAAAAAATCCCATATTCCATAATTTATCGAAGAACTCATGCCACCAGTCGACTCAGCGTCTCAAAAAAAACCATATTCCATAATTTATCGAAGAACTGATGCCACCAGTCGATTCAGTGTTCCAAAAAATCCCATATTCCATAATTTATCGAAGAACTCATGCCACCAGTCGACTCAGCGTCTCAAAAAAAACCATATTCCATAATTTATCGAAGAACTGATGCCACCAGTCGATTCAACGTTCCAAAAAATCCCATATTCCATAATTTATCGAAGAACTCATGCCACCAGTCGACTAAGCGTCTCAAAAAAAACCATATTCCATAATTTATCGAAGAACTCATGCCACCAGTCGACTCAGCGTCTCAAAAAAAACCATATTCCATAATTTATCGAAGAACTGATGCCACCAGTCGATTCAGTGTTCCAAAAAATCCCATATTCCATAATTTATCGAAGAACTCATGCCACCAGTCGACTCAGCGTCTCAAAAAAAACCATATTCCATAATTTATCGAAGAACTGATGCCACCAGTCGATTCAGCGTTCCAAAAAACCCCATATTCCATAATTTATCGAAGAACTAATGCCACCAGTCGACTCAGCGTCTCAAAAAAAACCATATTCCATAATTTATCGAAGAACTGATTCCACCAGTCGATTCAGCGTTCCAAAAAATCCCATATTCCATAATTTATCGAAGAACTCATGCCACCAGTCGACTCAGCGTCTCAAAAAAAACCATATTCCATAATTTATCGAAGAACTGATGCCACCAGTCGATTCAGTGTTCCAAAAAATCCCATATTCCATAATTTATCGAAGAACTCATGCCACCAGTCGACTCAGCGTCTCAAAAAAAACCATATTCCATAATTTATCGAAGAACTGATGCCACCAGTCGATTCAGCGTTCCAAAAAACCCCATATTCCATAATTTATCGAAGAACTAATGCCACCAGCTGATTCAGCTTCTCAAAAAATCCCATATTCCATAATTTTATGCATTTCCAAAACAAATAAAAATTTTCTAAATATTGTTGACTGTCTATAGTCTTTGTTTTGCTCTTTCAAAACTCAACCAAAATTTGATTTTAATATCGCTTAATAAAAATGGTCAAGAACCACTAAATCGACCACGTAGAACAGGAAAATCGAGTTAAAAATGTAAAATTTCCATTAGTTTCACTACTTTTGAGTGCCGAGTGCATTCTTCTTACACTGTTGCATCCCCATCCCGATTTATGGATATTCTTTTTATGTGATCGAAAAACTGATGCCACCATTGGATTCAGCACCTCCAAAAACCCCATATTCCATAATTTTATACATTTCCAAAGCAAATAAAAATTTTCCAAAAAAAGTTGACAGTCTATATCCTTGGTTTTGGTCTTTCAAAATTCAACCAAAATTTGATTTTAATATCGCTTAATAAAAATGGTCAAGAACCACTAAATCGACCACGTAGAACACGAAAATCGAGTTAAAAATGCAAAATTTCCATTAGTTTCACTACTTTTGAGTGCCGAGGGCATCCTTCTTACACTGTTGCATCCCCATCCCGATTTATGGATGTTCTTTTCATGTGATCGAAAAACTGATGCCACCAGTCGTTTCAGCACCTCCAAAAACCCCAAATTCCATAATTCTATACATTTTCAAAGCAAATAAAAATTTTACAAAAAAAGTTGACAGTCTATAGCCTTGGTTTTGGTCTTTCAAAATTCAACCAAAATTTGATTTTAATATCGCTTAATAAAAATGGTCAAGAACCACTAAATCGACCACGTCGAACACGAAAATCGAGTTAAAAATGCAAAATTTCCATTAGTTTCACTACTTTTGAGTGCCGAGGGCATCCTTCTTACACTGTTGCATCCCCATCCCGATTTATGGATGTTCTTTTCATGTGATCGAAAAACTGATGCCACCAGTCAATTCAGCACCTCCAAAAACGCCATATTCCATAATTTTATACATTTCCAAAGCAAATAAAAATTTTCCAAAAAAAGTTGACAGTCTATAGCCTTGGTTTTGGTCTTTCAAAATTCAACCAAAATTTGATTTTAATATCGCTTAATAAAAATGGTCAAGAACCACTAAATCGACCACGTAGAACACGAAAATCGAGTTAAAAATGTAAAATTTCCATTAGTTTCACTACTTTTGAGTGCCGAGTGCATTCTTCTTACACTGTTGCATCCCCATCCCGATTTATGGATATTCTTTTTATGTGATCGAAAAACTGATGCCACCAGTGGATTCAGCACCTCCAAAAACCCCATATTCCATAATTTTATACATTTCCAAAGCAAATAAAAATTTTCCAAAAAAGTTGACAGTCTATAGCCTTGGTTTTTGTCTTTCAAAATTCAACCAAAATTTTATTTTACTATCGCTTAATAAAAATGGCCAAGAACCACTAAATCGACCACGTAGAACACGAAAATCGAGTTAAAAATGCAAAATTTCCATTAGTTTCACTACTTTTGAGTGCCGGGTGCATTCTTCTTACAGTGTTGCATCCCCATCCCGATTTATGGATGTTCTTTTTATCTGATTGAAGAACTGATGCTACCAGTCGATTTGGCATCTTAAAAAACCCCACATTCCATAATTTTGTGCATTTCCAAAAAAAAATATTTTCCAAAAAAGAATTTACAGACTATAGCCTTTGTTTTGGTCTTTCAGAATTCAATCAAAATTTGATTTTAATATCGCTTAATAAAAATGGTCAAGAACCACTAAATTGACCACGTAAAACATGAAAATGGAGTTAAAAATGCACAATTTCCATTAGTTTTACCACTTTTGAATGCCCAGTGTATTCTTCTTACACTGTTGCATCCCCATCTCGATCTATAGATGTTTTTTTCATGTGATCGAAGAACTGATGCCACCAGTCAATTCAGCGTCTCAAAAAACCCCCTATTTGATAATTTTATGCATTTCCAAAACAAAACAAAAATTTCCAAAAAAAATTTGACAGACTATAGCCTTGGTTTTGGTCTTTAAAAATTCAACCGGAGTTGTAGCTCCATTATTTATAATTAGAATTTTTCTTTGAAAATAAGAACACTGTGCACTTTCGCAAAACCGTTTTATGTATCTTTAAAATATCCATAATTAAACAAATTTCTGATATTTGCTAAAAATTTACCAAAAATACTATAATCCCACAGCATAAACTACAAACTAATTTTTTCTTACAAATCATATATCTGTTTTTTTATGAATTATGAAGTTTTTAAAAGTATTTTCCCATCGCCGGAGTATATTCTACACTTAAATGGATTACCATTTGAATAGAGACCCAACAAAGAACCCATAATTTATATGGAATGCCCTTCTACGAGCAGGTGACACCACATTTTCAACAATAAGGACATAATATAGATTAATCTGGCATTTCTGAAGGTAATAAGGAACTTACTAAATCCGCATTTATCATGGAATTAATTTTTTTTATGTTAAGAAGTTCTCCTATACGATCTTTTTAAATATTCCCAAGTGTCAGCGAGTTTTTGTCGATAAATCATGTTGAAACGACATAAAAAATAGTTAAAATTGAACATATGGAAATCGGCAATGTTAATTTGAATTAAGATATATATATTTTTTAATTTTGCTTAGATAAAATGAGTTGTAATAATTTTTTTAATAACTTCACTTATTTTGATCACTCAGTTATTTAATTTATTTTGTTTTAGGTGATTATAATTAATAAAATAAAATATTTTAAATCAATTTCATTATTTTTAGTTACTACATTTATCACTACGACTGGAAAAAAAATAAAATACCATTTCTATAAAAAAATTCAATTAAACAGAAGCGATTCAACTACAAAAAAAATCTAAATACAAATAAATCATTCTAAAAGCAAACCATTTTAATGTAAAGTGTGATTTAAATAATAGTAATTATGGTAAACAATAAATTAAATATAAAATATGAAGGTAAAGTGGCCTAATTAACTCAATCATTCGATTTTAATTATATATTAAATGCACTTATTCACGCAAACTGTTATAAAATAGTATATACAACGTATTTTTACTTAATGACTGGCTTCAGCCTTAAAAATATCATGGATGGAAATAATTTATATTTTTTTTGTTATCTCAACCATATTTTCGATAGGTACTTTTGTTGTTTATGTCAAAAAAAAGAAAACATTGACTGGTTGATCAGTTAGATTAATTATTCATAAAAGATAATCATCAGCAAGACACGCAGATTAGCAAATTGAAAAGAATTCCGTATCTATGTTTAATAATATTTATTTTGATACAGCTACTTCTGGTAATAATAATAAGGGTAATTGTTACAATTCTTTAATTAATATTTACGTTATATGTAATTTATTAAAAAATCTCATTTGATTTCTTTTTACTATAACAAATGTCCGTATAAAAAAATATGTACGTATCACGATTCAAATGCAACTTCCTTCTACTCTCATATAGATGCATTATCATATAGAACCATGCAGTTTTAAAAGCTCTTAGTTCTTTTTATATCACTTTCTTAAATTGTAGTATCAGCTATCAATTATCATCAGCTATCGTTTATCAAACAATTATTAAGTTGTTACCTCACTAAAGTGTACAGTGACCATTAGCAAACAGCTGTTG